>PVHP010000122.1:50284-201410 GCA_004024765.1 Zapus hudsonius
TTTTTTTTTTTTTTTTTTTTTTTTTTTTTTTTTTTTTTTTTTTTTTTTTTTTTTTTTTTTTTTTTTTTTTTTTTTTTTTTTTTTTTTTTTTTTTTTTTTTTTTTTTTTTTTTTTTTTTTTTTTTTTTTTTTTTTTTTTTTTTGCCAGTGATCTTTAGCAAAGAACCCTCATCTGGAAAGAAGGTAGCTGTTTGGGCTAGGGAGGGAGCTCAGTGGTAGAGGGCTTGCCTAGCACTCACAAGACCCTGGGTTCCAGCCCCAGTATGGGGTGCAAGAGAAGCATTTACATGATAAAATTTGGGGGTCTCCACTCCCTGGGGTGTTCTGGAAATGTTACTAAGCTACCTGGGTCTCCTACTTTGTGGAATTAAACATCTCACCTCTGACCAGGAGGGTGGATGGATACTGACTGGGAACTGAAGAGATGGATGGTTCTAAAGAAAAACTGAGAGAGTAGGGTCCTGCTAATCGGATGTTCATGCCCACTTCTTTTATTCTATTAGCTGTGTTTTGACAATTCATAAAAAAAAAATAAGTATCTAAAGCCATTCGAGCTAATCAAGCAATAAACATTTAGACATACACCGTGAATTGAATTATTGTTTTTGGAGGGGATCTTGTCAGTTTGTTTCTCTAGCTTTGGGAAGAGAACAGTGCCAGCTCCTTTGCCTCCCCCGGGTCTCTTGAAATGGAAGTCTCCCGCTCCAGGAGCGTCGCGAATCCTTGACAATAGACCCATGACTAGGTTATCTTATAGCAACTTCCATTACCCAAGAGTTCAAGACATTTGGACTCGATCTGGGGGGAGAGCTGCGTCTTCAGCCCAGGACTCGCTCGCAGGGTAGGAGAAGGCCTCGCGGGGGGAGGGGCTTTCGGTGGGTTTGATGGTGCCTGGGGAGAAGGGGGTCCTCCAGCTTGGGGTCCTCCCCCTCAGCGTTCTCCGCATGGTCTGTCGTGTCGCCAGCTAACTTAGTGTCCAGCGGGTGCAGCGGAGAGCATGGGAAGCTGAAGCAGCTCCAGGGCGACTTGGGGGCGTCCCTGGCTTGGCGGGTCGCGGGGGGTGGGGGTCGGAGGGTGGCGCTCATTGTTGTCCCGGGATCCAGCGGTGCTGGGAACCCCTGCGGCGGCTGGAGAGGTGCCAGTCGTCAGAGCCACCGGCGATCCGAGCGCCGGCCGGGGGCGCGCCGGGCTCCGTGCGCCGGGCCGCAGGTCTCCGCGCGCGCGAGCGAGGGGCGGGCTGGTGGCCGTGCGCCCTGGCGCGCGGCCAGGCTGGGCGAGCGCGGCGGCGGCGCGAGCGGGCGATGGGCTGACGGAGCTCGGCGGCGGGCGTGGGGGGCTGGGGTGGCGGCGGGGGCGGGGACCGGCCAGCCAGCACCGGCGGGGCGGCTGCGGGCGCCGCGGAGGAGGAGGCGGAGGCGGCGCCGGGCGCGGAGGCCGCCGGGTTAGGCCACGGGCCTGCGCCCCCGGGGCTAATGGGACGCCGGCTCCGGTGGTGGTTTCGGTGGACCGGCTGCTCGCGAACCGAAGTTCCTGGGCTCCCTGAGAAGCGCACAAAATAATAATAGTAAAAGGTAATGTGTCTTTGTTTCCCAGTGGCGGTGGCAGGGTGGCTATGGATGAGGCGATACTTGTTTCCATTTTCCCGTTCTAGGCTGGGCCAGGGGACGTGCCACTTGTGCGGGGCTGGGGGCTTAGACTCTTTTATTTCGCGTCTGCTACATTTTTTTAAAAATGCAAGCCCCACGTGGGTCACATACTATGCTCCTTTCTGCCAGCCCTTCCCCCTGCGCGCGCGCGCGCGCGGGCACACACACACACACACACACACACACACACACACTCACTCACTCCTCACGCTGTCTGAATTCGCTCCGGGAGGAAGGAGATATTGCTGTTAGCAGAGCTAGGTGGGATTTTTCTTTCTTTCTTTCTGGAAGTGTCAGGGGTGTCCGGCCCTTTGGGTGCAGCAGAGACCGGGTGGCGGGAGGCGGCAGAGATGAACCGGCCTCTCCTTTCCACTTTCCACATGGCTGCAGTGAGTTGGATGCAGAAAAAACGCGAGCCGGGAAGGGGAGAACAGTTAGTACCTTCTCCTTTAAAAATGGCTAAAGGCGGCACATCTGTATTGCAGACAGCTGCCCAGATGTTGGTGCGCATTGAATGCAGGAAGGATCCCCAGAGCCGCTCTTTGAAAGGCGTGGGGGCTGCCTGAGTGAGTGCAAGCAGTAAGTCTAGTCCTTGCCTTTCTAGTCCCTTGTTAGCACAGGAACTGCTCAGTCGATTCAGGCAAATTCTGCAAAATTTCCAAGGGATGGCTGTTCTAATAATAGCTCTGGCCCTGGCTCCTCCATAGACATCCTCATTGTGAATGATGCAGCCTTGCCAGCCCGCTGGGAAGCTTAGCTTGCTGAGAGACGAGATCCAATGCGGGTGAAGGACTCCCTGACCCCACCATGAATGGATGAGGCTCTTCCTCCCCTATGAATGGAACAGCCCAAAGGAGGCTGCTGGCTGCTTCTGGCTCCGTTCAGTTAGGATCCTCCCGGATTCTGAAAAGAGGGGTGTTCAGAAAGACTAGACAGGCACCTTTCTAAATCTGAAATGGTCACTGTGCAGCCTTGGATTGATATCTGCACTTAATTATGGGATTCTTCAGTGTCCCCTGCCCCTTCCCCATCAGCATCCGTTAAGTCTTATCCTGTTCCAAATGTGTGAGTGATGTGCGGGAAAGCCAGCCAGAGAACCCAGGGTAAACTGCTAGGTTCACGTAGGGCTACAAGGCTGACTCTGGGGAAAGTACCTCGGGAGTCAGCTGCAGATATATATCCTTTAGACTTCATCGAATTCATCCTTGAAACGTGCAGAGTGTGAATTTTAGAGGCAAACACATTTCATTGTTTTGTTTCTGGTCTTTAAATCGCATCAAACCCATTCATAACATTTGGCCACAGAATAACAGAGCCTCAGATCAGCAGAAATCTGGTTTTGATTTTCTTAAGTGTTACTTGTTTCTTACAAACTCGAGTATCAGGAAATGGGCCAACTTGTACATTGTCTTCTGTTGGCTGAGGGGTTCATTCTGCTGCCAATGAAAGTTTGGGTTTGTCTAAGGCACAACAAAATGAGGCTCCTGAGGCAATTAGATTAGAATCCATTTAATCCTCAGAAGTTACATAGTTACAATTACTTTAATTGGAGGCAATATTTGGACATGCTTTGAAATCAACACCATATTGTCCATCAGTGGCTACAAAGTTGCCTATAGGTAAATGGAAAAGAAGTAAAGCCTGATGTGCAAAATTATCTGGACAGAAATAACCTTTTATTTTAAAAAAGTTCTTAAATTAAAGGGAAAGAGTTTTGTCAGGAATGAGGATCAGAAAAATCCCTCCATCCTAAAAAGTTGTCCTAATAAGTGTGAGCTATCCCTGATGTTGTCATCTTCTTTTAGCATTTGTCCTGAATTAATTTTATTAACAAGATTTATGTTTTTTTTAATGGCCCTGAGCTTCTATGTAATTTGTAGACATTGTTGCCAGGTCTCTTGATAGTCTGGCAGGTGGCTAGTGCCATTAGCATTGTCTTATCATTGTGGAAACTGAGACCCATTGAGGTTCAGTGAGGCACTATTTTCCTAATCCAGGAGAATTGCATACCAGATATAATACAGGAATAGTTTGTCAAGGCAAAGTTACAGCCCAAGGTCAAAGAAAAGATAGACGAGTCTTTGCTCAGGTTCTGGACCTTGGGGAAAGTTTTGTGGAATAGTAGATACACCAGTTTTTAAAGAAAAGGCTCTGGAGTCACCATTGACAGGTAGATTAGGATTGGTTAGTGACAGGAAGGAGAGAGAGGAATTGGAGAGTTCAGGAAATCTATTGAAGGATACTTTTTTCTTTACATAAGTATGTGGTAGCCTTGGGACTACTTCAAAGACCATTACTGAGTTTACTTTCTAACTATAGTATTTGTGTTGACATTGTTTATGCTGGTGTGTGTGCTTCTGTGTGTGTGTGTGTGTGTGTGTGTGTGTGTGTGTGTGTGTGTGTGTGTGATACTTACAGTTCTGTTCCCATGTATCCTGCAAGCCATTTACTTATCCTTTAGAAATGTATACTAACCCTTATTGCCTTTAAACTGGCTTACCACACTGCATGACTGAAACCAAGAATGGATAATTTACACTCTAAATCTTTGTCCTTAGATATGTTTGAATAAGTAAATATGTCTTTTAAAAATAATGAAATAATACAACTTTTAGAGAAATTCTAGTTCCGCAGGTTAGTGACAAGCAGGACTGCTAACAGCTTATGAAGTTATTTTAAACCATACTAGTCACAGTATCAGAATGCTGGAGTCTAGATCTAGATAAACCAACTTTAATTCTTTTCTTTCCTTTTTTTTTTTCTTCTTTACTTAGAGCTTTTGACCTCTCCCATGCTAGGCAAGTACGTTTGTGTCCAGGGATTCATATGCCATGTACATGTGTAAAAGCCAGAGGGCAAACTTGTGTATTGGTTCTCCCCTTCTACCTTGTTTGAGGCCCATAACCTGGAGATTGTCCTGTCTTCCCTTCCCATCCTGCCATAGGCAGGGTGGGATTCCAGACAAGTGCACTACAGTGTCTGGATGTTTGTGGATTCCGAGGACGTGAAATCAGGTCATCAGACTTGTGTAGGTTGAGGAGATGCACCCAATAATGCATCTCCTCAGCCTTTTCTAAACTTTTGTTTTTTGAAGCAAGTTCTCATTAAGTTACCCAGGTTGACCTCAAACTTGTGATCCTCCTGCTTCCCCGTCTCAGCTCCAGAGCAGCTGGAAACACAGCCTGCACCATGGCTCAACTGATCCCCTTCCTTTTTTGATATCATTTAATATATTTGTAAAATTTGGGGTAGAAATTCTCTCTTGAGCTTTACTTGTTGTGAAATATCCTAGAATCTCAATTGGCAGTGGAACCTCATAGGAGATTACTAGGCTGGTGATCTTCCAGTGATCATTCAGTAGATATCCTAAAATTATGTCTTGCTAGAACTGAAGATGCAAAAGGGAGCTCATTCTTTCCTTCTCTGGCCTCCACACACAACTCAGGCCCACGGTCTCTTTGACCTCCTTAGGGTCCCCTTCCTGGTTTCATCTATTTCTCTCCCTTGCCCATATCTGGTTATGTGTTTTTTATTGCTCCCTGAAAATATGATGAAAAGTTGAGTAAAAGAGGATTATTGCATGTCTCTGAAAAGGGAAGCGTTGCAAAAGGAAAACAAGAAATGTAGTCAATTGTACATAGCTCCAGAAACTTTCCCTACTTTAAGCAATCCTAGGGAATGTGGGGAAAGTGGCTATCAATAATACACCTACTGGGAAATGACGAGGTTTGCATGTATTCATCCTGGCCGCACTTAGAATGGAGTGCATTGGGAGCATTTTCCATTTTTGTTTTTGTTTTCCCTAGAACACCCATCTCAATGCAATACAAGTACAATAGCTCTCGGTGCTGCACTGCAGAGTTAGTATGGCACACAAAGGCCAGCTGGCTCCAGGGTTCTTTTGGGTGAGACGTTTTCTGAATCAGCGTAAACACGGCTTATCGAAACTCTCTCCCCAGCAGTTTCCTTTGAGTTCCTTAATTCCATCCACTGCCACCCTTTCCTCTGACTCTAGGATCAGCATGTCTTTCTCTGACAAAGATTCACTCAGGCACATCCCAATCTTGAGGTTAGCCAGCTTCACCACTGCAAGCATTCTAGAACTCCTGATCATGGGGCCTCTCATCTCTCACAGAAGATAAGCAGAGCTGATCTACTGCTCATGCATGGTGCTAGTTCTGTGTGCAGTTCTTGACTGGATCCGTGGAAATGTGTTTTTTTCCTCCAAAGAATTCTTTGCTTTAAAGATGGATATTCCCACTAAGAATAATAGCAATAGACTGAGGACATAGCCCAGTCACTAAAGTGCTTACCTCGTAACCAAGAGGACCCATTTTATCTCTAAAACCAATGTTAAAAATAAAACTAGCCGGGCGTGGTGGCGCACGCCTTTAATCCCAGCAGATTAGGCAGAGGTAGGAAGATCACTGTGAGTTCAAGGCCACCCTGAGACTACATAGTGAATTCCAGGTCAGCCTGGGCTAGAGCAAGACCCTACATCGAAAAACCGAAAATAAAATAAAATCTGGCATAGGAGTGTCAGCTTGTAGTTTCAGCACTGGGGAGACAAAGACAGAAGGATCCCTGGAGCTCACTGGCCAGCCAATCTAACCTATTTGGTGTAGTCCAAGCCAGTAAGAGACCACATCTCAAAGAAAAAAAAGGATGGGGCTGGAGATCTTTCTCAGCATTAAAAGCACTTGCTTGCAAAGCCTGGATTCCTCAGTACCCACATAAAGTGAGATGCAAAAAGTTGTGCATGCATCTGGAGTTCATTTGCAGTGACAAGAGGCCCTGATGTACTCATTCTTATTCTCTACCTCTATCTCTCCCCCACACACAGAGAGAAAAAAAAAATAAGATTATTGACAAGTAATAGAGAATTATGAGAAACATGGCTCTGTTTGATGGCCTTATTGCTATCAGTTACCCAGAAAAGATGGGCAGATGACCTTGGTTTGGTGTGAATGAGTCACCTTCCTTGGATAGGCAAGCTAACTGACTGTACTTCAGAGAGGTCTCTTTTAAGAGCTAGCTTGAGAGAAAGCACCATCCCAACTCTGTGTAGTGTTTTCTAGGTTTTTGTTTTAAAAACAGAGCTCCAACCATTCCATGATGCAACATAAGCAGAAACTTGTCTATGGTGAAAATTGGCATCATACCCTCTGGCCTCTACTCTGACCACATCCACTTGTTCCTTCTTGTTCCTGCCTTGTTGGTATGCATTGCCCAATTCATGCCTGCTGCATTCTTTTTGTTCATTTAGTATTCACAATATGGAACCTACTGCTCATAGATACTTGTTGAATAAGCACATCATCAAGCCATGTTCCACCAATGATCTGTAAATGCTTTGTCCAAAGGTCCGTGTGGCCTGTCAGGCCCTCCTGTGTCCAACCTGTTCTGTCTGCCTTCGGTGGTGTGGCTCTTCTTTCTCAGTTAGCAATACAGTGCCAACCTTAGAGCCCAGAGAGAGACATGGTTCTGGTGAAGAAGACGAAACCTTTGAACAATATATCTATTAGTTGTCATTGGGAACAGGGTTTTGCTGTGTAGCCCGAACTGACCTTGAACTCATGACCCCCTACTTTAGCATTTTGGTGCTGAGATGACAGGCATGTACCAACACCCCTGGATTTCAATAATATTTTTTCACTTCAAATCTGACAAGATCCACCCCTGCAAACGTGAAGCTACCGTCCTATCATTTCCTTCGGAATGAGTCTGTTTTTGATGCTGAGGTCTTCTTTGCCAGGTTCTTTGTCCTTGCTGAATGAGGAATGCATGAAAGAATGGCATGTAACAGGGAATTAGATTGATAATGCATGGCAACAAATGGAAAGAATCATCGGAGAGTTGCCAGGATGTGCCATTCATAACTATAAAATGCACAATTACGCTCTCACCACATGCCTGTGAAGTGACAGATCGAAGGTAGGGACCCAAACAGTGTAGAAACATCTGGAACTGGTGACACACCTTCAGATTGTTGAGGAGCATGGGGTTGGCTGGTCCACTTCCTGACTCCCTCTGGCTACCCCAACAAATATTCAAGATTTATTTCTGCGTTGCTCAGAGGAAGAGAGAGAAAGAGAGCAGAGAAGAGGGGAGGTGGTGAGGACATGAAGCAGACACACAGCTGAACACAATGGAGGGCAGTGTTCTCCCTTCTCAATCCTCTTTTATTGGGCCTGTGGAGTGTTTGGTAACAGAAGAACTATAGAGTGACCAGTGGCACAGATGTGGCCTGCAGGAGTTGGCAGGAGGGACGGGATGTGTGCAGAAGGCGATAGTAGCCAGGGCCCTGGGTAAGAGGCTGTGGGCACCCTCGGCAGTCAATGCAGTCTGCAAAGCATGTACATGTGGGGTTTGGAGATGATCCAGTGTACGTTTTAGAGAGGGGCGTGGGTAGGAATGTAGGGGGTATAGAGATCATTTTGACCAGTGAGAAGGAGTTTACAACCATTGAGGGGCCTCACCAGCATCTCAGTTACTGCACTGGGGTGAAGGTCCCTGCCTGGTAACATGGATTCATAAGATAGTGTGGCCAGCACAAGACAAACTGGCAACATCTGCCCCAGCTCGGCCACTTTCTAGCAATGAGACCTGGGGTGAGTTACTAAATTTCTCTAAGCTTCAGTAAGCAAAGTCATACTCAGAGAACCCTGAAGGCCTTTGTGTGAGGCACCTAACACACACTAAGTATGGAAGGGGTGGGGTGATGGCTCAGTGGATACTAACTGGATTTCAGATCCTCAGTAGCCAGGTAAATGTCATATAGTGACCCACGTGTAAGCCCATCACTCGGGAGGTAGAGAAAAATGATCCTTGGGACAAGCTGGCTGGCTAGTGCCACTGAGTGGTGAACACTAGTTTCAAGAGAGAGGTTCTGACTCAGCCAATAAAGTAGAGAGAGATTGTGGAAAACCTATAATATCAACGCCTGGCCTAAACACACACACACACACACACACACACACACACACACACACACACCTACATGCTCATGAACACACATAAGCACACCATGCATACATACACATCTGTCTTTTGATTTGATCAGCATGCAGAAAAAGTAAGGAAGACTTTCAGAATGACACATCATGTCTGTTGCTGCCCTCCTCTTTGGACAGCTCGACAGTGTTAACTTTGGAAGTGAAGACATTACAGGAATAAGTGGTGCACTTTCACTTACAATGCTGAAGTTTTATACAGAGAATCTAGCCTAAGTGGAACAAATGTGAGCTCTGATATTTCATAAATGTCATCTTAGCATTCCAGAAAGAGCTCTGAAGGAAAAAGGCATGACCCTGGCAATGGTTACTGTTAGGAACAGAACAAGTTTCTGAAGCATGGCAGGTGGCAGAATGGAACAGTCCCCTAGATGGGATGAGAGTGAGTAACCAGGAGGGAGTTAATGAGAGTCCCAGGGGCTGTTATGCTATATCCAGGTCTCAATGGGAGAGGAAGGAAGACAAGAAATTCAGTTTTGGCTTTGCTGGTAGGTTCTAGCTCCCTCCCTTTCTAAAATTCTTAAGTTGTCACACAGTACATAGGGCTTTTGTCTTGGAAAAAGTCTAGAGTAGAATTGAGAATTGCCAAGGTGATATCTGTTAGTGGATGTGTGTGTAGTATGTGTCCTGTATGTATGCTTGTGTGCAGATGTGTACACCCCTTGCATACAGAGGCCAAAGGAGAATGTCAGGTTCCTCTGTTGCTTTTCCTCGAGATGGAGTCTCACTGAACCTAGAGCTGCCATCCAGGTTTATTAATTTTGGTCAGACTGGCAGGTCAACAAGCCCCTGAAATTCTCCTGTCTCATCTACCTTCAGGACTAGGGTTACAGACATGTGGTGCAGCCACATTTTTTGGCATGGGTGCTGGCAATTGAATTCACACCTCCTCAGGTCCTTGTGCTTGCTCACCTGCTGAGCCATCTCCCCAGCCTTAAAAGCATCCTCTTCTTTGCCTCAAAGGTAAAACTCCAGTCACTGTATGATATTCTTTGGATATTCATTGCCGCGAATCAGGAAGACATCTAACTTATTCTACCTGTTAGATTTTATTGAAACTATTAATGCCTTACAATGCTGGCAGAAATCAGCCTAGAGCCTGAGAGAACTGAGTGCTTTCCGGGGCTCTTTTTTTCCATTACACTAATCACTCAGCCACACTGAAAATTCTGCTAGCATCTCCTCATAATATAAGAGATCAACGTGATAATTTGCATAATATTCAACAAAATGATTTGAGTGCTTAACCTTCTAGGTGTTAAGTGAAATAAATCAGAATGAAAGATGCTCTGTCTTGTGGTCTGATTAACTAGACACACATGGGCAGTAGAATAAAAGCATTAAACAAATGGACAAACAGGAAAAGGTATTTATAGAACATTATGTCCACATCCCAAGCAGGGATATATTTTAGGGGAACCCTAAGGGACAGCTATGGCCATCGTTTGCCTAGACAGGGTGGAGTGGGTCTGTCATTTTATGGAGAAATTATAAGCTGGTATTTGTTAGTGGTTCCTTCCTTTCTTTCTTGTGGAAAATATGGTTTTTGTAGTCCACAACAATTTGGTTTGTCTCCCTTCCTGTTCCAAAGGTTGTAACTAAGCCCACAGAGATTTTGTGCTATTTTAATACAAAGATCTACAACTTGGAAAGAAGCCCAAATAGTCAGAGAATAATATCCAAAACACAGTCTTTTGTTTCCTATGGAGCTACATTCTTTTCTTCGCCCTAGTAGAAATGACCACACTCCTTGAGAAGGAAAAAAAAATCAACTGAAAAATTCTGTGAGTTGTAAGTCTTACATTGTCTTAGCCTTTGGTTTTATATTGGGCAAAAACCACAGGCACTGTGTAATGTCCTTGTTTGCAGAGAAGGTGGAGTGGACGAGCCTAGGTCCTATGATGGGTTTAGCTGGAGGATGAGTGTGCTGCCCACCAGGGCATCTTTCCCATTCTTCTCATCAGACCCTATAGCATGAGGCTGTCTGTCTATCTCAGTGGCTTTGAAATGGCTGCTTGGGGGTTTCATTACTTATTAATTTCCCCCATGTTCACTGCCTTTGGATAGTGTCCCAGAGTTCACCGGAGCTCTTCTGCCCTTCTCCCAGTTGCAAGTACCACCTGTGGTTTTCTGATTACTCCTCTTCCTCTTCTTCTGGAGGCTTCCACATCATTGTCCTGTGACAACTGACTCACCAGTCTGCCTACCACTTCCTCCTGGTCACAGAGCTAGGATTCAGCTCCTCTGCAGTGCTCCTTTTCCAGCATCTGAGTTACGGTGGTCCCAGCTCAAGACCCCTGTCTTCCTGAGTCATCATAAAATCATCACTACCTTCCTCTTCTCCACCTACTTGTTCTGACAACTACATTACATTCACACAGACCCTCTCCTCTTCGTCCTGGGCCTGCATTCTCTGTAGACCAGGATCCTTAGCATGGGACAAGAGGTCCATCACAATCTATCAGTCCTTTCTTAAAGTTCTTTTCTTCCATTATCCTACACACACACACACACACACACACACACACACACACACACACACACACAGACAGACACACACACGAAAAAATAAAACAAAAAAAAAATAATAACTTTGCCTCTGACCTTGGACTTGATCCTATGCCACTGCTCTTATTTGGCCGAGATGCACCATCTCTTTGCCTGGGACACAACTCACTTTTTAATTCCAATCTCTAATTAACTCCTCCTGATCCTTTAAGCTATGGCTTCTTAAACTCTGTAATTAAATGAGGATGTTGCAAAAAAAAAAAAATTGGCAACAGTAAAAGGTTTATGAAGGCTCCGTGACCAAAAATTAATTCAAAATCAAACACCTAATGAATCCCAGGTGTTTTTGGCAGCACTTGCCTGTGTTGTATCATGTGACTTCACCGCAGCCTTGGTTCTGAACATGTGCACTTTACTCTGCACATACCATCACGACCCCCAATGCCAATGAATGCTGGCTGAAACACACCTTGGCTCAGAGTCAAGATTATTATATTATGAATTACAGTGATTTTACTATACATGCAAATTTTTCTGCTCTTTCACAAACATAACACTTTAATTATGGAAAACAAAGGCTTTTAATATTTTCCTACCTTACATTATCATCATTACTCAGCATGAATCAAATTTGCATATCTCTGGATTATAATTTTTTTAGCATGTTTGATTTTAAAAATTGCTATTTGAGTGGCTGACTTGTTTTATAACAGATTGTTAAGTGAATTTTGACTTCAGGTTAGGATAGAATTTCCAACAATTTCTGAAGTGACCCTAAACAGACTTCTGCCTTTGTTTTCACGTGTGTACATACATGGAATATGCATGTGTGGACATGTGTGTACTCATGGAGACATGTTCGGAGGCCAGTGGAGGATGTTGGCTGTTCTCCGCTGTCACTCTTCAGCCTTATCTCCTTGAGACAAGATCTGTCACTAAACCTGAAACCTGCCACTTTTCAGCTCGACTGTCTGACCAATGAGGCCCAGTGATCCTCCTGTCTCTTCCCTGCTCAGTGCCAGGAGCCAAGCCTGGCTTTTTATGTGGGTACTGGGGATCTGGACTCAGGTGTTCACACTTGTACAACAAGCTCTTTTATCCGTGGATCCATACCCTCAGCTCTTACCTCTGCCACTTTTTACTACATTTGTACAAAGCAGTGTCCTCAAGATTCATGATTATCAGATCCAAATATTGATCAATTTTAGAAACTCTGAATTGCTCTATGTCCCGCAGTACCAAACATTCAGCCATGATTTAATTTTATATAAAAATAAAGAAGCAGGGCCAGGAAAATAGCTCAGTTAATAGAGTACAAGGCAAGCCCAAGAACCTGAGTTTCATCCTTGGCACTCCTGTAAATGCCAGGCATGGTAGCATGAACTTGTAACTTCAGCACAGAGGAGGAAAAGATCCCCAGGGCTTGCTGACTAGCCAGTCTGTCTCAAAAAGGGCAGGGGAGGCTGGAGAGATGGCTCAGCAGTTAAAGGCATTTGCTTGCAAGGCCTTACAGCCTAGGTTTGATAGCCCAGCACCCACATAAAGCCAGATGCACAAGGTGGCACATGACAGGAGGCCCACACTCACTCTCTGTGTCTACCTTCTCTTTTGCTCTCAAATAAATAAATGTATATATATATTTTAAAAATGTATATGGTATTCCTGAGACAACACTCGAGGTTATCCTTTTGCCTCCACAGCTAGACTCACATGGGTGTTTGTGCACTGACATACACACGTGCACCAGCTCACACATGTATGCACACACGGAGAGAAACGAAAAATAAGTAAGCACATCCATCTCATTAGTAAACAAATTTGCTTTTCACTTTAATCAATAGCAAACTTATATGTATACCAAAAGTGTTTGAAAACAAATGTTTTTAGCTCTATTATCAGTAACTATTTGATTTTTATGTCTATTTTACATGCCCAGGTCCCCAAGGTCATGAGTGGAAACAGTTTAGGGAACACTGCTCTAAACAGAGTAGGGCTCACTCCTTTCTTCTCTCAAAGCTTCCTCTCCATGATGCTGCCCCTATATGATCTCATAAGCTGAAAGGACCAGGTTATACATGTCACCTCTTGTGGCTTTTTATGACAGGGATCAGGCCTTAATTAGGGTTGATTCTGCAGCATCTACTGTTAAGCTTGACACTTGGTGAGTCCTTAAAAGTGTAAATGAGTCATTAAGCATCTGTGTGGATTCTCGTCGTTTTACTTACTCGCTTTTATCACATTCGTTTCTCTTTTCTACGTAGTCTCTGTGCCATAACTTGCTCATAGCTTTTCTCTCCATCAAGCAGCTCACCCTTCTCTGCAGGCTGCTGCATCACCCTAAGGGTGAGCACTCGGTTAGTGTAGCACAGCTGTCCCCTTGCAGTGAAAGGGGTAGCCTTGCAAACCTGGCAACAGAGCAGGAAGTATCTGAGACCCACAAATGCAAGCTCAGCCAGCCATCCCACACAGACCCAGTGTATTTCAAGTGACAGAAATGTTTGCCCTTGAGGAGCTTGCATTCGAAGAGGAAGAGATAGATAGTCGACATAATCAGTAAGTTTCCAAGAATGCTGAGGGTGGAAGCAGAGGGAGAGAAGTGGGAATTGCTCATTTAAATAACAGGGCTAGGGATGTGGCTCAGTGGCAGAGCACTTGCCTGGCAGGTATGAGGCCTTTGGTTCAGTTGAGGCAGAAGTGTGACAGAGGGCAGCAAGGGCCCGAGTATGGCTAGCAGTGAGAGTCACATGGACCTTGAAAGCTCAAGCCCTGCAGACCAGTACAGAGCTAAGGAGCCTTTCCACTAAGGCTGTATAGATGGTTGGGGTGTTGTAGGGGTAAAGCTGCAGGGAGGAGAGGCGGAAGTTCGGGTTCAGTGGGTGGTTATTGCAAGAACCCAGACAAGTGGTGGCGAGTGTCCAGGTTCTGGGTGTGGTAATGATAGGACCAAGATTTTCTGGCAGGTTAGATATGAGATATGAGTTAAAGATGAAGCTAAGATTTTGCAGCTAAAGAACAGGAAATGGAGGTGGAAGAAGGAGTTGTCATTACCTAGAAGGGGAAATCTGAGGTGTGAGCAAGACGCTAGACTCTGATTTCTGCTTGGGAATGAGAAGCTTTTGCTACTTAACAGAGATCCAAGAGGAGACGCAAAGAGGTGCAATTCTGTAGACTGCCTGGAGACTCAAAAAAGTTACAGATTCTCCATATTAGACATTTTTTAAAGCAGGAAAGCCTGGGCATGGTGTGCACACCCATGCCTAGTATTTGAAAGTGAAGGCAGAAGGATCATAAGTTTAAAGCCAGCCTGGGCTACATAGCAAGATCCTGTCTCAAAAAAAAAAAAAAGTAGGTGCTTCACAACTTAGCCTCTGAATATTATAACATCTAGGGAAAGTATACTATATAAAAATGGGGTAATTTCCCAAGGATGAAGAACTCTTTTGAGATATGCTATTACATAAGCTAAACCTCCTCCCCCTATATCTTTCTTTTGAGGAGGGGGGTTTTGATGTAGGGTCTCCCTCTAGTCTAGGTTGACCTGGAATTCACTGTGTAGTCTCAGGCTGGCCTCAAACTCACGATGATCCTCCTATCTCAAGTTTCCTGAGTGGAGTGCTGGGATTAAAGGCTTATACCACTATGCCCAGCCCTATATCTTTCTTCTCATGGTCTCTTTTGATATGTAAAAGGAATTTATCTCTCTTATACCTTACTGGACTTATTAATAAATCACTGACATTTAGTACACTATACATACTTAAAGCACACTATTGAAGAAGTTTTGGCATGTTTTGACTTATTTTGAGACAAGATCACATTGTGTAGCACAGGCTGACCTTGAACTCATTACAGAAAACTATGCATGAAGCCATCTTCACAATCGAGAATCGAGAATTACAGCCTCATATTTTTCATCAGTCATATTTTCTACTATTTCTGCATCTTCAGTAGCATACCAAACGATGGGTTTCATCATGATGGCTTTACCCATTACCTTCTGTCTCCCCTCTTCCCTTGTCCTGTTTTCCATAATGATTAGCATTTAAGAATATTTTGTGTTTTTAAAATAGTTTATTTGTTTGCAAGCAGAGAAAGAGAGGTAGAGAGAAGAGAGGCAGAAAGAGATAGAGAATGGGCATGCCAGGGCCTCTGCCACTGCAGATGAACTCCAGATGCATGTGCCACTCTGTGCATCTGGCCCTATATGGTTACTAGGGAATTAAACCCGGGTAGTTAGGCTTTGCAGGCAAGTGCCTTAACCATTGAATCATCGCTCCAGCCTCATCCTTTTTGTCAGGAGCTCTGTACTAGGCACTAGGAAAGATATGAAATGTATGTAATCACTGTTCCTGCCTCCCGTGTTTATCTTCATTTAAGATGATGGCTTTCAGGGCTGGGGAGATAATCGGTCAGTAAAGTGCTTGTATAAAGGGCTTGCCAGGCAAGGATGAGAACCTGAGTTTAGAAGCTCAGCACACACATAACAGCCAGGTGTAGTGGTTTGCCCCCGTAATCTCAACACTGGGGAGCTGGAGCCAGGAGAGTCCCCAGGCCTTGCTGGCTTGTCGATCTAGTTGAAACTGAGCTATGGGATCAGTGAGAGACCTGCAGCAAGTAAGATGCCCGACCTCGATATCTGGCCTCCAAATGCATGGATATCTATATGTATGTATATATGTGGGCACATTACATGCAGGTGTACCATCACACATACATACACACACAGCATTACATACAGGTGTACCATTATACACATGCACACACAGCATTACTCACAGGTATACCATCATATATACATACATACATACACACACGGCATTACATACAGATGTACCATTATACATACATACATATATACACACACAGCATTACATGCAGGTGTACTATCACACATACATACACACACAGCATTACATACAGGTGTACCATCATACATACATATATACATACATACACACAGCATTACATACAGGTATGCCATCACACATACATACATACACACAGCATTATATACAGGTGTACCATCACATACACACAGCATTACATACAGGTGTACCATTATACACATACACACACAGCATTACTCACAGGTATACCATCATATATACATACATACATACATACATACATACATACACACACATGGCATTACATACAGGTGTACCATTATACATACATACATATATACACACAGCATTACATGCAGGTGTACCATCACACATACATACACACACAGCATTACATACAGGTGTACCATCATACATACATACATACATACACACAGAATTACATACAGGTGTACCATCATACATACATACATACATACACACAGCATTACATGCAGGTGTACCATTATACATACATGCATACATACATACATACATACATACATACACACATAGCATTACATACAGGTGTACCATCATACACACACACACACACCACATACACATAATAAGATAAAATTCTGGCATTTCTTGTGCTACTATCTCATCACAGCCTCATTTCCAGCTCTTTTCTGAAGTCACGCTGCAAACACACTGAGCTTTGCTTTCCAAGGCTCTGGGTGGCACAGACTCTTTGCCATCAGCACTACTGTTTTAAATCAGAAAGGAGTAAAGATCAGAAACCGTGCCATCTTTTAATCAGCTCTGATCTGGGTAAAAACACATCCCTTGTTCCTCCTTACATGGAAACAGCCCAAACAGTAGGCTCAGCCTCAGCCTTTTTTTTCCATGTGTAGTCAACACAATAATTACCTCCTGCCGAAATCGCTCTGTATCCAATTAGAATTTTTGATTTGACTAACAGATACATCTTTATTTCTGTAACTGTGCTGCACACCCTGACTACTTTTAGAACTCCCAGTGAGTGAGCATGGTCATTGCATTTGAAGGTGCTGCACCATTTCCGTGACAGCATTTCTACCTGGGGGTTCACAGATCTTGGAGTGAAAAGTGGAGTGGGGGGAATCTTCTTTCCCCCTCCCTCCACCTTTTCCCCCTTCTCCATTTCCCTTCTTTTCCCAGCCTGCTGACTCACTCCCACTGATAAATGGTCTTGGGTGAAAAAAGGACAGCTCTAGAACTTTTTGTTTTCCTGGAGCTACTGAGGCACAGTCAGGCACCCCAGAAGAAGGCCTGGGACGGTGCACAGGAGAGCCACCCAGTGTTGAATCTGTCCATCCGATAGATGGAGAGGAAAGTCTGCCAGTGCAGCTCACAGATAAGTGAGAAGTCCCTTGCAATGGTGTTCTAGAAGAGTCCTTTCCAAAGAACACAGCTATGTAAACCCCTAGGCTGCATCCTCCAACCCAGATGGGCTGTCCTATACAGATGTCAGAGTAGCAGTATGCATTCCCAAGCTCTTCTTATGCTTTTTATTGTCATGGTGAGAGGTTGGTTTTCACCCTCCCTTAGCTAGGGCCCTGAGACCACCCTGAAGGATGGGTGAATTTGCAGCTCTGGAACACTTGACACTTGGTCTAATCTAAGTGTCACTTAGGTCAATCATCAGGATAGAGTACTTCCTGACAGGCACCTGAGCAGTGGGGGCCCCTTGGATTGGCTGTCTCATATGCAGAGCAGTTTCTGCCAAAGAGGGTGGCCTGGTGGCCTGGTGGCCTGGTGTCAGGTCCTTAGGTGGCATTTTCTCCACTCTGCTTCAAGAGCCACTAAGGCCCCAAGTGTGGAATCTGTAAAGCTTGCAGATGAGATAGTTCGGATACTATTTTCTGCCCCACACATCTCACAAAGGGCAAAGGATATAATACATGAAGTTCATAAGCTGGACCAAAGCAGGAGAACCCCTCCCCAACTCTTACCTGTGTGGCAAGTAGATGTGTCACCTACCCCTGGTAGCAGGCTGATGCTGACTCTGCCAGAGGTGCATAGCCCCCAAAGCCCACCCACCAGAAACTCACTTTCCTCACTTAGGCCCCGCCTCTTAAATGTGTCACAACCTCCCAGAACATGAACCAGCTAAAGACACAGTATTCAATCATATGAGCCCATGAGGGACAGTTTACATCCAAACGATACCATGCAGCATACAGGCATATGAACTACAAAGGGTGTACAAGACATGTTCCTAAGCTCAGATTTTGAGGCTATGTTTCTACAGAATATGAAAATTAAGACCATGTCGGTGAATACAAATTACATTGTGTAGTAACTATTATTCCATTGCCCTTGGATTGACAGGTAAGGCTATGTGCCATGTAAATGTGTATTTACTAATTTATGTAAACGTATTTATGGAGTGCTTATTATCATATTCATATCATTCTATTTCAGTTGCACTTATACTGTCATTTCAATGTCAATAAAATATTTACGATACAACTGTAAGAACTTACTGTAAGAAGACCCGCTATTGTAAAGAGAGTGGTATTAACTCCCATGGATCACAACCAAAGCCAAAGCAATCAAATTTAAAAAGACAGGTTGAATTGGATATTGGCATAAGGTCATGTGCCCAAGAAGATATCGTTAAGATTTTTGGTCATCGGCACCTGAGTTCTCCTGTCAAATAACAGCAATACACATAATTGTTCCACATATAAATAAAACAATTAATCAGCATTACTTTAAAAAAAAAACAACTTGTGATGCTGAGTGAGAATCTAACCCAGAACCCCTTGCATGTTAGGCAGGTGATCTACCGCTTAGCTGTACCTCTAGTGACAATATTCCATTTTAAATAGATAGATGCACATTTACTCAAGGCAAGTTGATAGCATAAGAAACTAGGAAAAATGTGCTTTGCCTACCAGTCAGCAGTATAATTTTTAAGGCTTTCTGATTAGTAAATAAATACTATAAATATTTGTTTTATCATACTGTGTGTATTGTTATAGCAGAAAATATTACAAGCCCACATACCAGCTATTAGGATGAATATATCTATTTCGAAGTCCATTTCTTGCCTTCCATAGTTTATTGGAGTGGAAGGAGGGAGGCACCTTCTTCATGACTGCAATAATCTCTCTACAGCTTCCCTGGCTGATGGCCTCCTGTCGCTCCTGGTCACTTGCCATAATAGGACAGCTATTCCATGTGGAGCAATGATGCCTGTCTTCCTTCTATTGAATTTGAATAGATCCTCTGGAACTTCTACCCACTGACTCCATGTTTCTCCCACCTAAGAAAAAGCTCTTCTTTCTCATTAAGCATATCAAGCAAGCACATTCTCACCTCTAGCTAAATATGCATGGGATAGTCTCATTTCACACCTGTTGTCTTCTTGGAATCAAACAGAACACCCCTTTGGACTCATGAGTATGCCAAAGTAAGGGCAGTAGACTGCATGGTGAGCCTGCTGAAAGAGTCTTTAATGTTTGGGCCATGTATATAGTTTTCCCCATCCTGGGAAGGTTACATTTCTGGACCTGTTACCCTCATTCAGGTGTCCCCCAACTCTTTCATTTTTTAATGCAAAATAAGATACCCAGAATTGACCAGAGTCCAAAAATGATTTAACCATAATAGAGTACAAGATGTCTCATAATTCCCTTATTCTGGTTGCTCTGTTCCTGGCATGAGAACTGTGAGCAGGGCACAAAACCAGAACCAACACGATCCCAACTTTTACATTTAGAGCTACCATCCAAACCTCTTCATCGTCTGCAAATTTGATAAGCATGCCTTCTGTGTTTGTTTATAGATTGCTAAGGGGAAATGCATAGATTGAGAGAGACAGCTTATATTTTAGTTATCACTTTATAATTTTTCAAGTGTTTGTGTGTCTTTAGGCTTCAAGTAGTTGTGAGTTGGAACCCCCTTCAAGACTGTCCTTATTTCTGCCTTATGATGATGAAACAGATTTGAAAAGTGTTCGGAGGCTGCTTACACACTCACAAGGGATTTAGCCATCCTTACATTCTATAACCCTCTGGCTCTTTCTCACAGTGGCTTAGCCGTGCTTACATTCTGTAACTCTCTGACTATTTCTCACTGTTCTACAACCCTCTGCCTCTAATCTCGCTGGTCTACAACCCACTGGCTCTGTTTCTCACTGCTGCCTACCCACTCCCACTCTATCTTCCAGCTCACAGAACAGCAGTCGTTTTCGAAGCATTCCGTTTTTGTCTCCCATTCTAGACTTCCTTATACTAGACTGCCTATGCCAGACTTCTGATTCTGCAGATGCTACTTCCCCACCAAGGTCCTGACCCACGTAGGTGTGACACAGTAATTGTCTACTTGACTGAGCTTGAAATCACCTAGGAGACATACTTCTGGGCCTGCTTGTGAGAGCATTTCCAGAGAGGTTGAACTGAGGAGGGAATACTCCCCCTGAATGTGAGCACCACCATCCCATGGGCTTGGTGCTCAGACTGTATAAAAAGGAATAAAGGGGGAAATGAGCTAAGCATATCATTCCCTGCTGTCTGCAACGTGATCCATCAAATTGTGGACACGTTCCCACAGCCACAGCTGCAAGCCACCCTTCCTGCTGTGCTTTCCTGATCATGATGAACTGTGCCACCAAACCATGAGTCAGAATTAACCCTTCCTAAAGTGACTCTTGGCAGGTATTTTGCCTGGCAGCAAGAAAAGAAACCAATACAGTTTCCTCCTCTTTACCTTCATCCCAAAGCAGCTTCTATTTACCTCCACCGTCACGGTGATTTCTCTTTAATTGCCTGTTAACTTAGTATTTCCTCTACCCATAGAAGATACGGAATCTTCTTATGTTTAAGAACAAAATCCGTTTGTCATTAGATATGAGGTACTTGGCACATGGCAAATATACCATAAGCATTATTGTGTGTTATCTCTTAACTGTGTTTCTATTATTTCATTAGAATAAAATCCTATAAATAAAATGACAAAGCCCAAGGATATGAACCTTCTTTAGTAATTTGAATTCTAGCTTTGTTTATTTCCTGTAGGGTGTTAGTGATCTTCTATTTAAGATGTAATTATCTGCTAGCAAAATCATTTTATCTTTAACATATTAACTTTTCATTATCACACTTCCCAAATTGCATTTACCTTTTCTTTCTGCAATACGGAATTGTTTTCTAGAAGAATTTATAATGTAGTCAGATCATAAATTTGTCCATTGCTTTCATGCAGAGAAAGGCCTCAGAAATATTCCCTAGCTGTTTTTCAGTTGTTGCTGTTGTTGTTTGTTTGTTTGTTTGTTTGTTTGTTTGTTTGTTTGCTTGCTTGAGACAGGGTCTCACAGTGTAGCCCAGACTGGCCTTGAATTCAAAGCAATCCTCCTGCTTCAACTTTCCAAGTGCTGGGATTTTAGACATGAGCCCCCACACCTGGCTTCCTACCTGTTTGACAGTGGGGCAGCTGCCTTTGTGTTCTTTTTATAGTGAGCTCTCTTATATCCCTACCTATTAAACAAGAGCTGAACAGATCAGTACTTCGTCCTGGAAAGCATGTCTACAAACAGCAAAACCATCCCTGTCCTTGGCCTTCTAGCCTGTTCAGGACCTTTATTGTCCTCTGACCTTTCTTGTTTTAAGTATCTTCTTTCTCCAACTCTATCCCCATAGAAACTAGAGCTGTGCTGTGACTCTTTCTCCTAGGTTATGGACACCTAAAATTTCACAAATGTCCCGCCAAAACCCTTCAGGAATTCTCATTGCACATTGGCTGTGCTCTTTGGGGTGTTAGTCTCTATTTTCTCATTCAGTTCCATCTTCCGTGTGTCATCATTTCTTTACTTTAAAGTCTACATCTTTTACCAATGATATCCTTTTAGGTCCATAAAATCAATATTATCTCTATTAGTTCCACCTTATCTTTTTTTCTGCACTACTTAAAACTGTCTCCCTTAAGCTTGGGCTCCCTACGTAGCTCTTTAACAAATCTAAATGTTCCAAGCACAGTCATTGAAACAAAAGCCTTTGGGGGAAAAAAAATAAACTCACTGAAAACAAAACAACACACACACACACACACACACACACACACACACACACACACACACATACACACACACACAGCCTCTGCCAATAAGATCTATAAGCCATATAAGCCAATTTCTATGACAAAAGAAGTGGTGTTTTCTTTCATCTTTTACACGACGAAGAGAACAGAGGGAATGTTAGGTGTGTGTCTACCTGCTTGCTGATGCTGTCTCTGTTTTGTGTCTTTGGAGTTCATACCACACTTGGCCACCCTTGCAGAACATCTGCATGGACATGTGTGCTGTGAATAGGAATTACATATATGTATGCATGTGTGTGAGAGTAACACACCTGAACATTCCACCCCCTCCCACATCTCATGTTTGGTATTCCTGTACTTCCTGTCTTGGGCCAAGACCATGTGTCTGCACAACCTCATCTACCATGGGGAGACCTTAGCAGACACTGTCACTGGGGAGCAGAACCAGGCCTCTAACACCCTCATATGATGAAGTCCCTGCTCTGTATAACCAGGGCTTTGTGAAGGGCTGGCACTTGATCAGTCATTGAAAACAGCCACCCAAATATCCACCAGTATAAAAACCCAATTTGGGTGTGGGTGCAGAAAGAAGCAGCTATGTCTGATTTGTTCTCTGTGTGGTGGGGGAGGGAGCAGGGATACACAGTTGACCACGACCTTCCTTTACCAAACTGAAGTGGCTTTTTGTATCCCCTGAAAGTGGGCTTTGCCAGTTCCAGTTCACAGCTTGGGGTGTGAGGCCTAGGATGTTGACATGAGTTGCAGCGTGTCCCACTCAGCTATCAAGTGGTGAAGCCAGAATATGAGTTTGCTTCTTACCTTCTGTATGCACACAGCACAGCCTGGGATGGACAGTGAAGTGGGAATGGCACTTGGCTCAGAGAATACCTGGCAGAGACCGCAGGATCTCCAGCCTTGTAACAAATTCCAACCACTAGAACTCTTAGATGCTCTAGCAGGAGCAGCAGGGACAGATGGCATCCTGCCCCCAGGGAGCTACCAGCTGAGGCTAGGCAAACTCCCTGTGGCCAGGAGAAAGTGTATGGGTCATCAAAGCTGGGCACTAAAGGATGAATGTAAGTTAGCATTATTCCCTGAAGTCTGTAACCACCAAGAAACTGGGACCACAGCACCTCTGCCTTTTCTGTGTCCCCAGCACCTGGTTATGGCTGAGTTATGACTGCAGGGGTGAAAATAAAATGCTTCCAGACACAGAAAACAGCACCAGCGAAGCCAAGCCTCCAAGGAGAGGTTGGAAGAATCCAGAAGTCCAGAGCAGCTGAGTCCAGGGCTCAAGAGGGCATGAGGATGAAGAACATTTGAAGAAAATATCTGGTCATGACAGGGCTTCTTATGCAGTCTCCAGACAAGTGTTTGTCACAGTGTTAGTGACACTTCGTGGAGAAGGAACACAGTGGGTTTCCAGGGTCTCTGAGGTCTCTGTTTTCAGGGGGCTTGTCTAGGTCTGCTCAGGGATCTTGTCTTCCCACACCCTATTTCTTGACTGAGAAGCACTCTCTCTCATCCAAATTTTCAACTCTTTTGCCTTACCAGGATTGGTTTCTTTTTCCTTCCCAACCCTTCCTTCCAATAATAATAAAAAATAAACAAATAGATAAATATAGTGCCATGTTAAGTAAGAGTAAGTCTCTATATCTTCAGTTACAAAGCCCAAGGTGTCTGGGTTCCTAGGCTTGGTTTTTGTAGTTTGGCCGGAATGCTGGGATGACTTGCCCACACTACTCTCGATCAAGGTTAAGACAGTCTTGTTTGCAGAAGGTACTGAAGCAGTGGCAGAGCCCAAGTGGGACAACCAAGTGACTGTTAACAGAGTGGCAGACAGAAAGTGATGCCAGCCACCAGGAACCTGGAGGCCTTCACTGCACCTGCCATACCCCACGGATGGCTTCACATCACTCCAGGCTCGTGTGCTTGCATCTGCTAATGTCCTCTGACAACACTCAAAGAGGATGACTGTCCACCTTGGCCCCTGGCTTGACACAGACCATATAGTCCTTGACCTTCTGCCACCATCCATGCCAGCAGCTTGTCCTCCACTGTGAAGGTTAAGTTTGCCAGTCCTTCCCCATATCCTGCAGCTGACTTTTAGCGTTACTCATCTGTGAGAGCCCCAAGGTCATCTATGGGGTCCCTTGGTTGAGCTCACCTCTTATAGCCTGGATCCTTGTCTCTAAACATGAGGCCCAGAGACTGGCTATATGCTTCTGACCCCTCACCCAGCAGGGTCATGTGGACAGGATTAAGTTGATTACCTCACAGGACTTGTGTCTTGACTGTACGGAGGCCACTGGATCCTCAAAGCAATATCAGAAACTAAAATTGTCCTCTCCTCAGATATGGCAGCCCTATGCTGTCCCCATGCCCTGAAGGTGACCCAAAGCCCTATGTCTTCTTTTCTTTCTAGATTATCAGGAAAACCCAATTTCCTTTTGTTCTAGGTAAACAGACACCCAGGCAGCCACAGTGTTATCAGAATAGGTTTGCCAGAGGTCCTGGGGAGGGGGGCGCACTGTGACCAGTCATAACCTCATCCAAATGCAAATGTGCATAAGGTCCAACATTGCTGATTTCACTTTAACATTGAATAGTCATGTTAATTCCATTCAAATAGATCCACTTAATACCGTCCATCTCTGCTACTGCATTTGATAGTCTACAAACATCTGTGTATGTTCTTCTAAATCCAGAAGCATCATGATAAAGACAGAGGAGGTGCAATTGGCCAGAGGTCACGGAGCAAATCATGGTCAAGATTAGTCTCTTTGAATGGTTCTTCTGGTGGGAAGCACTTATATCTCCCTTATGTCCATTTTCATCTCATTTTAATTTGATAATTCTTTTTAAACGTGAACTTGGGTTAGGGATGGGGACATGGCTCCATGGGGACAGTGCTTGCCATGCAAGGTGAAGGACCTGAGTTCGGATCCCCAGCACCCATGTAAGTGTCAGTGTGGTAGCATGTACCAGTAATCACAGCTCTTGAGAGGTGGAGACAAGAGGATCTCTGTTGCTTGCTAGCTAGCTAGCCTAGCAAAACCAGTGAGGTCTAGGTTAACAAAATGACTGTCTCAAAAATAAGGTGGAGTGTGATTGAAGGTGACCTCTATGTGCATGGGATCTCATGCAGACAAATGCACCAACACTTACATGAGCATACAGACACCTCTGCATGCATATCACACACATGCAAAACAAAGTGAACTTGAGCTGAATCAGACGGTAACAGCTACAATAAAAATGGACACCGTCCCTTTCACCTGCTGCCATTAGATCTGTTATTTTTGGGGTGCAGGTTAACAGTAGGAAGAGTATTTTAACACACAGTAAGTGGTCTGACAGCCTTCATTATCTGTATGTGCTCTGTCAGCTTGTCCTTTGTGAGTCTGTGTGTTGAATTCATTCATCTCTTCCTGGCTGTGGGATACTGTAAGATTGTTGAGATTTTGTGATCTTTGTGACCTTGATCTTGAGGTCTAGATTGGTCCTTGGTCCTTCGTTTTTCCTAGGAGGAAACTGTAGCGGAGAAGGAGCATGAGGTGACATTCTTGAAGTGACCCAGAAAGCTGGGGCTCCAACTATGACTTGTGCTGGGAAGTTGTAGTCACAGCCTTGGAATTTCCTTGGGAGCCAGGAAAGAGCTGGGTCAGAGGGCGGGTGGTGAGGTGCTTCTGTAATGCATCCGGCATCCTTGGGATGGCCCATGGTTTCAGGTGCCCTATGGTTAGGGAGCTGAGAAGTCTCCTGGTCTCAGATGCTACTGAAATCAGAATTTTCTGTTTGGTGGTAAAGTTTTCGAAGTCAGTGCCTCAGGTTGTTTAAAGAGTAGTGGTGATTTTCCTAAATCAAGCTTGTCTTGCCAATTTTGGGTTTGTGTAATTTTCATGAATCATTAATATTTCTTATTTTATTGGTTCATCCACTGGTCATCTCAAAACTGAATCTGAGTCACAACTTGGTAACTTACTTTACAAAGAGACAAAAACAAGTAGGTGTGTGGTAATTAGATTTAAAAATGGTTTGGGGGTGGGGGTGGGGAGATAACCCATGGGTAAGAGTGCGTGAGGGACTGAGAGGGTCCGAGACTGCCCAAGTTCAATTCCCCAGCACCCATGTAAAAAGACTGCATTCCCAGTCTTGCAGGAGAATGGGGTGGAGACCAGAGAACTGCTGGAGCTCAATGACTGACAATGGCAGTTCCAGGATGTAGAAGCGTCTCCATCCAAGGAGATGTGCAGATGAGCAATAGAAGAGTAACCTGAAGTTCTCCTTTGGTCTCTGTGTGCACACATACAGGGCACATATGTGCTCATATACAAGGCATCCAGGTACATATGTGCACATGCCACACATATCACACCCCACACCCCAGTATTGTGCACACACACACACACACACACACACACACACACACACACACAAATCCTTTTTTAACCCTCTGAGTGTTCCCCTAAACAGCTTCCCTCCCACCATTCATCTTCACCCCAGCTCCCCCATAACACTTTCAGTGTAAATTAGCCTTAAGAAACTGAAAAACAATAACATGGATTGATTGACTGTTTTTTTACCTTCTTTTAAAAAAAATATTTTATTTATTCATTTTCAAACAGAGAGAGAGAGAGAGAGAGAGAGAGAGAGAGAGAACACTAGGGTCACCACCTTGTGGATCTGGCATATGTGGGTCCTGGGGAATTGAACCCGGGGCTTTAGGCACTAGAGGCAAGTGCCTTAACCACTGAGCCATCTCTCCAGCCCTTTACCTTCTTTATTAAGTCACACATTTTTTTTTCTGAGCTCTGATTCTGTTTCCTTCACATGATTGTTTGGCCATTTGCACAACCACATTCTATTTCTCAAAAATTGTTACAAACAGTGGGACTGAGATTATTTCTTCATACTTCTTCCTGTATATGCATATACTGTGGCATCTAAATTATTTCTTGAAGGGCAAGAGAATGAAGAAACTGTCCAAGGAATGTCTAAAACAAAAAGAGACGCGGTATGTAGAGAAAAAGTACTTGAAACTGGGGCGGCTATGTTTTATATTAGATTATTCTTTTTTAAATATTTTATTTATTCATTTTCAAGAAGAGAGATAGAGAGAGAGAGAGACAGAGAGAGCACCAGAGCCATCACCTCTGGGTCTGGCCTATGTGGGTCCTGGGGAACTGAACTGGGGGCCTTAGGCACTGGAGGCAAGTGCCTTAACCCCTGAGCCATCTCTCCAGCCCTAGAATATTCTTAATAAACTATCTTTGAGATTTTTCCCAACTTGGAATGTCTGTAACTGTATTTAAGAAAAGATTTGATGGGGAATGGGGAGATGTTTTAGTCAGTAAAGTGCTTGCCTCAGCTGAGTTTGATCCTTAGAATCCATTCTGAAACACCAGGTGTGCTGGGGTGCACCTGTAATCCCAGTACCAAGGAGGCAGAGAGAGGGTCCCTGGGGCTCACTGGAGAGCCAGTCCCGTCTAATTAGCAAGCTGCGGGTCAATGAGAGACCCAGTCTCAGAAAAGAAAAAGTGTGTGTACTGAAGAATTATACCACAGGTTGTCCTTTGGCTTCCATGAACAAACACATACACAGGCATTTAAAAAAAAAATAGAAAAGACTTGTGAGACCTTCAATCCCATTGCCTTTCTACCACTGTGTGGTGGCAGTTCTGCTGCCAAAGTTGCCCTTTGACCATTTCAATCTGAACCTCAACTGTGAAAAGCAAATCCCAACCTTGGGCTGAGGATTCTATACGACTGCCTATAGAATATCCTGAACTCACTACTTTTGGGTTGTCGTTGCTGGCGCACAGTGTGATTTCTTGTTTTCAGTCATCCCAAAGAGGAGACTCCACCGTCACATTGGGACAACAGTCCTTTCCACCGTGACTACACAGATTCCTTCAAGCATGCCCTTCCACACGGGAGCGTCCCTGGGTCACTGATGGTCACAGTTAGTCTCCCGCTCATTCTGTCCACCGAGAAAGAAGCTGTCCAGTGTTCAGTCTTGAGTATTCTGGCCAACGAGACAACTGTAATTCTCATTTGTAAATCCATTGATTCTATAGGTCAAAAATAGAGACCATGGAAGTGAGTTTGCGGAGTAAGAACTTTGTCAGCTCCATTTCCAACAGTGCCATTATCTTTGCTGATAGTTTCTGTTTTAACCTAATTGAAAACAGAGAAAGTTATCCAATAGTACCTGTATGGGATGAACAGAGAGGATCCACCCACCAGCCGTAATCCTGCTAACCTAGTGCTTCAGCTATTCTTATTTTTGCCTCCCAATCTCTTCCCGTACTCAGGGCAGTTTGATTGGCTGTTTTCTGATACATAGATCACTTCATATCCTACTGTGCTCACTTCCCTTGTTTACGCCCAGCCTTCATGACTCAGAGTGGATCTGAACAGCAAAGTTGGGTACATTGGGGTGGACACCTCACTTTCAAAATAGCGCTTTCCCTTCTATCCCGATTGACAGAACACTTGGCAAGCCCCTGTGGCTATAGAATTGTATTGCAGCGAGGCAATTTGTGGCTGGGATTTTAGCCAGCTGACATCTGTACGCAGCCTTGTTCTCCAAAGGATTTCCTTTGAGGGTGATGCCAGGGCTTCAATTGTGCCTGTGCAGCTGAAAATAAAATAAATAAATAAATAAAAAGGAAAGCTGTATCGCTTTACAATTGTGAGTATTCAGAAGAAAATTTTGGCGTGCCTGGCAAGCCAAACAAAGCTACAGATGTCCGCTCTTTCTCTGAACACACCCACAAGGGTGAGCCTGTTTTGATCGGAGAATGAAAAGCCTGAACTTCAGTCTTACTTGGGAATGGAACGACAAACAGGTGCCTCTCTGAGAAGCCAGCCACCGTCTCTCTGTCACGAGAATGCTGTTCCTTCAAAGCCTCGATGGTTCAAGCGTGAGTTTCTCCAAAGTCTTTTCTCTATGCAACATTTTCAGGGATAGTATTTTACTTTCTGAAAGCAAGGCTTGGAGCACACTTGAAATACAGTAAATACTAAAGTTGCTGAGAAGATAAAATGACATTATTTAATTTTCAAATTAAGATAAAACCCTCAGGGGAAACATAAAGTATGAACGTTATGTGCCTTAAAATACTTTGAGAGGGCCAACCATGGTGGTGCACACCTTTAATCCCAGCACTCAGGAGGCTGAGGGAGGAGGATCGCCCTGAGTTGGAGGCCAGCCTGAGGCTACATAGTGAATTCCAGGTCAGAGAGACCCTACCTTGAAAAACCAATATAGGTAGGTAGGTAGGTAGATAGATAGATAGATAGATAGATAGATAGATAGATAGATAGATAGATAGAGTACACTATCTCCTTTTAATGACTGCATTAAAACTTTATTGGATATAGTAATTTAAAGACCAGTTTGTTTTCACACAATTTATTAGGAGTAGATAAGCAACTTGGAATCTTGAGTGCATCTTATTTTTTCAATGTAAAGACGCTCAAAATGTAGTGTTTGAAGGAGGAAAGGACAAAACAGCATTTTTTTGTAATATTCTTCCTATCTTTACTCCTTAGAGAATTTTCTCAAGACTGTGTGTGATAAATTTTTTAAAGAAATTCAAAACAACATGCAAGATGAGTGTACTTTCCTTCCTTGAAGTTATACTTTTAATATTTCTAATGAGAACTGAATTTTTGTAGTTCTAAAATTGTCCCTGAAGTACCTGTGTTATTACCATGATCTTTCCTATTGAAATTTGAAATTAACATTTTTTAAAGAATTGATTTATTTGCTTATGTGTACTTGCGCGTGCGTGCATGCGTGTGTGTGTGTGTGTGTGTGTGTGTGTGTGTGTGTGTGCTAAGACCTCAAGAGTTCATCACTGCAGATGAACACCAGATGCTTGTGCTACTTCACGTGCTCAGCTTTACGTGAGTGGCTTGGGAACTCAACCTGGGCCAGCAGGCTTTGCAAGCAAATGCTTTTAGTCACTGAGTCATCTTTCCAGCCCCTCAAATTAACATTTTTCTGTGCTTTTTTTTTTGATGAAGAAATAATTTCTAAATGTTGGCAGCATAGATTTCAATTAAATTTAAAATTATAATGACTCTCATTGAACTTGACGGGTGACTTACTGAAATTATGTGGATGGATTTTTATTTTTGTTGTTATTAATCGGTGGGGGCACACATACACCAAGGCATGCTTATGGAGATTAAAGTGCAATCTCAGGTATCAGTCGTCACTTTCCATTTTGTTGGAGGCAGGATGTCGGTTTTTGCCACTGAATGCATCAGGCTAGTTGGCCCACAAGCTGGTAGGGATTCTTTGGCCTCTGCCTGTCATCTCGCCATAGGCATACTGGGATCACAGATGCACATCACTGTGTCTAGCTTTACCTGAGTTCTGGAGATTTGAACTCAGGTCCTTACACTTGTGTGGCAAGCGCTTTATCTGTTGAACTATCTCCCTCGCCCCAAGGAAGGGTTGTTACAATGAAATTAGCTGGTTAGGCTATCTACTGTGAGCACAGTTAAAGAATTTTTAAGGCTGTTTTCCTACTAAAGTACATAATTCTGTAATGGAAAAATTTCCCAGCATACTTTAAAACATAAGAGTACCTGGATTCTTGTCATATAAATTTAAAGAATTAAAATTATAGACTACCAAAGGATAAGGTTTAGTGGGAGACTTTATTAAATTGACAAGAGAAAATATTAAGATGGGGAAATATAGGAGACTCCCATCATGGGCGAAAAGGTCCATGTGGGGAAAGAAAAGGCTCCAGTCCCTCAATACAGCCCTGGTGTGGTGGCTGTGGTGAGGGGCCTTACCTAAGCCTGGAGATTTAGATGTCTCTCTGCTGGCCAAACATGAGGAAGAGAACCCTTTGTCTCTTTTAGGTGGGTATATCTTTCTGGCCCAGGTGAGGCAGAGAGACAGCGGTTGGTCTGGCTTTGACTAATCACAGTTCCAGGAATAAGTTGGAGTTCTAGTAAAACACACCTCCCACTCCAGGGAAGGGGCTCAGGTAAGGCAGAGATAGGTGGAGACTGTAGACCTAAGTTTAAGGACACTCCTGCTCTCTGTTGTTGGGGTTCCAGTCACCTAACCTGTCACAATTCTGCAGTTGACTTCAAAGAGGGAGGACGTCACATGTCTGAAGCCACCTGATTGGGCTTGTATTTGCAAAATGGCTAAAATAGTTCCCATTTTCAGCCTCCCTTTGTTAGACAGCTTCCATGAAACCTGACTACTGAGTCCTCTTTACAGCTCACAATCGAGAGCAGCTGGATCTTAGGTCCACTCATCCAAGCAGCCACGCTGTTTGATTGCAGCTGCAATCCAGGGACTCTGACCGGATGGAAGAGAACTGGAATGGCTTCTTTGGAGACAGAATGAGGGCATTTTCTCGTAGAATTCCATGACAGCTTTAGTCTTGGTGACAGGAGACCTCCTGGCAAGTAAGGAGAGAAATCTCTTTCCGTCCCCTGGAGAAGATTCTCACAAGGAACCAGAGATCTGTGGAGTGAGACAGGGTTAGATCTGTTTGTGTGCATCCTTGCAGCTGGGCGCTGGGCACAGGAGAGGTCTTCAGTGGGAATCATCTAGAATACTGGCCTGGAAAGGAGCCTTATAGGGTCCAAATAGTGGTGTTGGATTCAACTAGTCAGAGCCAATTGCTACATTATATCTGGATTTGTATTTCAGCATCACATGTAAAACTTAGTCAATATTAAATTATATAAACATTCATTAATTAATTGTGAGGTCTTAACACAGAGGTGCTCTTCTTCAAAGGATTTCCTTGAGGGTGATGCCAGGGCTCCAGCAAATGTTACAAATGCAGGAGCTTTCCTTGCAGAAGGCCAGTTATTAAACAGTCCCCCACACCCCACCCAGCCTAACCCTTTATGTTTCATATGTGAGACTAATGCCAGGCTTTAGACTAGTGACAGAATGCCTGCCACAAACAGCTTGCAGGAGAAAACATTCATCTTAGCTCAGGTTTCAGAGGGTTCAGTCCTTGGTGCCTTGGTCCCAGGAGATTTGTCAGAACAACATGGAGGTAGGAGTGTGTGGTGGAAAAGACCTTCACTCTTGTGTGCACGTGTGATCACATGTATGTGGGTGTCCTGCGTGTGACTACAGGCCATAAGACAACCTCAAATGTTCATCCTCAGGCATAACATTCACCTTTGTTGAGGCATGGTCTCTCAATGGCCTGGAACTTGCAAAGTAAGCTTGATTGGCTATCCAACAAGCCTCAGGGATCTCTCTCTCTCTCTCTCTCTCTCTCTCTCTCTCTCTCTCTCTCTCTCTCTCTCTCTCTCTCTCTCTCTCTCTCTTCAACACTGGGATTTCAAACATGAGTCCCATGCCAGGCTTTTCTGTGTGGGTTCTGAGGACTGAACTCAGGGCCTCATGCTGGCATGAGCTAGCTCCGCATTTTCACTTCTTGTCAGAGAGGAAACAGAAGGAATGCCAATGCTCCTCTCTTTCTCCTTTTTATCTTGTTTATTCCATCTTGATCCCCAGCCCTTAGGATGACAACACCCACTTTCAGCGTGGGTCTTCACCACTCAGTTAATCCTCTCTGGAAATACCTTCTCAGCCATCCCCAGAGGTCTAGGTGTACCCCACCAGATTCCTAGGTGATTGTCAATCCAGTCAGGTTGACAGTAAAGAGCACCCTTCACAACTAGGGTTCAGAGATGAACAAAGTCTTCAGCTAGGAACTGGCAGGGTCAGGACTAAACTTTTGTGCTCCCTGGTGTCCACTTGCCTGTTCCACCGCTCAGACCCCAAAGTCCTGAGAGGCGTGGGGGACAAGGGTCAGGATTATCTGTAGACACTTACCCTTGGGTCTTTCCTGTCATTGGTAGCAACACCGTGGGGTCTCAGGTCAGACGTGAGGAGAGGAGCTACTTAGCTAAGATGGGAATAAAATTCAGCTGCCGGGTGGCTGGTCATCTGCTCTTTAGGGGTCATTTAAGGAAGATGATGAGCAGGAGACAGAGACTAGATCCCAAGCTCTCTGCCGCTAGTTCATGGCAACAGTTAGTGAATGATGAATGAAAAGAGAATTAACAACTTTATGTTACAGATGTATCATTTTCTCATTCTTCCACGGAAATGTAAGCACCGCGAAGATAGGAATCTTTCCTTGTGTGATACTGTCCATCCAACACCCAGAATAACACTGCTACACAGAAAGTACTTCATAAATGGGTTTTAGTTTTTGGAATGAATAGCAATCCAGCCACTTCTTAACATATGGCCAAATTCCATGGCCACCCAGGGGAGGATGCCTGGGTATAATTTGTTCCTGGGACCTGTTAACCCTTCTCTGACTTCTAGACTCTCAGTAACCACTGTTCTTTTTTCCCACAGATGACGGAGGGCCGTAGATGTCAAGTCCATCTTCTTGATGACCGGAAGCTGGAACTCCTAGTTCAGGTAAATCCCCTTGGACAACTTTCTGAGTTTCTTCAGTGACTAACAAGATTGATTCAGTTAAGGCGGGAGGGAGGCAAAGGCTGTCCACTGTTGCTTAATGTCTGTTTATTAAAATCTATGCCACAGTGGCTGGGGAACAACAGGGTGTTGTGTGTATACTATTTTTGCTCATTCTGATACTGTGTGCACCATGGCTCAGGCGTTCAAGGCCAGATGCATATCTATCCTATTGTTATGAATGTCTAGAAAAGGAAATTCCACAACTTCCATTAGCAAGGAGTTAACTGCTATGTAACCTAAATAACTCCTGCTGTAACTAAACCGGATGTAGTGTCTCTGCTCAGAGGGGAGAGAGAACAGCTTCTTCTTTTCAAATGAAGCTTTCATACTGTTTAAAAAGAAAGAAAGCACCTCTAGGCTCAGGCTGTCCCCTCAGGGCTCAGAGGCCCCCTGTTCATTCTATCCCATGGGTTGATGTCACCAATAATAGTGAACATCTGGAAAAACCGAGAGAGGAATTCAACTTATCCCCAAACGGAGAGCACGCTGAACTCATAGGAATGCTAGACCCTCATCTTGTTCACAAAGATCATCGATTTACTCTTTGTCTAAAGAATCGTGGCATTTCCACGCCTGTATCAAAGACCTTAAAGGTGTTGTTCAGCTCCAACTTCTTTCACTCAGTTTTCTCGATATTCTCCAAAACCTGTCTCAGGTTCTTAGGGTAGTGTGTCTCATCCTCCCTGATATTCACACACACACACACACACACACACACACACACACACACACACACACACACAGAAGCGTGAAGACTAGGCTAGTCTTGAACTTGTGACAAACTTCCCATCTCAGCTTCCCAAGTGCTGAGATCACAGTCATGAGCTCCCATGAAGATGCCAGAGTCCATCAGCAGGCTGATTGATGCCCACATGCTAGCGCTCATGGAAGCCAGGACCCTGCAGATGATCCACACGCAGACTTGTCTCTGTTGTTGGCTGGACTTAAAGACGTGCCAGTTGAAAACTTCACGAGTTGATACACTCAGTAGGCTTCGGGTTATAAATGCAATATAGGAAATAGAGAAAATTTGGAAAGACTCACAGTCACATGTCGCAAAGTCAGCTACTCTCCTCAGGCTGCAGATTTCTTCCCAGCATTTTGCATATTTACAAGTGTTCATGGTTGCAATCATCACGTATGCACACTGCTACGTGTTTTACTCTTCCACATTGCATTGTCTCTCACTAGTGTTCCCCGTGTCATATAAATTGTCATCTTTGATAAGGGCTGCAAAAATTCCAGAAATGGTTATATTATTATCTAATCATTCACCCACTTGAGCACATTTTAAGGCTTTTTAAAATTTTACAATTTTTCCACTATTACAAATAAATGCTATGATTACCTTCTCCTTGTGTATAGAATTTCCCCAGATTATGTCTGCCTTGTTAAAGTCATTTTGTGGTTTGCATTTGGGCAAATGAGGTAATAAAGGAAAACGTACATGTGAGCAAGCTAACCAATATGTGATGTGCTAAGTTATTAGAAATCAATGGAGGATGGCTGGGGAGATGGCTCAGTTAATAAAGTACTTACCTTGCAAGCATGAAGGCCTGAGTCCAATCCCTAGAACCCACATTAAAAAAAAAAAAACAACAGGGTATGGTGGTGCATGCTTATAATCCCCATATTGAGGATATGGAGATAGATCCTGGGGCTCCCTAGCCAGTCAGTCTAGCCTATTGGTGAGTTCTAGGCCAATGAGAAACCCTGTCTACATAAAAAAAAGGCAGACAGAGCCTGAGGAATAATGTCTGAGGTTGTCCTCTGGCCATCACACCATGTGTTCACACACAGAAACACACAGAAAAACCAATGGAGGAGTGTCATAGAAGAGTGGTGTGTCTGATGTATTTCACGTGTTTTTCTTAAACCAAAGTTTGGGGGCTTAAAGAGAAGGTATAGGGAATCTCACCTGGGATAGCGGGTCTGCTACTGTCGGTTGGCTATCTGGGCTTGGAGAAATATGGGTGGGGGCCATTGGGATGGACTTGAGTCTAGGTTTCATTCCTGATGTGCATGCACAGTTTGGGAACAATCATCTCTAACCCTGCAAAGTCAAGAAATGTTAGATTAAGTTCGACAAGGGTGTTCTTCCCACCCTTTTCAGAGCATGCTTTATCTCTTAGGGGCACTTTCTAGAACTCGGTCCTCCCCAGATCCTGTGTCCTGGCCGATCTCTTGCCAGTCTATAGTCACCGCATGGAAGATACTCCCTGTCTCATGAATGGCTTTCCTTGACCCTACCCTTTCTCCTCCTGAGTCTGGGACTTAGCTGCTCTTTACTTGAGAGTTCAGTTCCCTTATAAAAGCAGTGACACCTCATTGCCATAGCTTGTGTACTTGTCACTATTTCCCATCTCTTTGTCCCCATTTGTATATCCCCAACACCCACCTTGATGTCTGGTACATGATGGCATTAGAACATATTTGTTGAGTGAAAGAATATACAGACCTAAGTTGCCTTGGCATTACTTCCTGGAAGGGCTTCTTGCCATACTACCAACTGCTGGGGCAGAGGACTTGGTGTAGAACATACAAATATTCTAAGCTCTGTTGTAGAGTGGGCTTCAGCAAAACTGGGAGAGATGAAGTTAAAGCTGTTAGATGGAAGTCACTTAAATATATGAATTTTTCTTTCTTCTCTACAAAGTTCTGTCTCCAAGTGTTATAAAGCAGAAATCTTTCTAAAGTCAGTTCTGGTCTCCAGTTCTTATGAACCTGTTTTAAGTAGCACAAAACATTTTGACCATGCCATACCCTTGTGTTTTTAAACTAATGTTTAAAGTTAGCTTACATAATAATAGTCTTCATTATAACTCTGTGTGTGTGTGTGTGTGTGTGTGTGTGTGCATGGGTGTGTTCAGATGCATGCACCTCATGCAGAGGCCAGAGGAGGATGTCACATGTCCTCCTCTTTTTCGCCTTCCTTACTTCCAGGAGATAGGATCTCTCACTAACTCTGAGCTCATCCCATTTTACAGTTAGATTGGCTGAATTAGCAAACCTCCTATTTCTGCCCACCTTAGGATCATAGGCATGCATGGTCATGGTGGGCTTTTCATGTGAGCTGGTGATTGAACCCAGGTCCTCCTGCTTGTACAGCAAGCACTTCTATCTGTAAAGGATGCTGGGAACCAAGCAAGCTGATAATTTCAGACAGCTTAGCCATGAGAAACAACATTTCCTTTCTCTGGACTATACAGAAAAATGGCCACAATTCTAACATTGGATGTTTACCCTACTAAGTACTTTGAAACTACTGGATGAAATCTGTACTTGCAAAACGCCAGTTGCTTCCAGTGTATGACGCATTACCCCACTGGGAGTGAGCAGAAGAGCAACAGCACGAAGTAGAAATTCATCTGAAATCTACGTGCAATTTTTTGGCACCCATGCATGTCATTACCGTGTAGCTCCTTATGTCCTTAAGTTCCCTCTAAGAACATCTGGAAAAATAATATGAGCCTTCAGCTGCATATTATGGGTATGTGCTGGTGGCACAACCGGGTCACCCTCCCATCCAACCTGCGACATCTTTTGTTCTTCATCCAAAACTCTTCCCAACAATGAGAAGTTTACTCAAAATGCTTCATCAACCCGAGAGGCCACCATCACCTGTGCCTCTCAAACAATCTCTGGAAGCTTCCGCAGCTTCGGCAATCTTGCTTCCTATTGTCACTCCTTTAAAATTATTTTATTTTTTTCTCATCGGAATACCTCTTTAGAGGAGCACCTTGAAAGCAAAGAAAAACTTGGTATGGTAGCCCAAGCCTGTAATCCCAGCACTCCAGGAGGGAGATCAATTCAAATTCATGCCCTTATGGAGAGTTCCAGCAGGCTGGCCTTGGATTGTAGCAAGTTCCTCCCTTTACAAAGAACAATAAAGGCTGTGGGTTGGGGTGGGGGGATGTCTAGTTGTAGTGAAAATAATTTAAGGAAGACCTCGAGGAATGTCTGTACATGGAGTCAATAGGCCCAGCACTGGAAGCTGTTCCCAGGGAAGGTGTTGGAACCTTTCCCTTGTGTTTTCAAAAATAGAATTCGATTTTCACTAGAATGGAATGGCAGGTGTGGTCTTGGGAAGCTCGGGATGTCTGACAGGAAGACAGGCCAGCTTGAGAAAACAGACATCTGCCTTTTTCTCAGACTGCCGCCTTTCTCTGTCCTTCCTGTCACTTTAAATGAGTGCATACTATGCTCCATGGACAGACCTTTCCTCTGGTGACAGTGCTTTACACAACGGAGTCCCCTCCACCCCCACAGTTTTATCTCTACCAGCCTCCGTTTCAGCTTTACCTAGGAAGCTGCCATGCCTTACGAGGCTGTGTTCTAAGTATGAGTTTCCCAAAGAACATGCCTGTCCTCTCTGGCCCCGTTTCTCAGTGGTCACTGAAAGGACCTCTGTAACTGCCAGCTTCTAGTAAAAATAGAGAAATAAAATGTCCCACAATTCTGAGAATGTTTCCCAAGATGATTCAGATGATAACTAGACGACTGCGGTAATTACTTCGTCCCTGATCCTGAAAAGGCTTTTGGGACACAAACTTCCAGAAAGGTCTAAGGCTGCATTATGTGGGATAGTAGCCACCAGCCACAAGTGACCCGTGAGAAAGAAGGATGGGGCCCAACTGATTAGGGTATGTTTTGCATGTAAAATACACACCAAGTTTAAAGATGTCTTAGCAAAAGGAAAGTACCTTATTGATGATTGTTATGTGGATTCCATGTTGAAATAATAGTATTTAAGTTGTATTTGGTCAAAGAAAAATATATTTAAATTAACTCACACGTGTCCTTCTGTATTCCAATATGGCTATGTTTTAAGAGATTAAAATTTTAAGTCAGGTGTGGCGATGCACACCTGTAATCACAGCAGTTAGCAAGCTGAGGCAGGAAAAAGCCAGGTTACATAATAACTTCCAGGCCAGCCTGGGCTACATAGTATAACTTTGTGTCAAAAATGTCAAGTTTTGGGGGTGGAGAGAGAGATGGCTTAGAGGTTACAGCACTTGCCTGCAAAGCCTAATGCCCCGGGTTGGATTCCCTAGTACCCACATAAAACCAGATGTACAAAGCGGTGCAGGTATCTGGAGTGTTTGCAGCAGCTGGAGGCCCTGGCTTGCCCATTCTCCTTAACTCTCTCTTCTATCTCTCTCCACTTGCAAATAAATCTATTTTAAAAAGAGTTGAAGTTTTAAAAAGAGTTGATGAAAAGACAAGCTTTCAATTTAGCTTTCTTTGCAGATCACATTATATTTTTATTGGATGGCTATCTCTATAGAATAGAATAGTCTTAAGAAAGAAAATGTGAACATAAGAGAATTATTTAGGATTACCCAGATTCACACTGGATGTTTAGCACAACAATAGCCATGTTTTCTAAGTCTCTTTGGAGTCTTTATGGAGCACATCTGATTTAATGATCACAATACCTGAAAAGTAGGGTCTCTATCAGATAAGCATCAGGAATTCATGAAGGGGACTCCCTGGCTCATAGTCATATCCTCGGTTAGGTAGAATGGACAGGTTGAGCACAGGGCTTCTGATCTTAGCTCTGTCATCCCTGAACTAGAACAAGTCCACACAATGGCCGTCTGAGGCTTGGTGCCCTTCACCTCAGTGTGGCAGTTACACTGCTCTCTCCCCAGCATCCTAATGACGCCACGTAAAGACTTAAAACCATATCTCAGGTCCGCACCTGAGGTGGATTTCCCCTCATCAGTCTTTCCCTTTGAACTCGGTTCTTCATGGATCTAGGACAGACTCTTAATACTTCAAGATGAAAAATTTTCACATCGTAGGAAGCCTTGGGTTCTCTTTATAAGGCGGCAGAAAAAAATCATTGTTCCCCTCCCATCGCTTTTCTCTGTCTGACAAAGCACTGGTATATATATTAGTCTTAAAGGTTAAGGAAGCTAATGTGAGCTTTAAAGGAAGTAGTACTGTGGACAAAGTCAACACTCTGGTCTACTATGCAGTAGAAAAAAAACAAATAATCTAGGGGCTGGAGAGATGTCTCAGTGTGGAAAGGGCTTGCTTTACACGCATGAGAAACTCTCTCCAGCCCCACATAAAAGCTGGGGTGGCAATGCCTGTCATCCCAGCACTGGGGAGGCAGAGACAAGAGGGTCCCGAGGGCTTATTGGCCAGCTAGTCTAATTGAACCAGTGAGCTCTGGATTCAGTACAGGATCTTGTCTCCAAAAACAAGAATGCAAAAATAAATAAATCTCCCAAAGTACATGATGCCAAGAAAAGAAGATAGAATTGATTCCATTTCTTCTCAGCTAAAGCCGGGCAGGCAGGTGGCATCTTCTGATTGGCTGGCTAGACCATCTGCTAAAAAAAATAGAGAGAGAGGCAGAGAGGGAGAGAGAGAGAGAAGGAAGGAAAGGAGAGAGAGAGGAGAGAGGGAGGGTAGAGAGCAATTAATTGAGGAAGACACCCAACATCAACCCTCTGGCCTCCACACACACACACACACACACACACACACACACACACACACACACACGCCTACACATACATGAACTTTCATACACGGGCATATACCACAGACACACATGCATAAGACAGAACTCCAATGGTTCCACATAGTACTGTCTCTCCACATGGGTTCATACTACATACATACATACCCTCACATCTCCTCAGCCACTTCATGGTTAACCATATTATTTTGTAAAAAGTGCAGAGGATTGGTGTCTACCAAGCGAACCAGGAATTCTCTCAAAGTACATGATGCCAAGAAAAGAAGATAGAATTGATTCCATGTCTTCTCAGCTAAGCCGGGCAGGCAGGTGGCATCTTCTGATTGGCTGGCTAGACCATCTGCTAAAGCCTGGTCCGTGTCTGCCATCTGCCTCCGTCTGCACTTGGTTCACTGGGAGGGTATGTCTCTCAGCCAAGGACTAAGGAAGAGGTGTGCAGAAGCTGGGAGCAAACAGAGGGACTCAGTATTATAACCCTTCTGCCCTGGACCCCCCAGGCCACAGGCCACTAGAGCCAGAGAGGAGTCAGACAGTACCTCAGTGGGCTGACCTTAGAATTCAGTGTGATTGCCACCATTGTTCATTAGGCTCTTGGCTACAAAGCTGGGAACAGCATCAAATGAGCAAAACAGATGTCTTTCCAGACCCTGGGGGGAGCCAATGATAGTTAATATTTAAAGGCACATGGCGTAGCAAATAAATATGAAGACGAGTATAGACAGACGATGTGATGATGTCCCCTGTGCCATCAAGCATTCACTTCATGGTATGCAGGAAGGAGAGCTTCCCTTTGAGGGAGGCTCCTGGGGGTGCTGATCTGTCCCTTCTCCAGCAAAGGCTTCTTGTGTTGGGGGGAAGGGGTAACATTGGTGAGTATCTCTTTGGGGCTGAGTGAAAACCAAGGCAAAACCCAGTTTCCCTGAAAGGAAGGAGGCAAAGGCGCAGGGTATAGTACACCGAGGCTAGCATCTGGGGACATGGCTGGCTCCCAAGCCAGACAGGACAGGGCAAGGGAGGCAGGCGGAAGCCATCTCAGCATCTCCAGTGGCAGTGCTGCATTGGCTAGGCTGCCGGTTGCCTAGCAACACCTCTTCTTTGCTCCCCTCCCCCACACCCTCCTGCTTCCCCCTCTTCCTCTGGCTTCGGAGCCCCATTTCCCCCTGAGGCTAATTTTAGCTTGTTTTAAAATGCACTCATTAGAACCCCTAGAAATTACCGAAATTTGGCCAACTTTGTCCTCCAAAAGGGAGTGTCATGTGGTTCAATGCATATGTTGAAAGGAGGAAAGAGGGGAAGACACAGTAAACTTACTTCATCCCAGGGATGGGTAGCACTCCAGAAAGTTCTACTATTTTGATTTTGCTTTGGTCTTATTGCTCAGTCCTTTTTCTCCATGATCCCTATATAAAACGGGTTCCACATACCCTCTTGGGCAGCACTACAGAGAAGTGAGCAGATAAGGGCCCTCAGGAGAGGATTGCGAATTACTTCCTCCTTGTCTCTGCTTGCTAAGAAGGGAGGAGAAGGAGGGGACTGATGAAGCAGACTCAGCCCAAGGGTCAGCAAAATGTGAGTTCTCTACGGGGAGGAGAAAGGCACATGTAAACACACACACACACACACACACACACACACACACACACACACACACACACACACACACACACGGCGCCCTAAAGAAGTCTTTGGAAATAAAGAGCAATTGCCCTCCTGGAAAGAATGGAGTCACAAGAAGAGACCCCAGAGTTAACACATCTGAGGTTTGCATGTTTCCTATCCAGAGGTCTAAGATTTTAGCACACATGGTGTATTGTGCCTGTGTTGATTGTCAACTTGACAGACCTAGAATCACCTGAGTGGATATGTAGATTAGGTTAGCCCCTGTGAGAGGTTGGATTGTCTTGATTAGGTTAATTAAGGTAGGAAGACTCACCCTAACTGTGGGTGGCATTGTCCCATGGGCTAGAGATTATATAAAAATGAGAGCTGGCTGGGCAGCGGCCCTAATGGCTTTCTGTTCCTCATGTGGACTGAATATGACTGGCGACTTCAACCTCCTGTGGCTAGGCCTTCCCTGCTATGATAGATTCCAACCTGGAACTGGTAGCTGAAATAGGCCCTTCCTGTCCTACACTCATTTCTGTCAGGTATTTTGTCCCAGCAACTCACAGGTAACTAACACAGCCCAGCACCCCATTCAGATACTTGCTTATTCAGTAAATATCTGCTTTGCATCTACCATGGTCCTAAGCAGATTTGACTGTTGTTCCCTCTGAATCTAGGCCTAGAAGTGATAAATGATTGTGCAGACTGTGCCTCTCTTTCAAGTCTATTTCCTGAGCCTTCCTATTTCTCAAGGGGGCTGTGTTGTCACTGCTTGCTCTGTGTTGGTGGGGTTTCTACCTACAAATACTTTCCTTTCTGGTTAGGAGGGACCCTAGGAGACATGATGAGTCATGTCACTTGTGATACCCAGGCCAAAGTAGGAACGAAGCCTGCTTCCCAGGAGAGAAACCGCAGCCTCAGGTATCAGAGGTAGAAAGGAGGGGGTCTCAGTCTCTCCATAGTTCCTGGGTCTCCTCCTGCACATAGCACCTTTGTAGCCCTTGAAGTGTTCTCTTTCCTAACTTGCTCAGCACGGAGCTGATGCTCTAGACATCCTGCTAGGTGGATCATTTCCAAATCTTGCAAAGACATGAGGTTGCCATCTCTTAAATGTTTTGGGAAATTGTGAACACTATGTTCAAATGAGCTAAGTATGTGTCAGATCACCTAATAAGTCCCATAGCTATACATTATAGGTCACTATTTGTTTCCTAAGTTTCAGGTGAGGAAACTGAGGCACATAGCATATATATAAGTTAACAAGAATTGGTAAATGGCAAAGATTCGATTCAAAAAAAGGCCTCCTGACAAGCTCCTGTATGCTGGAAGCACAGGCCTTCACAACCCGAGTCTGACAGCAGGTTCCATGACCTTGGCCAGTTGGGTAACCTCTTTGAACTTCGGTGTCTTTCTCTATAAACAGGGAACCGTGGCTGCCTTCAGCCTTGGTGCTCTGATTTTATCAGTGAATCGATGCTCACACCTGCTTCATAGATTTCTGATTAGGAGTAAATGAATTAGAACCTGTGCCATGCTCAGATGACTTACTGGCACATGGTAAGCATCTCTCAGCTGAGGTCGAGGCTCAGACTGGAGCACTTGGTAACAATGGCAACTTGGGCCATCATTTGCCTTTCCCTTCTCAGCTGTAATATGAGAATGTTAGGTATCTTGGCTTTGGGTAGAAGACTACAAACTGCTACATAATGTACAATGTTGTTTCATTTTTGCATATGTATGTTGATGTGTGGGTGAACATACATGTGTACGTGTGTGAAGGCCAGAGTTTGACATTAAACATCATCCTCCATTGTCTCCTCTTTACTTAAAGACAGAGTCTCTCCCTTAAATCCAGAGCTTACTAATTCAGCTAGTCAGCTTCCCCCAAGGGTTGCCTCTTTCACGTCCTCAGTGCTGGAATTGCATGGATGTGGGTTTGGGGATCTGAGCACCCATCCTCATGCTTGTCGTGACTGATCCATCTCCCCTGTCCCTGGTGTGATGATTTCTCATCATTTGGTCTTCCATCTGGTTGTGTACAAGACTTTATGGAGTGTTTGTAGAGTTCAGCAGGGGGCTCTTGACAAGGGATGAGCTAACAGTCCATCAAAGCATGTCTTAACCGCTTAACCATCATAACCCAGTCTTTTCACGGACACTGGTGACCATCGCTCATCCTCCAAATGTCACATATAACCCATGTGACAAGTTCATGAGATGACAGGTGCAGTATTTATGTGCAAGTGTTTTGCAGGGTCTGGAAAAGTGGATTTAGGTTTTGTGTTCCAATGATGTCAGAACATGCTAATCATTCATCGCTCCAGGGGATAAAATAGAGAACAAAATGTTCTTGACAGTGACTCATGGTACTTTATGAATGGTCCACCCTTCATGCTTTACATTAAATGGTACTGAAGCACAGTTATGAATGGACCATATCAGCTGTGATCTATGGGAAGGTAAAACCAGGATGCATATTCTAACCCTTATAAGCAGGATGGGGATTGTATTTCAGTCCATGACTCACGGGCTCAGGTTACCACGAGCTCATGTATTAACTGATGCCTCCCAGTAGGGCTGTGTATCTTTCATAGAGGTTGCCATGCCTCAGCCAGGTTTTATAGTGCACAGTGAGACCCATATTTTGGGGCATTCAAACGCATTCTGTTCCACTGCCTAGTTCACAGTCCTGTGTAGCTAAGAAGGCTGATGGAATTCCAGCAATCATCCAGGATTCCCTGGAGAACCCACATTTCCCAGGGAATGCCCCACTGCCAGTTCACACAAGGAATTTTTTTCCTTTTAGGGAAGGAGGTTTTAAAATTCCACGTGGAGTCCTTTGAGCATGGTAATAGATCAGTACAGTGATTGTTCAGTTTTAAATTGTTGATAGATTGTAAGATATATTACTACAATAAAGTGAGCCATATGTTGGTATAATCAAATACCCTGTATCAGCACTCCTCTGTTCTGGCCTTCCTTATGCTTATAACAGAGCCAATGATTTATGAAACAACAAAAAGAGTATCAGTAGACTAGTATCTATATATTTCATGCTTAGGTCGTTTAGAGCTGTGATAATCCTCCACAATGTTTCAGAACCCCATTTCATTTTACTATGTGTGAGTAAGTCAGAGAAGTGCGGGGAAATTATTGCTTTTCATCCCCTTTGGAGATTAATAAAATGACATATAAACTAATGAGTACTGTGTTATCAACATTTTTCAGTGTTAAGTGTTTCAGTGTTAAGTTGGGTCTATAGCGTGCACAGACAGTTGTACACACTCTCATGAGCACACACTGATACATCCGATCATAATATATGTGTACACACGCATGCACTGTACAAATCTTAGAGAGCAGATTCGCCCAGTAGCTTAAGTTCATGAACAAGATAAAAATGGTCATCCTCATAGGTCGTGGTGGTGCACACCTTTAATTCTAGCACTTGGGAGGCAGAGGTAGGAGGATTTCTCTGAGTTCAAGGCCAGCCTGGGACTACAGAGTGAGTTCCAGGTCGACCTGGGCTAAAGTGAAGCCCTACCTCAATAAAACAACAGCAAAAACTGGTGATCCGCCTACACAGTCTCACTTTGACCTCAGTGTTCCTCAGTTCATTCTAGATACGCCTTGCAACCCTTGACTTAAGGTCCTTTCCAAAAGGAATGGATACACCGGTCATAGCCCAAGCCACTCCAAGTACCACATCCTCGTGACAACTTTCCAAAGGACAAAAGGGAGTGTCTCCTCTTTTTGTTACCAAGGGAAGAGCTTCCCAGGTGTCTTTCCATGTGCCCCCATTCCCTTCCCACTCCCCGCCTCCAGACCATAGAGACCCATATCTCCAGGTCTCAGCCAGTCACCATAAGGGGAGTAAAATGAACATGACTGGTTGAAACCAGAGGTTCTCAGAGTGCTGTTCTAGGGAACAGAGTCAGCCTTGCTTGGGAACAAGTTAGAAAAGCACGTTCTAAGTCATCGCTCCTAGATATGGAATCAGCGGAGGAATGTGACCCAAGATAGTCAGAACCTGGCCAGAGCAAGCACCCCAATAGTAAGCTGCTTTATTTAGTGCACGGAGGCAAAGGTCACACAGGAGAGAACACAGACCGCCTTCCCTCCATGGCTCACAGGCAGGGACCATGTGGCATACTGGGTCCCTGACTTTGGGGATTAAGACTAGAAAATTTAAAGATGAAGAAAAGTGGAGCTGGAGTAGTTTCTTTAAAAAAAATTTTAATGTGGTATTAAATATTGAACCAGGGCCTCTCATATGCTAGCCAAGCACCCTATCACTGAACTACATCCCCAGCCTTTAAAAAATCTTTTTTTCCAGGGTCTCACTAAATTGCCCAGTCTGACATTAAACTTGAGGCACTCTTATCTCAGCCTCCCAAGTAAAAGAGGATTCCATGGGTTTGCAGGTCTGTACCACGAGGCCTGTTTTTGTTTGTTCGGTGTTTTCTTTTGGGGGTGGTGGGGGTGGTGGGGGTAATATAAGTCAGGTCCTTACCTATGACTAAACTGCACCCCTACATCCTGGAATAGCTTTTTTGTCAAGTAGAAGTATGAAAAAAATTATCTACCTTAACCTTCAATTATATTGAAAAATAGTAAAACATACCAAAAAATTGATAGAAAATCACAATAAAGAACAGGCTACATTTACCTGTACTTAAAACTTTGTTATTATGTTGTCTTTCTCATTCATCATCAATCTAAGGAAAGTGTGTCCAGCGTTGATTTGACTGGTGGTCAGCTTCTTTCACAAGTCATTTCTCTAACATAACCTCAGACTCATAAACAAGCAAACAGGGGAAATAAAAAACAACACTCTTGTTACTGGCGATAACCAGGAACTGTTGTGCTAACCTCCAAATTGACTGGAGCTTCCCCCAAACCTCTAGAACTTTCCAAAGACATGCTGAGTTCCTTTGACGGGCACCATATGGCAGGAATCCTATTGGCTGAGGTTACCACTGAAGAGAGCCTCATTCAAAAGTTATTTCCTCATAAACAGTTGCCTCAGTCTTTGGACCAGATGAGTGACTAACTACATGGTGACTTCCCTAAAATGCCTCCGGAAATGGTGATTATTGCAGCCCAGCCCTGAAGTTGTATTAATCATCCTCAGTGTCATGGCTACAGCCGGTATTTTAGACTCTGTAGAAAAGGAAAACAGGCAATGTCCCCATCTCCCCAGGAGCTTACAGTCTACCAAATAGAATGTCAATAGAGTTGGTCGTGTAGAGAACAATCAAGAAAGGACCATGGTGACTCAGAAGGAGGGGCAGCAAGAGATGTGATTATGATATTGACCAACCATAAATGGTAGGCTGAGCCATTCAGGGTTCTTTCCCATGATGCCCTGAGCAAGGGAGTGGTTAAAAGAGAAAAGTCCTCCTCTATCTTTCATGGAGAAGATGGTTTCAGCTTACGTGTTCTTCAAAATATTCCCTGGGCAGGTTTCCATGGAGACCAGCAGATTCTGAATGGCTCTGATATAGGAATATGAACAGAAAGAATGTGAGGGAGGGAGGAGAAAGTACAGGGGACCCTCGGTGGGTCTGTGTGTCTTGCAGAAAACCTCACAGAAAAGGAATAGAATTTGTTTTGTTTTGTTTTTGAGAAAGGATCTCACTATGTAGCCCAGGCTGCCCCCAAGTTTGCAATCCTCCTGCCTCTATCTCCTGAGTGTAGAACACCATATTTGAGTGCAAGGTTGTTCTTAGAGGAAGAGCACCTGGGAAATGTATTGGTCCAAACACAGAGATGAGTTGGCCTCAGATGATAATATTATTCAAGAGGATAAAAACTAGAAGGTGCCCATTCAGACCTACTGGTATCAAACACAATGACCTTCTGATCCTTCATAACTTTTTTACATGCCCACCTGATGATTTTGGTCTATGGAAGGTTCTAGGTAGTGTTTTTAAACAAGATCAAAGGACTAGGAAGATAGCATAGCTGGTAAAGTGCTTGCCCCAGAGGCATTAAGACCTCAGTTCAATCCCAAAGCCCATATTAAAGAAAGGAAAAAAAAATTAGGTGCAGTGGCATATACTTGTAATCCCAGTGCTGGAGAGGCGGAGATAGGAGGGTCCCAGGGGCTCACTAGCCACCAGTTTATTATTCTGTTTGGTGAGTCTCAAGCTTGTGAGAGACCCAGTCTCCGAAAAGGTGGGCAGTGCCTAAGAAATGACAGCTGAGGCTGTCCTCTGGCCTTCACATGCATGCACAGAGTGTACACAAACACAGCACAAGATCAGAAGGCTTGGCTGAAACTGTTGACTTCTTGGTGTTTCTCACAGTAGAAACTGTGACTCAGAGCTCTGACCGTTGCTCAAGCCCTTAGTGTCAGGACCCTTGAGCCATGCAAACTCAGCCAGATATACTCGGTGAGAAGTTTCTTTTCCAGCTCGGTGACCATATTAAGGAAAGGGAAAGATAGCAGTTACATTGGTTTCAACTTGTGTTTGTAATTTTGGATGGTCCTCTCAAAGGAAAAACCCCTGAGAAAATGATTCCCAGAACTAGTGTTTTTCCATGCCTCCCCCAAATATCCTTCAGAGGATTTGTGTCAAGTAAGTGTGAGAAATGCTTTACTGCAATTTCCTATCTGAGATATGGGTACATTTGCCTGTAAAAATCCATCAAGAAGCCCTGCTGTGAAAAATGCCTGGGTAGCTATCTCCACAGGCTTCCATTCTGGACCAACAACTTCTTTGAGGGGGTGGAGTTTCTTAAGGTCCATGGGAATCAGGGACCCATATACTAACACTGCTGGAAAGGCCACATCTGGCTCTGAAAAGACAAGTGCCCTAACTCAGCTCCTCCTGCCATCAGATGAGTGTCTCTGAGCAGCCACTTGGGCTTTCTGTGTTTTCCCAGGAAAAACAAGGAATGATGATTTTTCCAGGTGTTGTAAGTAGCACAGACCTGAAATCCCAGCAACTGGGAGGTGGAAGCAGGAGGATTTCAAGTTCCAGATCAGCTTGGGATAAAACAGCAAGACCCAGTCTCAAAAGAATAAAAAGACAGAGGAGGACGAGGAGATAATGTCACCCCAGCTTGTTTGTCCTTCCCAGGAAAGCTATCAAAACAAAAGAAATGACATAACATCTCGGAGCTGTGGTGGGTAGCTTGGGTGCTACCATAATGTCAGATGAATGTCATGAGTTCAAGGACAAATGCTTTTCCTTAAAGAAAAAATAACTCTTGAATTTTGTGGAGCATCATATTGAGTGAACTGGTGATTAAAAAAAAAATAAGTAAGGAGTTGTGATGTGATGGTTTGAATGTAAAGTGTCCCCCGTAACCTCAAGTGTTTCTGACTAAGGCCCATACTCAATCCCCCCGCTGGTGGAGCCTTGCTGGAGGTGGTGTGTCATTAGGTGGATCTTGAGGTTTATTAGTTCAGCCCACTGGGTGTTCAGAGCAAGCTCATTCTCGATGTGCCCTCCCAACTGATAAGTGATGATGTGATCAAGCTCCCTACTTAGGTCATGCTTCCCTGCCATGATGAAACTTCCCCTCAAAACTGTAAGCTGAAATCAACCCATTCCTTCCACCTGCTGCTTCTGGTCAAGTGTTTTATCCCAACCACAAGAAGGTAACTGAATTGCTACCAAAATGTAGAACTACATGTAAAAGTAATGTACATAGCAGAACAGACAGCTATCTGGCATACTGCTAAATACTCTTGCATGTGCTCATTGGTTCTTTATTATTTTTATTTTTGTGAGACAGGGTCTTGCTCCGGTTGGCCTCAAACTCCCAGTAGTTATCCTGCCTCAGCCTCCTGAGTTCTGGGATTACAGGCAGAGCCACCATGCCTGGATTCACTGGCTCCTTATAACTGTTGTTATCTTCATTTTACTGTGGAGGAAACTAAGACAGAAAGTGTTAGGAAGTTGCTGAGGTTTCCATAGCTCGACCCTGTAGTGGCTGAGCTCAGACTCCAGTCAGACCTGAAGTCCTGTCTTAGATATTTCACTTACTTCATTCAGTCTGAGCAAGTACATTCTTGAAAATGCAACGATGGTGTGTGTATGTGTGTGTGTGTGTGTGTGTGTGTGTGTTTCCAGTGCCTCCAAATGGCTTTTGCCTCAAGACCCCTTCAGCATTGTGACCCTTTGGCCTCTGATAAATGATTCTGTTAGTGACCTATTCTGTGCACCTTGCCATCGCAGGATATTATATACAAGTCCATTCGCCAAAGTAGAACAAACAGAAGGGGAAAACAGAGCAGAGAAGAATTTCAGAGTGGTCTTGTATAATCAAGGAAGGGATGAAGAAGGAGAATGTTAACCCATGTCTTACAACCTACTTTTTATGGTCTTCCTAAAAGCATGTCATATATCAACATGAGTCTCTCTGAAGTCTCTGCTCACCTCTTGTGTGCCCATCCATTTCCTCTGGATCTGCTTGTAATCCTCAAGACTGGCGTCTGGCCCAGAAATTTGAGGCACATCAATTCCCAGTGCTCCAGGGGATTCCTTTCTTAGGGCAGGCTTTCAAATTCTGGTATCCTATGACTATTCTAAAATTCATAGTTGGAGGTCGTGGAAAGAACCTCAGGAGTAAAGGGCCTGATTCCACCCCATACTTTTTCCTCTTGGAGAAGAGGGTGAGGGCTGTGCTCATGTCTGCAAGCAGGGCTATATTTTAGGGAAGACTGAGCTAATTTGTATTCAGAGATTAGCTGTTTCTTCTTTTGTTTTCATTTTTTTTTCATTTTTTCCTTTTTGGCAGTGCTGTGGATGGAACCCAGGGCCTTATGCATGGTAGACAAGCCACTGAATCACATGCCACAACCCTAGAATCTGGCTCTGCTGACTGGAAGCTTAGTCTCTTGAAAACCAGCTTCCACACCCTTAGAGATTGAGAACCTCCTTGCACAAATCCCGTTGGGCTTGTCCACTGTATGTGACAGAGCATCTGTCTTAAAGGACCCAGAACTGGGTGGGGCTGGGAGAGAGACTTACTGTGCATACATTTCTATCTTTGGATTTTTACCACAATCGTATATCACCTTTTTTTTTTTTTTGAGGTAGGGTCCAGGCTAACCTGGAACTCACTCTGTAGTCTCTGGCTGGCCTTGAACACACAGAGATCCTCCTACTTCTGCCTCCTAAATGCTGGGATTAAAGGCATGTGTCACCATGCCTGGCCTACCATTTTGTTTCAAAAACACACTTTTAATGGCTGCATTGAAGCATAATGGACCTTCATCAAACTGCAATTGTGTCTGGTTTTTGTTTTGTTTTGTTTTGTTTTGTTTGAAATATGGTCTCACTCTGTAGCCTAGAATAGCTTTAGGCTCACTATGCATTCCATTCTGGCCCGAAATTCCCAATCCTTCTGCATTAGCTTCCTAAAGTCTGGGATTACAGGTGTACACTACTATGCCTGTCCTAAATTATGTGTATTAGTAGCATGTAATTTGACAGTCTGAAATGTGTATATACCTCAAAGATCATCAAAAGCAAACCTTCTGCATTAGCCTCCAAAGCTCTGGGATAACAGGTGTATAACAGGTTGCTTAGCCCAAACTACACATAGTTGAAGCATGTAATTTGATGGTCTGATACATATAAAACCATCAGAAGGTCTCTAGCTAACTCTTCAATCACAGCCAGCACAAATGCCTGCCTCCCTGAGCCAAACAGACACTCTTACCCACTCGGAGTGCCTCTGGGTGAAAGCTGCTGGTCATGATATGTGACCCGCAGACAACTGAGCCAGCATCTGTTACAGGTGTTCCTAGGCTTCTGAGAAGCTGCAGCTGAATTTTTAGGAGCATTTGAAGGAAAGTCAAGAGGGTTAGTTTGTTGACTTTTTGCACACCTTTCCTCAAACTCTCAGCCTGAGTACTCTTGTCAGTAGTGAAACCTGGGACATCGTCCTGGTCTTCAAGGGCTCACAGGAACAGTGAGGGAGCCATGCTGTTCTCCTGTGAAACCAGCCCTTGTGCATGCTGACCATGGGTAGAAAGTTTCACTTCTTGGGCAACAAGGCAGGAAGAGCCCTTGAAACTGTGCTTTTTCTTGACACTAAACCTCAATATGGTGCTGAAGAACAGCAGCAGCAGTGCAGGGCAGGGGAGGATGCTTGGGTGGGCAACAGAGCAGGTGGACAGGCAGTGGTGTGGGCTGCTGGGATCTCAGGTTGTCCTGTGGATCTCCCCTCTCTTTCTCTCTCTCTCTCTCTCTCTCTCTATCTCTCTCTATCTCTCTCATCTTCTCTTTCTTTGGGTATTTAGAAGACACTACACAATTGGACTTTGAAATCCTGAGAAAGCTTCTTGTCTTCTCAGATGTACGAACAAGTAAACCAACATCAGCAAACATCACTAGGGTTCTGTTCTTTCTCAGATGTTGAGTTATAAAAGTTCTCTTTCAAAGGTATCCACCTTACTGATTCCCACGCTGAGGCAATTATCTGAAAGCCAAGTACAAAAGGTAATGCCGCCCATGGAAGAGACCAGAAGTCTTTCTCCACTGGTATACTTAAGCCATCAGCAGTCAGCGAGGCTTTCTTTATAGAAGACAGCTTTTTAAACACACAGAGTTTACACTATGTATCTCACCTGTCACAATTGTCCTTGTGCCAGGTGCCCTATTGCAATGCATCCTGGGAAGTACTCTCTCCATGGCCATTTAAGTTTCCTGATTTTGTGCATTGCCACTCAATGTCACGGAGGTAATTTATTCAGAAGAAAACTGATGAAGGCATATTTTTCAAAGCCCTGCACCAATTAAAATGGCAAAAACAAAATCATGTCTTACATTCATTAAAAGCAAGACGTGCTATGTGAAGCGACAATTATATGACACCCCAATTTAGACCAGGAAATGTCTCAAATCATTGAGATTGTCCTTCTTGAACTGATCTTTTAAAAGACTTTTTAAAAAAATTGTAGTTTTAAATTACATAAAATGTGCAGATTCTTTCCCAGGTTGGTAGGAAATGAAATGGTCTTCAAATCAGAGGTGGTGAATTACTGTGCCTTGTGATATCACTGGATATTTATGTTTATTGAGTATCTTTTGTCCTTATATTTTAAATAAGTTGTATTCATGAAATTCTGGAATGAAGGATCAAGCCAGAAAAATGGAATGAATGATGGATTTATGAATGGCATTGAACAAGATCTGTATATTTACGTTTTTAACTCCTGTCTCTTCTTTTAGGCCCCACTTGATCAATTTTGAAAACATCACTAATAAATTTTCTTCTAGCATGCTTCATTTTTTTTAACAAAACTTTCTGGAAATGTGAACTATACTCCAACTACTGAATCAGGGAGTTGATCACAGAACTTCATTGCTGAGCCTGACCACTTCTCTGAGTTCTAACTCAGAAAGTGTAACTTTTCCTTTTTCTTCTCTCTCTCTCTCTCTCTCTCTCTCTCTCTCTCTCTCTCTCTCTCTCTCTCTCTCTCATCTTTGAATGCTGGCCAAAAGCCTATGCTTGTGAGCTCTGACACTGTGGGACTTTTTCATTTTTTTTCTGAATAAATATTCGTAGCCTTTCTGAAAAACAAAAATAAGAAAACTACTGGATCATGCACATAAAATGAGATACTGAATTTTAGGTTATATATGTTAGAATATAGATTTTTAAATATAACTTTTGTCAAAGGTATGTGGTACCTTTCAAGCATTAAGTTAGCAAAAACCTTGTTTATATGGAAATTGAGTTTTGGTCTGGTTTGGTTTTGGTGGTGCTGGAATGGACCCCAGGCCTGGAGCATGTTGGAAAAGCATCCTACCCCTGAGCTATATCCATGTCTACATAAATGCTCTACTCAAAAAATTTCACCTGTGTCGAAGAAAGAAGTGGTTAACAGTGTCTATAGAATGAGATCTCAGAAGTTCTCAGTGGGCTTAACCAGCAATTCCCTGAGCATTCCTGAACCTCTTTGTTCTTTAGAAGAGAAGGGAAGGGAATAGGCAATGGTGCTTCAGAAGTTCTGAGACCCTGTTGTTAAAGCTCAAATTAATTGTCTTTCTTCTAGATCTGCTTCATTCCTTGATGATACCTCCTAGAGAAAGACAGAAATTCAGGTGTGGGATCCAGATGTGAACACACCCTCCTCCTGCTGGATCAGTTACCACAGCAGGAGAATAGCCAGGCAGAAGTTCCAGCAGGAGGAGGTCAGCAAGCCTGGAGTCAGGGATTGCTGTCTCACCTACCTCCCCAAACCCACATTCGCTGTCTCTCCAGAAAACCTGGAAGATTCCTAGAAGGTCCTGATTAAGGTACTGCTGTCTGGCTTTCTGAAATGGTCTACTCCTGTCTAAAAGCTCAGACATTGATGGTAAGATACCACCCAACTTAATGGACACCCAGACAGATTAGAACTGCCTTTGACATTTCCCACTGATGGGAAGTGACATGCTACTGTAGCTAAAATGGGCTCAGCAGGCAGTTGACCTGAATTTAAACTTGAACTCTACCTGTGGTAGTTTGAATGGATACCTCCCCCATAGACTCACGTGTTTTATTGAAGCTTGTAACTTGGGTCTCCAGTTGCTTGGCTGGAGGAGGTGTCACTTGGGAGTCCAGCCCTAAAGTGTTACTGAGGGTGGGTCTGAATTCTAGCTCAAAGGTATGCAGATAGGTTTGAGCTCTGTCGGTGTTTGGTTTGTTGCTGGCTGCTTTTTGGTGTGTCTGGCTGATGGTAGTTTCTCTACTTGGATTTATGAATGGGAGTCAGCTTCTTCTGTCATAGATGCAACTTCCCCTGGATCTGTAAGCTTATTTCTTGCTTTCATAAACTGTGTCTGGTTTGGATGTTAAACCCAGCAATGTGAAAGTATCTACAGGACTGCCCCTTATTACCTCCAGTGATTTTAGGTAATCTATTTTAGGTAATCTATTTCACCTCAGTGCATCTTTCTCAACATTATAATGGTCACTGTTGCAGTTACTTTCCCATTGTGGGAATAAACACCAGACCAGAAGCAGTTTATGGGAGAAAAGGGTTTATTTCAGGCTTACCGATTCCAGGGGAAGTTTCACCATGGCAGAAGAAGCTGGCTCACTTCAGCAATCACAGCAGAGGGAGAAAATCAAGCACAAATAGCCAGAGCTCAAACTGGCTCAAACACACCCCCTAGGGCTGAACTCAAGCTCTGCCCCCAGTGACACACCTCCTCCAGCAGGGTTCTAACTGCTGGAGACTTAACTAGAAAACTTACTCTTAAAAACTGCTGAGGCTGGGGTGGGGGCATACATGTACATTCAAACCACCACAGTCACATTGTCCCTTCTCTGCCCAGCCCCTAACTCATCCAAGCCTATAAAATCAATCCTAATTTTGAAACTATCCCCTTCCTTTCTCTGCTGGAGATTGAAGAAGTTCCAAAAATAAGTGAGTTACTGGTTAAGCCTATTTGTATTTCTGAAACACACTCTATGGTACAGTTAAGCACCTTTTTCTTTCTTTCTTTCTTCTAAAATTGTGAAATTCTTAGGACATAGCTTAAAGGTCTGTTACCTTCCTTCACAAGGCCATGCCCTGGGGTTCACACTTCTTCAGATATATTGTCATTCATCTGACCATTATCCAGTTCTGCCTTGTCCTGCTTCAGTTACAGCTCTTACATGCTGCATGAAATCTGGTTGTTGTTTATTTGTTATTATTCTCCCCTCAACCCACCACACACACACACACACACACACACACACACACACACACACACACACACACATAGCAGTAAAAGGATTGATAGCCTTGGGGTTTAAATGCACAGAACCTGGGGTCAAACTGCCTGGTTCAAAGCCCATATTCACCATGTAATAGCTGGTTGACCTCTCAAGTAAGACTATTAGCACAAATAGGATTTGCCTCCTTGGGTTGTTGAGAAGATTAACTGCCAAAGAGTTGGTATATGTGGGCACCTGTGAATGCCTTCCTGGATTCAATCATTGTTCTGGCCTCGGGACAGGAGTGGTGTTCTGGTTCTAACTTTCATCCTTACAACACTCCCATGAGAAAAGTAATGATATTTTATTTACCTGATGCTACACAGTCAGTAAGTAGTTCTCTCACAGGGGTCTTCACCATCTGGTCCTGTCGGTGCCCACCATGTGTGGGTAGTTGTGGCCTGCATTGCTGTATAAACCTGAAGGTCAAGGACTATGGCTTCTTGTAGTGCCTGCCTGGCACTAACACACTGCCAAGCTGTACCCATGACAGGTCTCTGAACAGGGAACCGTGTCAAATTCTAATGAAATCACCAACCATTGCTTCCCACAGCACAGTGATTTGTCCTTTAAAGCAGATCCTTAGCCCATGCTGCAAGTTGGAGACAATGGACTTCTGGCCCATTGGAGACAATTAAATCAGAATCCCTACTGGGGCTCATCCCTGGCTTTCCCAACTTCCAGCTGAGCTAATGTGCCACCAAGGCTGAGCCTCAAGAATATAGAACACCCAGGTGCCATTTCTGCACAGACCTGTGGCTTCATTTTTTAGAACCCCTGGTCCCCAGCAAAGCACAAGGGGCTGTTTGGGGGACAGATATTTCCACTGTGCTGAACGGTTCATGGCATTGTCACGGCTGTGTTCATTTCTGGGGGAAAGTATTTTAGTCAAGTGTCCAGAGAAGACAGTATGAGTATGTCTCGGAAAAGCTGCTAAAAGGAAATAATAGCAAATGCTCAGGAAAAGCATCCACTGGTACACACACACCAAGTTCACCTCACGTGCATTAGAACGTCAGAAAAGGTCGGAGTTTTGTTTTCCTTTTGTTGCTTGATTTCTGCCCCTCTCCATTCCCTGAGGAAGTACTTCTTGAAAGCTGTCAATGTTTGGATTGTTTTCTTTTGCTTTAAACAATTTTTTCTTTTGGTGGATTGAACTCAGGGTCTTGTTAATGGTAGACAAGTGTTCTCCCAGCTCAGACCAGATCCTCCAGGTTTTTCTCTTTCTCTTTCTCTCTCTCTCTCTCTCCTCCCCCTGTTCTACCCCCTCCCCCTCGTCTCTTTCTCGTTCTCTTCTCCCTAAGTTGCTCAGGCTGTTTTTGAACCCAATCTATAGCCCAGGAAGGCCTTGAATTGGATTTTTGTCTCAGTTTCTCAAGTAGATAGGGTTTAAGATCTGTACCACTGGGCCTGGCTTGGAACTGCATGAATTCTTCTAGAGGTAGGAGTCCAGCCAGCAGTCTGACCATTCCATCAGTGCACCAAGGTGACCCCTGTCCAGCGAAAGAAGCAAGGGCTGAGGATGTGATTAGGAATTGGGGTGGTGGAAGTGAAATGCAGAGGGAAATTTGGAAAATATTAACAAGCATTAAAAACAATCATGTGCGAAGTTGAATGACATTTTAAGTCTATTCTGTAATCTCCACAAGGCATGATGCATGTTTTACAGGGAAGAAGCCGTAAGGCCTGAGAAATTAAGCTACTTGGCTACACTCCTACAACAGTTTGCAAAACCTGATTCCAGTTAATTCCTCTGACTCCAGGGTCCTGATGCTGAGCACTGACCCTAGATTCCCCAGGCTGTGATTTATGCCCAAGTCCCCAAATGACAACCAGTAAGGTCAACATTACCACATCTCACATGTTTTTATTCTTTGTAGCTAAGAAGTGACTGGTGTGAAGGCAGAGGTCCAGAGTGCTTTTATTTCTTTGCTTATGGATCGACTTGTGTGCTTCATGGAACCAGGAGCCAAGGATGTCACACAAGCTCTGTTCTACTGAACCACATCCTCTAACACTGCGGTGATTGTTAAAATAACTCTTATGAGACTTTTGTTTGTTTTGTCAATTTGAGACAAGATTGCATATGTATCTCAAGCTGACCTCGAACTCACAATCCTCCCATCTCTGCTGCCCAAATACTGGGATTATAGGCATATGCTACCATGCTCAGTTTAAGAAAATAAAAATTTATGATGCTGAATGTGCATTTGAATGGGCACACATTTGCATGTGTGCATACACACACACACACACACACACACACACACACACACACACACACACACGTCCCTCTTTGCTTTCCCTGGAAAGCTTAGGAAGGCTCTCACAAAGGTTCAATGGCAGTGCTGGGATTGTACTGAACTGAAGACAAGCTGGCACTATGGTGTAGAGCTAGTTGAATGAAATTGTTTGCAGTGGGCTGTGAGTTCTAATTCGTCTATACTTACAACTTCTGCAGCCTGAAATCAGGTTAAGAACATTATTGTCTTGACTTAGGGCTCCTTTTTGTAAATTGTTGATGCAGGAAACAGCACCCCAGACCTTGCACATGTTAAGCAAGCCCTCTACCACTGAGCTACATCCCCATCTCCCCATGGCTGTAGAGTGGTCCAGGAGGAAGATGTATTTCACCTTCTCATTCTAACATTCTTGCTTTCCTGGAGAAGCAGAGAGGTGACAGAGAGGCTAGGAAAGGCAGAGACTGAGGCTGGAAAAGGCATCTGCTCAGATAGCAACATCTCTTTTGTGCTTGAGACTTGGGTCGTGGTCTGACCTTTCCTCTTGCTGATAAAGGGAAGGGCACAATGAGTGACAGCTCCACAACATACAGACACTCATCCTGGCAGCCAGTGACACTTACTGCCCTGGGGTCATAGCCTATGATGATTTCTCTCTTTCAGGCTGACACGCTATTATGAATGCAAAGCCTATTAGCTTTAATCCAGAAAGGAGAATGGAAGGCCTTGCACCAGAGAGTGAGGGCAGCCGAGGAAGCACACAGTCTAACCCCAGATGAGGTCATGGCTAGGATCTGCTGTCAATGACAAGGAGGGGTCAGAATGTCAGGCATTGCATGGGAACCATCCCATTAAGTCTTTCTGTTAAGTGCTGCCAGCCCCTCCAGTATGTTGATGAAATGCTTTGGATAACAAGAAGCAGGCAAGAGACAAAGGCAAAGGGGATGCATGCTTTTATCCTGGCTGTCCATTCACACAATGTGTCTCATCAACACTTCCTCAGTTCCATTTAAGGGGGAAGCAACAGGATCACACCGGGAATAGCAGGTGTTCAATCTCAGCTGGACTGTAGCTGAAGAACCAATGAACAAGGAGAATGTTCCAGTGGTTGAAGATACCTCTCTGAGCCAGCTGTTGGTGCACATCTGTAATCTCATTTCTACCAACCACTACAAAAAAGTCTAAAATAAAAAGGAAGGGAGGGAGGGAGGAAGGAAGGAAGGAAAGAAGGGAGGGAGGGAGGGAGGAAAGAAGGGAGGGAGGAAGGAAGGAAGGAAAGAAGGGAGGGAGGAAGGAAGGAAGGAAGGAAGGAAGGAAAGGAGGGAGGGAGGGAGGAAGGAAGGGAGGGAGGGAGGGAGAGAGGAAGGAAGGAGGGAGGGAGAGAGGGAGGGAGGGACAAAGGAAAGAAAGACATCTCTCTGAGTCTTAATGAAAACAATCATTAGGAGGTACTGGACTTGGAAGGCTTATAATCTGCAGAATAAATGAGTTCTCTATAGGCTTATGTGAGAAGTGAGGAAACAGACTCAGTTAAATGCTGTTTCTAATCAATGTGAAGACTCTTCAGGCTAATTATTTCTCTACCTCTCCATTTATTCATTCATCCACTCATTCATTCATCCATTCACTCCTCCAGTCATTTCACACTGAGCCAGGCTCTTTCGAAAACAAAGATGCATCCAGCACCATTCCTGTTCTACAGACATGGCTATCCTTGGAAAGTGGACCTCAGGAGCAAAGCTGGTGGCCCAGTGGGATAGATGGACAGACTGACTTCAGTGGCCCTCTGAGGGTTCAGTGAGCCCAGCTATGGAGCTGTTGGAGAAAATACTCAACACTGAGGCCAAGGCATTGCTCCTCCCAAAGTGCCTGGCAATCCCAACTGGAATTGAGTCCTTGAGCAGAAGAGATAAAGGAAGGGACATTGAATTCAAGAGAATGGTTCTGGAGTAGCTGAGGGCAAGATGAAAGAGTGGGGTCTCAGAAGCAGGTGGGAGCAGAGGGACCCCTTTGCACTCCCATTTACCTACTCCTCTCCTCACCATGTGCCCATCCCTGACTCCTTAGGATGCAAATCTGTCAAAGAGGAAACACAGCTTGAAGCCATCCCATGTCCTGACCAACCACACCCCAGCGCCTCCTCTCAGGTGCAAGGGCACTGGCCTGTGTTAATCTGTTTTTGCTTCTTGGCATGTGACTTTTGTTTTAAAAAATATTTTACTTACTTATTTGCAAGCAGAGAGGGAGAGAGAGAGAGAGAGACTATTGGGACACTAGGGTCTCTTGTCACTGCAAATAAACTCCAGAAGAATCTACCGCGTTGTGCATCTGACTTTACATGGGTACTGGGGATCTAAACCCAGGCCACCAGGCTTTGCAAGAAAGTACCTTTAACCACTGAGCCATCTCCCCAGCCCTGAAGGTGACTTTTTAAATATTCCTCCTGTCTTATGTCTCAGTCTGCAGGAGGCTATTTCAGTTTGCAGGAACTAAGACTGACTTCATATTTCTTGTGTGGTTTGGCTTCAGGATCAAGACAAAATGTCAATGCCAAGCAATTTAAGAATGGCTGACATAAGTTTGTGTTCAAAGCCTAATGAAATACTGCCTCAAAAATTTTCTGGCCAAAACCATGTATGGGTCCTGAGTATCCTATCAGGTTGCTGTAGCTTATTCCAAGCTGAGGGGGTACATTCACTGAGTACTTGTGTGCTAGGGTATCTGGATGACTATATTAGAAGCCATTCGTATCACCTACAGTTTTGGTTTTCCCAGAAACTGTGTTGAAGACATAATCTCCAAAGCTCCCATGTGCCCTTCCTGTGCGTACTGCAGGAAGAGGCCTCTGTGAATGAATTTAGCTGTTAATGAAGCCCATATAACCTACCGGAGTTTCTCTCCAGAGCCAAACTTTATGTCTAGTAGTACAAATGACAGTAGTCCTCCTTATAAAGTTAAATATCTATGATGATTGATAATTAGTAAGTTACAGATTAACAGCAACATCTAATAACAAAATAGAACAATATACTGTTATAAAAGTTATGTGATATCTTAAAAGAGTTAAGGCAGGTGCATGGTGAGATATACCCATGGACTCAGCACTCAGTAGGTTGAGGCAAGAAGATTTTGAGTTTGAGGCTAGACTGTGTTACCTGTCTCAAAAAAAGAATGAAGGAAAATAGTAATATTTTATTAGTATTCATAATATTTTATCACCATAATTCACATTTATGCCAGTATTGTGGATGCTAACATTTTATCAATGTAATTCACATTGGTATTTCAGATAACTTTCTAAACTACAGAAAACAGAAGTGTGGGTAAGGGAAAAATGCTAAAGTTTAATCTTATATCCTGACCCTCTTCAGTTCATCTTATTTATTTCTTAGTCTTCTATTTTCTACTGTTGAAAATTCTGAATACCTTTTGAAAACGGATGGACTTGGGTAAAAATAAAATGATGTGTTTTATGGACGCAGGAGGATATTACTAAATTCCTGGCCAGATTCACTTGTCAGAAACCACACAGAATAGCTCATCAGGGTTCAGGCCATTGTTGGTAAGTCTGTTCCAGTTCCAGTACGCATGCGGGGGTGGTGGACAATGTTACTTTGCCCAGAGAGTCCATGATATGTTTGATTCCCTTCGTTAGCATGGTGAGAGCAGGTGGGCCTTTGCATAGCTCCAGGTCTGGCTTTCATGAAACCGCTCTGCTCTTTAGGAACAAATATTTGTCAGCTATACCTTAGTCTTCTCTCCCTAGCCTCCTGGGAATCCAGTACCTATGCACTTTTTCATTATTCCTCTTCCACCCCAGTGAGAGGGCATTTTTAATTGTATTGGAAATGACATCAGCAGGGCAGAATGCCTCTCTGTAGCATGTACCTGCCAGCAGTCGGCTGGAGCCCTCCACAGGGAGACCCACTGGGCGGCACTCAAGGAGCTTCTGAGTCAAAATGCTGATACACATTGAAAAGCCGTGTGAATCTCCAGGCATATTGCTGGGACCAGAAACTTCTTTTTCCCCCCAGGCAGTCAGTAGAGTTTTAACCCTACAGAAGCAATGGGCAGAGGTGTGAGGTGAGCTCCTTCCGTGAATGGAGTGGAGACCACAGCACAGACACTGAAAAGCAAGAGGCTATTTAGGGCCAGGCTGCTGGAGGAAGCTTCAGTCCACAGGAAACTGTCTGCTTTCTGTTCTCCTTACTCTGGGATGATTTTTTGCGTAGGTCCCAAGATCAAGGCTGACAGTTGCCACAGGAGGAAACTTAGATTCTGAAGGCAAGGTCCTTGTCAAAGTGATGAGGGGCCAAGGAATTTTTATGAAGAGTCAGTTACCTGTGAAAGAGGAACCCATATTTATTGAGTACTTGTGTACCAGGACATTTATAAATGACAATTTAGTGGTCACCAAAACATTGTAAGATAAATGTCATTGTCCCAATATTGGGGTGAGAGCACTTGCTACACAAGCATGAAGGCCTGAGAGGCTCAGGTTTAGTCCCAGCACCAAGAAGCTGGACATGGTCACATACAGCTGTAATCCCAGTCCTGTGGGAGGTGAGACAGGAAAATCACCCGGTTCAGTGAAACAAGAAAACAAGTCAGGGGGTGAAAAATGGCTCAGCGGTTAAAGGCACTTGCTTGCAAAGCCTACTGGCCCAGGGTTCAATTCCCTAGTACCCACATAAAGCCACATGTACAATGTGGCACATGTTTCTGGAGCTCATTGACTGCAGGGAGCAAGAGGCCCTGGCACACCCATACACTGTCTCTCAAATAAATAAGTACTTTTTTAAAGCAGAAAATAACTTAGAAGAGCAATAGAAGGTCCCTGATGTTTTCCTCTGGCATGAACACACGTGTACAGGGGCACACACATGCATATACTATCTATACATACATGCACCACACCACACATACTATGCACACATTCAAATCAATAACAAAATAAACAAAGATAAAAAGAAGTGGGTTTCAGAGTCCTATAGTTTAATCACTAATTCACAGCCCAGGTCTCCTGAAAGGGACACTTACATTTTAAGAGGAAACTCAATCTTGTATTGTGCTTAACCTCCTCACAAGCTCCACCTCCCACCAGCCATATCACACACAAGTGTCTCTTCAATATGACAGTAACAAAGCCACATTCTCTGAACACCAGCCATACCCTAGGCAAGGGACAGGGTCCATTGCACCGGAAAGGAAATACAACACGACCCGCACCTGTACTGTCTCTGCTCTGTTGCTGGCCACATCTTTAACTCCTCGCTGCTGCTATGAAGCGGAAAATGCAGATTTCTCTACCTTGTCTAAGACTTCATGACTCCATACGAGCCACATAGAGCCAGTTTCAAAACGGAGGAGGATATCCAGCTGACTGGGGATGGGGAAGGGGGGCAATGAGGAATTGGGGATAACAACTCATTGTTGGCCCACTAAACAATGTAACTCATTATGGACAATAAAAAAAAAAACACTCCATCTTCAGTGTTTTGCCCCTGGTGCTAGATTAGCACCCTCACCCTCCTCCGCTCTCCTGAGTGCCAAAGAAATGTAATTGTTATCAGTTTGATAGGGAAAACCCCAGCTTGACAGTCCCAAGAAGCCTAGGCCGACATTCCAGTTTCCAAGAGCAGCAATAGCTAAAAGGAGATTTAATCATTGTGTATGCTGGGCAGAGGGATGGATAAAGAGGTCCAGGGACCCCAAAGTCCATTTTGGGGGTTAGTGCTGTGAACTTTAGGTTTAAAAGAAGGAAGAATTGGAGCAGAGGGGGCAAGAGGTATTCATAATTAAGCGTTCATGGTCAAGGTGTGGTCTGGTGGGTCACCATCTCAGTTCTGGTTCTACAAAGTGGTGTCCAGAAGTCCTTACTGCTTGTGAGAACAAGCTGTTCCCGAGAGAGGATTACTCATGCACCAGGGTACAGCCTTGATAACTCGGATAATTGCCTTCACGATGGGGCCAGGCATCTGTCTGTCCTAAGATGTTTTGCTGGTCTTAGAATCTTAGGGGACTGCAGGTTTAGGACAAGGACTGGAAACCTTTATTTCGGTGTCTTTGGGTGATTTGGAACAGAGCGCTGTATCAAGCTAATCGAAAGATGCCAAGGTGAGTACGTTAATTACTCAAGGAGCGTCTAGTTAGAAACTTATCTTATTCCTCTGTGAGGCTGAAGGTGCTCCTCGAGTAATTAACGTACTCTCCTGCAGAGGTAAGAAGGTGATCCAAAATAAAGGAGACAGATGCAAAATGAAGGCAGAGATGCCAGGACTCCCAGTTTAAGTCAGTCCTGGTGCCCTCGAGCACATTAGAAGTATCACCAAACCATCAGCGTGTTCTTTGATCTTGAAAATCTTACTTCACCAACTAGTGAATGTAGAGGTGTGTACATCCAAAGGAGTCTTTTATTGCTCTCTGCAGTGTGAGATGAGATCAAGTATCTAGGCCAGACATCTCTCTCTCTCTCTCTCTCTCTCTCTCTCTCTCTCTCTCTCTCTATCTCTATCTCTATCTCTCTCTCTTTATCTCTCTCTTTCTCTTTCTCTGTGTGTGTGTTGTGCTGTGTGTAGGGGTGTCTGTGTGCATTTGTATTTTCAGGTGTGTGCACCTGTGTGTGCATGCATGTGAAGGCTAGAGGTCAATACAGAGTGTCATCCTAAGTCACTTTTCACCTTATTTTATGAGACAGGGTCTTGCTCTGTACCTGGAGCTCACTGATTGAACTAGCTAGCCAGCAAGTCCCAGGAATCTGGTCTCCTCCCCAGCACTGAGAAGGCAGGTACATGCCATGGTGTGTCCAGCTTTTGATTTGGTTACTGGGACCTGATTTCAGATACTGATGCTTATACAAAAAGCACTTTACCAACTGAGCCATCTCCCCAGCCCCAAGCAGGCCTCTCTTTAAAGAAAAAGAAAACGGAAGTGGTAAACAAGGTGTTGGTGTAAGATCAAGCTTAGAATCTCAAGATGAAACTCAGTTTAGCCTGTCTGTGTTCACTGGGAATAATGTGGGCTGCAGACTTCACAGTGCTATCTGGCAGAGGTCAGTTGAAGACCATGGAACTATCTATATCATCTCTCCCCCCCCCCACACACACACACCAAAGCAGACTTATTGTTCATTAACAGCCCTGTGACATTGCCCTGAGCAGGCTGGACTCTGGGGGTTGCAGTGTGAATTGGAAGGCAGCCCCTAATGAACACCTGCCTGCCTCCCTGGGTCCCCCGGGGGAGTCCTGAATAAAGCAGGCTTCCCAGTGGGCTAGTGGAGCGCTTTGCATTTCCAGAGGAGCAATAATTATATACGCCTGTCAGAGCCTTCCCACCGGGCATCATTCAAGCACATGGATGAGAAAGACTCCCTCCCAGAGTGATATCAGCCCCCAACTCTTCCTAGACACTCATAACAAGCCTGTCTTAGAAAAACACCAAAGAAACAATGTGGAAAAAAGAGGAAGGGATCAAGGGAAGAAAGAAGGAAAGGAAAATGGGGAAGAAGGGTTGTTCCCAGAGATGTGCCTTTGCCTCAGTTGAGTCTCTTGGAAGATGGGCAGGAAGGAGTGAGGCGATTATAACTGGATTGGGGTAAAACCAGGCTCACTGCGATGGGGTTAGGAATTGGCTCTCCGTTTGTTGGGCACCAGTAGCATTCACTCTGTATGTCACTGGCTCCTTTCATGGTGTCTGGAGATGTAGGCTGTGATGGAGACTCAGTGACCGTTTGGCATCACTGCATGTGACATCTGTCCCCATCTCGCTGTGTGTCTCTGCTTTAGACCAGCCCCCATCATTCCCTTCTCTGATCTGCTTTCCTGCTGGTCTGGGCTGACACTAAATACTCCACCCTTTTGTCTGTCCCACTCTACCAGTAGAAACCTCGGGTTTTGGGTTTGTTTGGGGGTTTTTTTGCATATGTATATGGAGTGATGCCTGCATGTGGAGGCCTCTGTCACACTCCACCCTAATTTTTGAGACAGTGTCTCTCACTGAACCCAGAGTTCACTGATTCTGCTTGACTAGCTGGCCAGCAGGCCCCAGGGATTTCCTGTCTGATTATAGGGTGTCATGGTTTGATCCAGGTGTCCCCCACAAACAAATGAATGTGTTCTGAATGCTCCATCCCCAGCTGATGGCAGTTTGGGTATTAGAACCTCGCTAGAGCTGTGTTGTCGGGGGGTGGGCTTATGGGGATGATAAACCAGCTTCCCCTTGCCAGTGTTTGGCACACCTTCCTGCCATTGTTTGCAGTGCTGTGGCAGAGGTGATGTCCACCCCTCTGCTCATGCCATTGTTTTCCTGCCAGGATGGAGTCTCCCCTCGAGTCCATAAGCCAAATCAACCCATTCCTCCACAAGCTGCTTTTGTTTGGGTTCTTTCTGTGCAGCAACTAGAATGCTGACTATAACATAGGGTGAGCCTCCCTGCCTGGATTTTATGTGGGTCCTGGGGATCCAAACTTTGATCCTCATGCTTTCACTTTACCCAGTGAACCATCACCCCAGCCCCCAGTAGAAACCTTCATGAGGTGCCTACTGTGTGTCGAGCACTGGCAGTTACAGCTGCAAAAATTAATTGAACACCTACTCTCTGACCAGATCCTACTGTGTGAACAGATACAAATTCAACCCTGCTAGATGTTGGGACATCAGAGGAGTCAATTTCTTATTGTTCCTTCAGGAGATCTGCTGTCCATGTTGGTGACTACAGGAAAAACACTTCTTCCAGATCAAAAGCTGATGAGACTCGATTTTAAATGTTCTCACCACTGAAAAACATAAGTGGGAGAGGTGATGGAGATATGAATTCTTCATGTGGGCTAGTCAGGCTGTAAAGTGCACATCATGTCGTGTGCTATAATCACATATATACAATGTTGGTCAACTTTTACTGACTAGGTAAATAAAGAATAATGAAATTAAAATCCAGCCTCTGGATTCATCCCTAAACTCGAGCTCTTGGTAGGTCCTGTACCCTATGGAGATTGTGGCCTGGGCCTTACCTCTTAACACTAGCTGGGTAGTTCTAAAGATTAAATGAGAAAAGAGAAACCTCGAACCAGATAGAAGTGCTCTTACTGGAGGGGAAGTTGCAATAGGCTCAGTCCAGGGCCACAGGAAGTCCAGACCTGAGCGTAACTTCAGCTTCCTGTCAACAGCTGTCTTTTCTCCCGCCATCTTATTGTCATTCATGTGTCTTTTTTTCCATCGCACCTGAGTGCTTCAAGATCTGCTGCGTCTCTCCTGACATGAACTATCTGGGGCTAAGGGCTACAGGTGGACACTCGGCCTGTTCATATGTAAGCCTGAAGCTGCTAGCTAAGTGGCCTCCCTTGCCCTTGGATGGGCTCCCAGGGCCCTCTGCTGGATGGTATCTTTCTCTTTATAGAACCCACACATCCACGGAACCTAAACCCACCTGACCAGTGGTTGAGACCTGCCACCTATCAACTGTGAAAGTGGGGGAAGTACTTTCCTCTGTGTCTTGGTGCCCTCCTCTGTCAATGGGGTGATCTAGGTGTCTGGCTTCTAGAACTGGTAGAGTGAGTCCATGCAAAGTACATAGTTCAGGCAGAAACACAGACATTGTGCCCAATAAATGGTGAGTAGTATTGTTGGGATTTGGTTCTGTTTGCAGCCAGCTCTGTGGAGCTCTTCGGCCATCATTGGAGGTAAAGCTGTATATTGATGGAATGGGATCCTGGTTGAACAGGGACTCCCCAGAGGAGCAAGAACATCCCTGTATTCTTTACACCAGTCTACATAAAAGAATCTGCCTCTGCTTCTCCCCTGCCACAGAACCTAGCCCTCTGCTAGAGAGGCAGGGGAGGGGGAGCTGCCAGAACAGGCTCTGCAGCCCAGGCTCCGGGTGGAATGACCTCATTCTCCTCTCCCTCCCCCCATTCTCCTGGGAATCAAGCAGCAGTGAGCACTGGCCAGCGCAGCCAGAGCCCCAGGGTGAGGGCACAGGAGTGCAAGGACTGGCGCATGCGCAGATAACATCTGTCAAAGCTGCCCAAGGCCTTCTGAGAAGCAAACCCCAGCCCCTCCAGTCCAGACAGAAAGGGCATATAGGCCGCGGTTTCTACCACTTCTGGAGTTGACCTATGCTGCCATCTCACAGCTGAGGCCTCTCTTCAAGAAGAGGAGTAACCTATTCACTAGGTCCTGGAGTCTCCAGTCCTTGCAGGCAGACTGGGTTTCATAGCTGTGTCATGGAGTGTGACCCTTATCAGCCTCATGGTCACTGGGCACTTGGCAAGGACAGAAGAATTGGCAGGAATACCATTGAGGTCTGAGGAGATGATCAGTAGATGAAGTGTTTGCTGAGTTCGGCTCTCCAGTACTCACAAAAATGTCAGACGACCATGACAGCCTGTCTGTAATCCTACCTGGGAGGCAGAGATGGTACCTAGACTAGCCAAAGCAGCAAGCTGTGGGCTCAGATGAGGGACCCTGCTTTCATCAATGAGGTGGAGCGGGGTGGAGAAAGACACCTGACATCAGCCTATGGCTTTCACGTGCCTTTTGACTTCGATGGATCCCAGGGGAATAGTGGCTTGAGGGGAGAACCCACTGACCAATTAATGCCACTTCACCACTGACTGACCCAAGATCGGCTCACCTGCCTTCTGCCCAAGGTGACAATACTCAATGGGGGTTGGGCCCAAGATCCCTGCTGAGGCAGACAGCCAGCAAACATTGTGCTTCTTACGCCCAGGGCCTGTACAACAGGCTCTGCAGGGCACACCAGATATTTGAGGCTCTAATCTGAGGAGATTTAAGTGTTCCTTGTGCCTGCCAAAACAAATCACCACAAACTGGTGGCTGAAAATGTCAGAACTGTGTTCTCTCAAAGTTGAAGCAAGCTGGAGGGAGCATCAGCTCCTGGTCCCTTCCAGCTGCTGGCAGCCTGAGTAGTAGACAGCATTGCCTGACCCATGTGTCTGTGTCATACTAGTCTCGGCCTTCATGTCTTCTCCTGCATATGGCTGTGTCCAAGGTCTGTCTTGAGGCTGGGGAGATGGCTCGGTGGGTAAAATGCTTACTTACTGTTCAAGCATGAGGACCAGCACCTATGTAAAATGTTAGGCAGGGTGGCCTGTGCCTGTGATTTCAGTTCAGGGGAGACAGGCCAAGAATCCCTGGGGCTCACTGGCTAGCTAGTGTAAACATTTGAGATCTAGGTTCAGCAAGAGACCTTGTCTCAGAGAATAAGTTGGAGAGCCACAATGACCTCTGGCCTCCACACGCTCACGCACATACACGCATACTCATGGACTAGCTCCTCTAGCCTACTTGGTGAGCTCCAGGCCAATTATAGTCCTCAGTGTCAAAGGAGGTAAAAAAGCCATCGTAAAGATGTCAAATTCAACTCATTTGTTTTTTCTTTAGATATGTGAATTTCACAGACATCGTGTTTTCTAGTTCATTAAAGTTTCTAGGCATAAAAAAAAATGGCCCTGAGGATGACACCCAAGCTTATGCTCTGGTTACCACATGCATGCACCTACACATGCACACGTCCTCATACACAATCATGTGTTCACACACATACATAAAAGAGATGGAACCCTAGATGCATACAGCATCCTCAGAACCTCGCGTGAGCGCAATGGTGGAGTTGGAGCAGCCAGGACTATGGGCTGCTCCGCTGTCTCCTTGTTACACACGCTGGCCATACTGGTCTCTAGTTAGAATTGGAACATTCTTAGCATGGTGTTCGCACAATGGCGGCTCCTCTGTGTACAACACACTGAAGAGGACATTCTTAAGGAAAATTCATTTACCCGATGTAAGGGAGGATGCCAGCCTGGAAGGAGAGTGGGAAAAGAATTTGATAGAAAAAGAAAAGAGGGGAGAAGCTATTGAGTGGACAAAGTTAATTACAGACCCAAAGAAAGCCTTACAGGGCCAGCGTGGCCAGTGACCTCAAAGAGACAGGCACAGCTAACCTCTGACGCCCTCTTGCCTTGTTCACCCTCTCCTGCCTTGATTGTCCAGTAGTTCCCCACTGGGCTAAAGGCCGATTTCTTGGCCTTGCTCCCAGCCCGATCCCTGCAAGGCTCCTCAAATGTTTACAACGCAAGCAATTGGCAAATTATAATCAGCAAGATTCTGTAAACAGCCCATCCAAGCACTTCACAGCAGAGAGCATCGTGCTTACCAAGCAACTTGCTTCAAATGGGCGCAAGGCACTTGCAGAAGAAGGTAGTCCATCATCACCATCATGTCAAAGTGGAATATTGTCTCCAGATGCTGTTGACAGAGGTGGGCTAAACCAGCCTTCAAAGACTGGTCGAATCAGTGAGAATTAGTGAGGCCATGTTGTGATGACAAATGACAGGTAGGGAGGTGACCAGACGTCCATCGAGTGCTGCCAGTCACCTTGACCACAGACTTGGTGGCTGGTATGGGAAGTTCAGATTGGGAGGCGCAACTTCCATGTCTTCTGGAGTCCTTCATCTCCCTCATCACTGCCCCGATTTCTCTCTTTTTGGTGCATATGCATTCATGTGTGTGTATACGTGTGCAGGTGCACATGTGTGCGTGTGCATGCAGAGGCCAGAGGTTGACGCCACATGTCTTTCTTCACCTTGTTTTTGAGACAGGGAGTCTGACGGAGACTGAACTTGGAGAACACTGATGAAGATAGATTAGCTAGCCACAGAGCCCTGGGGATCGTCCTGTCGTCACCTCCCCATCTCGTGGATCTAGGGCCACACTACTACACCTGGCTTTTACAAGGGTCCTAGGATCTGAACTCAGGTCCTCAGTTTGCACCACAAGCCCTTTACCAACTGAGCCGTCCTGCCAGCCCCAAGTTCTCCATTTCTAAATTGTGATCTATGTAGGCTTTTCTTCCTTAAGAATGGTATATATAATCTGTAAAACTAAACTGTAAAGGGTCAATGGTTTGCTATTTTCTACAAAAGATATCCATGAAGTCAGCATACTGGTTTAGAGTGAGCACTATAACCCTCTCCCAGAGAGCCTTTGGGGCATATGACCCTTGACCTTTTACCCAGAAGTAGTAAATTTAGTCCATGTAAGACATTAGAGAGAGATTGCAACAGGGGAGCTGAGGATTAGAATTTAAATAGTACCCAGCTAATTCCAATGCACCTCAGAACTTAAGAAGTACCCAAATTCTTATCTATAAAGTTAAAATTAAACCAGAGGATAAGGTATAGTGGGAGACTTTATTGAAAAGAGAATGAGAAGTTACAGAGTTCTCCAGCCACCAGTGTGGGGAGAACACGTGGGAGAGGTTTTAGCAAAATCCGTGCTGCTCAGCCAAACAAGCAGAAGAAAGAAAGATAACAGAGGGCTCCCGTCATGAGGAAAAAGGTTCATGTGGGAAAGAATCCTGAGCCTCCCTCACCACAGACGAATGGCTGTGATGAGGGAAGGCCTTACCTACCGAAGACCTGGAAATTCAGAGGTTCTTCTTCTAGGAAGCCATATGTGGGAGAGAGACAGAATTTTCTGTTTCAGTGAGTATTCCCTGCTCCAGGTGAGCAGAGAGACAGCTGGTTGGTCTATCCTTGACCAATCAGTTTTAGGATTAGGTTTGAACTCTAGTTAGAGACATCTCCCACTCAAGGGGAGGGGGGTCAGGCATGGACTCTGTGGAACTTGCCAGAAAGAATTAACTGTCACAAGATTATCCATGTGGGATTTGAGGCCAAGCAGAGCTTAGTTTTTTGTTTGTTTGTTTATTCTGTTTTTTTCCCACGAACTGGGGTAAAATACACATAAGCAACATTTATCATTTCCACCATTTTGTATGCGTGCAATTCAGAGCATTAAGTACACACACAGTGTTATATAAGAGCCACCACCATTTCTACAACCTTTCCGTCATCTCTAGCAGAAATGTGTAGCCCTTGAGCAGTAACAACCCATCCTTTCCAACCCCCACACCATGGTAATGTCCATTCTATCTCTATGGAACTGCATAATCCCAGTGACTTTATGTAAGTGGAGTGATAACAAAATCTGTTTGGGTGTTGTTGGCTTCTTTCATTTAGCGTGATGTCTTCATGGTTTATTCACTGCAGCCTGTATATAACTTTCATTTCTTTTTCAAGGCTGAGTAGCATTCCACTGTGTGTATCCAGACCTTGTCTTCAATGTAGCTTTGCTGTGAGACTGAGAAGAGCTTGCCCAACGTCTTCGTCATGTCTCAGTTATGATAATGAGATAGTCTATGGCATCTTTTAGTACCTTACATGGAATTCAAAAGAGGATGAAATATGACTGTAACCTGATCAGCTAAAGTTTCCCCAATTCCACTCTAAAAGAAGCCCAAGTCTTCAATGCCTATTGACCAGGGTCCCAATCCTGCCCCTAGATTCTTCTTTTTTTTTTAATCCATAATGAGATAAATTAAATGAACATATAATGAGTTGTTATCCCCATTTCCCCAATGCCCCTCTTCCCTAACCCCAATCATCTGGATATCCTCCTCCGTGGGCAGTCTGGATCAGTCCATGGGGTAGGGGATTATGGATATCCTAGGAGTCAGCCTGGTTCCATCCGCCTTAGTGCAATGTTACTGAGGGGGGCGAGGACTCTTGCAGTTCTCCCCCACCATGGCTCTTACAATCTTTCTGTCCCCTCTTCTGCTCAGTTCCCTGAGTCATGGTGGGTGAGTATTAAGGCTGCTTCATTGTTTTAGGAGGCCTCTGTACTTCTGCTTTAGGTTGTGTTGAGAATCGTTGGTGTCTTTCTGTCTGTCTGGCTTATCCTGTGTTGACTGATTGGCTGTGGTTATGGGTCTTCTGTCCGTCCCACCATTCTTTGCAGGAATCCATATGGCTCCTCCATGGTAGGTCTGGTGTGGCTCATCTCCTGCCAGGATTTCAGCTATCGACCTGCGATTGATTCATTGGTAGGGTTGAAGAGCCACAGCTCTCTCACTGCATTCTGAAAGATCCAAACAGAATCTCCATCAGAGAGTGAGATCAGTATAGGTTAACTTAGATACACATTTCTGAATTGGCTAGATTCCATTATTAGTAGCCTCTTTGTAAATCACTCATATAGTGCATTTCTCTTTGGGGACCCAAGAGTTTGGTTTTTCGCCCTGAGTCCCCAGTTCCAGTTAAGGGCTTCCCATCACTGAGTGGATTATTTGGCCAAATTAAAAGCTGTTGATTGCCTCCCCCAGGCTTTGGCTCCTCCATTGCACAAATGCTCCTTTCTTGGTTCTTTGTTCTCTCCCAGTAGGAAGTGTGTTCAGTCTACTCATAGCGGCAGACTGCATTTCCTGTCAGTGTTCTTTGTTTTCTCCTGCTGTTGTTGACCAGCTTCCCCTGGTAGCTTATGCAGTGCCTTCCAGCACTATATTGACTACCAGCCCCTAGATTCTTCTTAACCCCCATCCTATACCTCAGCTTCCATTCACCCCCACCTTTTCTGTGACTAAAACATGTAATGAGTTGTGTAAAAAGATTAACTATTCCTTCCCACTCCTGGAATAATGTATCTCCAACCATATGTGTTCAGACATTGGTTTTTTAAGTTTATTCCAAAGAGAAAGAAATTTTATTTCTGTCCTTTCCAAGCTTGGCCTGGATGTTTTACCATAATCTGCAGGAACCCACAATAAAACTTTTTAGTTACACCTCGTTTTATAATACCACAGGCTGACCCCGTAAGACCACCTACTATTCCTCCTTTGTCCTCACTTATAGGGATTGCCCTCAAGGGACTTTAGACATTTGCAAAAAAGCAAATCCATTCTGAGTGCTAGATGATTTCTTACTGGCAAGGATACTAAGTCTGACACAGGCAGCCTCATGATCAAGTCCAAAGATCCTCCAAGAAAGAAAAAAAAAAATTTTCAAGAGAAGATCTTGCTATGTAGCCTAGGCTGGCCTTAAACTCCTATTTCTCCTTTCTTGAGTGTCAGCATTACAGATAAGCACGACACCCAGCTCAAAATGTTTTCAGAAAAAGCAATCATCATAGAAACACCATGACTAGGAGCTGGGGAGTTAGCTCAGTGGGTAAGAGTGCTTCCTGTCAATTTGAGGAGCTGAGTTCAATCTCTAGCACCCCAGGAAAAAAATAGGAAAAAGACTGCACATGCCTGGAACCCCAATGCTTAGGGATGGGGGAGACAGGAGGACCCCTACTAGCCAGTCTAACCACAAAACAGCACTAAGATCAGTAAAGCAGAAGGTAAAGCAGAGCAGCAATAAAGGACTGTGTCTCATGTCCTCCTCTGACCTCCATACGTGTGTGTGTGGCACTTGCATGTCTGTGCACACACAGACACACAGAGGGAAAACCAACTTGTAAGGAACGGCCAGCATTCAGATGGTAGATTTCAGTCCTTTGCATTTTAAGCGCATCCCACCTGCCTCATGGGCACAACCCACGTATTAAGTGCTTTGTAGCTGGCCATTCCGACACCTTCTAGAGAGAAGGGACTATTGGCAGCAAAGCTTACAGCATCGTACAATGAACAGTATTTGCTGGAAGCTTCAGGACCCCCCACCTTGCCTTCCCCTCATCATTCATAAGCATGATTCTGAGATGTGGCATGTGTCTCTCTCACCTTCCAATGGGACATTCTCTTCTTTTAATGAAGAGCGGCTTGACATCAAACTTGAATTCCCTATTGGTTTAGAAGTTGCTTTTCCAAAACATGGTGAGAATGGAAGTGTGAGCACATTAGATGGTGTTGGCTTATCAAGGTGGGTTCTCCCATTGATTTCAGAGTTCCAGGGAGAAAGTGCCCTGTAGCTTCACACCCATCACTCTGAGCAGATTTCCCTGGTGAAGCGAGGGCTCTAGAGGAAGAAAGCATGAAGACAACAAAGGGGGAATAGCAGCCTACTCTCTAGCTGTTTCCTCATGGATTCTACTGAGGCTGAGATGCTTCTGTCTGCAAAGTGCTCAGGACAGTGCCCGCCCCATAGGAAATACAGGAAATCCCTGATTTACCACAGTTCAACTCAGCGAGTTTACATTTGACCATGGCATAATAGAAAGAAGCAGTTAGCAGAAAGCATGTTTGAGTGTTGAACTGGTGTCCTGCCCTGAGCCAGGGCTAGGTGGTACGATCCTCTCTAAGGGCAGCAGCAGAGAGCCACAGCCCCAGCCCGCCATGTGGTCACATAGGGCACACTATCTGATGCGCTGTATTGCAAACTTCTGATGATCAGATGAAATGTATTTTTTATTTAACAATATTTTCAATGTATGATGGGTTTGTTGGAAAGTAACCTCGGAGTAAGTATAAGAGCATATGTGTGTAGTGGCTGTGAAATGTATTATTTTTTAACTCTGAGTGTGTGTGCTGTGCTTGCATGTGGATATGTGTGTTTATATGTGGCAGGCAGGAGCACATCTGTGCATACAGAGGCCAGAGATAAACCTCAATTGTTCTCCACCTTATTTTTGAGACAAAGCCTCTCACTGAGCCCAGAGCTCTCAATCAGCTAGAGTAAATAACCAGCGAGCTAAGGTTCCTCCTTTCCACCTCCCCAGTGCTGGGATTACAAGTGCATGTCCCCAACACCCAGCATTTACATGGGTCCTGGCGATCTGAACTCCAGTCTTCATGCATGCACAGCAAGCTCTTTACTGACTGAACTGTCTCCCTGGCCTCTAAATTATTAATTCTTATAAAAAGAAATATGGAGTCTTCCCGTCAATTCAGCATAAAATGTGAGGGAGGAAAGTCACCAGGGTCGACAGCCCTGCCAAAGAGCAAGTACCATTTATTGATGGAACAAACCTATTAGGAAACAAGACAGTCTCCATCTGTTACCTATGACCTTTGACTTGGCTGTTTGCTCAGCAGTATCCGGGTGCTCTGTTCCTTTGGGTTTTATAATAGTCATTTGCATTTATGTAAGCACTTGAGCTTTAAAACGTTGCATTGAAAACCTGCTACAAAGCCGAGATGGCAGGCTCCAGAAAAAGTAGTCTCCTCCCTTAATCTCTTCCCTTTCATTCTTTCCCAGCCCAAGCTTTTGGCGAAGGAGCTTCTTGACCTCGTGGCATCTCATTTCAACCTGAAGGAGAAGGAATACTTTGGGATAGCATTCACGGATGAGACGTAAGTGCTGTCCAGAGCCCACAGAGCCCAAAACAAAAGAAGAGATTCTGAAATTCCCCTGTCTAGGTTGTGAGCAGTGAACTCAGCTGCCAGCCACTTGGGTCCCAGGGTCTAGGGTCAGTCCAAGTTCATCATCTGAATTTCAAAAGCCTTGTGATCACGTCTGGAACAGCCAAAGGATATAATTAGAGTGATGCTAATGTTATGAAATTATTAGGTAAATGTTCTTATCATTCAAGCAGGTTCATGTTCAGACCAAAATGTTTATTTTTTTAAGTAGATTTGTATGGGTTTGGTTTTCATTAAGGTTAAATGAAAACTTCTGGAAATTAAATGTTTCTCTCCAGTACTGGGATAACAATAACAGGAAGTGAATCTGATGATAAATTCAAAATGAAAAAAAAATAGCTGGGCTGTTTCACTGTTTAAGTTGAAACAGAATACAAAAATCAAAAATTCAGATCACCCATCTGATGGGAAGTTACATTTGCTTTTAGCTGTGTTCCAGTTTGGCTCTGTACAGTAGTGTTTTGCAATACAAGAAATGGATTACTTTGCTAACATTTCATTTTTCTTCTCAATATATTGTTAACAAAAGAGTTCAGTGGACATCCGCCCAAATCTTTAGATGACAATAAGCTAAGGGCTGGGAATGCAGTTAAATGGTGAAGCACTTCCCTCCATGCATGTGGGCCTGAGTTCCATTCCCACACCCAGGGAATGGATATATTTTAAACAACTGTTTTTTTTTTTTGGGGGGGGGGGCTGCGGTTGGCTCCATAGGTAAAATCATTTTCTCTGCAAGCATGATGAGCTGACTTGGACCTTTAGCACTCACATAAGAAGCCAGGCATGGCTGCACACACCTATAACCTTAGTGCACACACATGCATATACCATCCCACATACAACATATACACGTACATCAAAAAGTGTTTCATAAGAAGTCTCTTTCCTCTATGTGTGTATGCATAGAGTATGTGTGTGTGTTTGTGAAAATCTGTAGAATCATGGAAATGATTTCCTAAAATGCTCATAACCCAGGACAGTACAGATGAGTCAAGACCATTGAGGTAGGACGTGTTCTGAAGCGAGAGCAGATGGTATCTGTTGGTCAATAAGAAAGTGACCATGTTCATGGCTATGCTTGGCCTTGGTGATTTGCAAATGGACAATCCTGACTTATCCAGATGGAGTCACAGAAAATGCAAAGTGGCCAAATAAGTGACATGTTGGGCAGTGATGTGTACATCAAAAGCCACCTCTTCCTCCAGAGAGAAACAAGGTCAGGCCTGGTGCTGGAGTCTCTAGCACGCGGAGGTGGAAGGCAAGCACGAGCTGGTCTACCCCGGTCTCCTGTCCAGCAGCACCAAGTGAACCCAGCTGGGAGAGGAAGCAGCCAGAAGGAATGAAGAAGAAATGCTTTTAAACATTGGCACATCTAGAAAAATTACTTTCATAAATGCAAATGTTTTCTGCCCTTTCTCTTGAGATTCCTCGTGAGCTTCCTAATTGCCCTTCATGCTGTTTTCACTGATTAGAAGGAAACCGTAAGTTTCAATTAATCATATCCCCATTGTTCCCATTTCCCAAGTAAGTTTACTCAACTCAAAGAATCCATGAACTCTACATGGTCCCAATTACACTTCCTTTTGAGTCAACAAGACTTAGAAAATGAGCATGTTATCTTGAGCCAAAGAGGAAGAAATCTGTGTGCTGAGTATTGCAGACCACAGTCCTTCGAGAACTGGCCAGAAGTGACTGACTGGAAGGTGAGGAGTCAGTCTACCCCCAGGGGCACAGAAGGCATGAAAGCCATACATCACAGACAGGAAGTGCATACCCCAAAGTCTGGTAGGTCACCCTAATAGGCTGTGCGCTCTGGAGCAAGCTCTTGGTGGTTCTCTGTGTAGGGCAGGATAAATCATTTGTGTATGTGCACGCATGTGTGTGTGCACATGTGCAGAAGACAGGCTTCAGAAAAGCAATATATTCCCTCTAGCAAGGACTTGAAGCCATCCTTCTGGCATGGCCTACACTCAAAATGTACATCCCCTCCAGCACTTTGTCTCTGGCTATGATGCGAGGGGCAGACAGCCAGCAAGGATACACAGTGAAGACATTTCCAGAGCAAGAACTTGCAGTTGTGCCTGTGTATTGGGGCCAAAGGACAGGTGCCAGAGGCCCAGAGGAAAGCAAACCTTCAAGGGGATAGCACAAGGAGACAGAACCCACTGGGCAGGAACAACCCTATCTCAGGGACACCCCGACCTGGACTCATTGCTGAGGCCTCTCATAATCACCTCTTTGCTTCTTTTTCTGGGAAGAAGAGGAGAAACCAAAGCTGTCCCCACAGAATTGTGCCTGTGAATGTGACCTGCTCTGGGTGGGTGATTCCTATGTCAGGATGTGCTAGCCTTAGGGTATGTCCCCTGAATTCTGTGTGACACTACCATGACATCTTTTGTTGTTTGTTTTAGTGGTACTAGGGATGGCCAGGGCCTCATGCATGCAACACTGAGCCACAGCCGCATCCCAGCTGGAGCTTATTTAATAACTACTTTCAAATGGGCCATGTGATCCTTGAGGGGTATGTGTGTGTGTGCACGCATGTGGAAATTTCTACATGCTACACTCTGTTTTTATACATTTAAAAAAAAACCTTCAGAGGGCTAGGAAGTTAGCTTAATGGGTAAGTGTTTACCTCCCAAGGACCTGAGTTCAATTCACAATACCCATATAAAATGCCAGGTGTGACAGCATGCACCTGTAATCCCAGTGTGGGAAAACAGAGACAAGAGGATCTCTGGGAGTCACTGACCAGCCAGTCCAGCTAGCCTAGTTGGTGAGTTCCAAGCCAATGAAAGACTTTTTCAAAAAAGTTGGATAGTGTTCCTAGGGAAGGACACCCAAGGTTGTCCTCTGGTCTCCACATGCTTTTACACAAGCCCACAAGCGTACAAATGCATACACAACACACACACACAAATTCAACAGAAGCTTGATCCATGGTACGTCACACAGATCTGCCTGTATCTCTATGCAAAGCAGGAAAGAGCAACACTGGGAAAGTGGCTGGAAGCTGTCAGATACTGTGTAAGTGAAGATGTCATTACCAACAGCATTCGCATTCCTCAGAGAAGGTCTCATACAATGCATGACACATACATTAGGTCACATACATTGTCTGTGTACTTTTTAATATTACATAATAGCAAATGACATTTTGTAAGATCTAGATGAGACCAAAAATAAATAAATAAATCAAAATTCAGACAGGAAACTGGAATTTCCCCTAGACTTCTGTTGCCTCATAAATTACATTCATTAGTAAGGTATCTAAGTCCACATTGCAAAACTTAATTGCCCAAGAATATTTAACATTGTTAGTAATAACAGTTTTAAAGCATCCAGTCTAGCTCTGCCTTCCCTGTTTTCAATTTTTAAACTTTTTATTTGGGAATAATTACAGTTACAGAAGAGATTCAAAGACAGTAGAGTTTCCATTGCACTTGTAGTTAACTTTGCCCATTATCAGAATCCTACAAACCACATTACATTCATCAAAGCTATGACATTTACTGTGGTTTTAAATATACTAATCTATAGGCTTTATTCAAATGTCACCAGTTTCCCAGTGAATGTCTTTTTCTGTTCTAGAATCCAATTGCGATTGGCTTCCTTTGATTTGTATCAACTGCCCACCTAAAAAGAGGGACAGGTGACCATGTGTCAGTGGTCTGAACTGTGACCGTGTCCTGCAAACAAGGACATTCAAGCAGCCTTTAGAACATTCTGATTCAAAGTAAAGGCCTGGTATAAATTTGACCTTCAAATGCATATTTACCCATCACTGAGATCAGGGTTCTTCTCTCCATTGGCCGCACACTGGAAGTACCCAGGACCTTTTATAAGACAGTGAATGGAACCTGCCCAGACATTCTGATCCACTTGGTCTTGGTATCGCCTGAGAATTGAGAGACTTTTTTCAAAGCTTCCATTTGATTTTAATTGCAGCCAAGTTCAGAAGCCCTGTTTTAGAGAAGGAGAATGTGAGATTCAATCTCTGTGGTTGCCTAGATCCAGTTTCAAGAAGAGCTGATTCCACTTACACTTTGAACACTGGGAGCCATGCTGACAGGAATCTGCAGCATTGTAGACTAGATCTCTCCCAGGCTCCATCAAAAAATATTTTATTTGAGAGAGAGAGAATGAGTATAGGCATGCCAAGGTCTCCTGCCTCTGCAAACCAACTCCAGACACATGCTCCACTTTGTGCACCTGGCTTTCTGGGGTTACTGGGGAATCCAACCCAGGTTGTCAAGCTTTACAAACAAACACCTGTAGCTACTGAGCAATCTCTCCTGCCCCTAGGGTCTATTTATAGCAGTTTGAGAATCAATTCTCAAGTTCAGGTTTAGTGTTCCCACATGTACAGAGTCTCAGAAAGAAAGAGAGAGATTAAATAATGTAACTGAAATTTTTATTTATCAAACATTGACATCCTTCTAGAAAAAGCCATTTTTACATTTTCATTTTTAAATATTCCCACTGTTATTTTAACTGACAAATTTTTAATTTTTCTTTAAATTATTGACTGAGAGCAGAGGAGCCCATCAGCTAAAGCTGTAACTAAATAGCTTTAAGACTAGCCAGAATAAGGAGTCAAACACATCCCACACTGAAGTAATGATTGCCATAGTATATGTACATTTTCATCTTCTGCCACAAATGTTAGGAATTATTCACCAGATGGCATAAATGAATATCCATTTTTCTACCCTCTGATGGCTCAGTGGGCACAGTGCTTGTCATGAAAGCCCGAGGACCTGAGCTTGGATCCTCACCACTCACATCAAAGACAGATGTGGTGTGTGCCTATCATCCCAGTGCTGGGAGGTGAAAACAAGGAGATGCTCAGAAGCCGGAATCAGGGAGCTCTAGATTCAGCAAGAGACCTTCTCCTCTCTCCCTTCTTCTCTCTCTCTCTCTCTCTCTCTCTCTCTCTCTCTCTCTCTCTCTCTCTCTCTCTCTCTCTCTCTCTCTCTCTCTCTCTCTCTCTCTCTCTCTCTCTCTCTCACACACACACACACATACACACAATATAGGTGGAGAACAACTGAGAAAGAGAACCAGCAACAATCTGTGTCTTCCACAGGCACACATGTGTGTGTACGTGAACTCCCCCATACACACACAATAATAATAATAATAATAATAATAATAATAATAATAATAAAGCTTTTTTAAAAATCCTTTAAGAATAATTTAGAAAATTGAGGGAAAAATGAAAAAACTTGGTTAGCCATATTGTGTTTTTTAAAAAGCCAAATCCAATTTGAATGCATTTTCAAACACCAATTAAGAAAATGAGTAGTTCTTAACCTATTATTTCATCACAGACCCCTTTGAAATTTGGTAGGAACTTACATTCCTTCTCTTGCACAAAAGTTCACATACAAAATTGTTGCTTAAGTTTTAGAGGGGTCGCTGACCACCCTGAAGCCACAGTCCTAGTTGGAGAGAGTAAGAAGGAATGATTAAGGACTTTGTAAAGCACCCTCTGTCGCAGTTCATTGAATTGCCTGATCCATGCTGGATGGGGAATCAAAGGTACCTAAGTAAGTAAGGCCTTGTTGGAAGTGCATCCGTGACCCACTCACGGTCAGCAACACAGGCTCATGAAGGGTGATGTATTCCACATTGTCCTGGCATTTCTGTCCTGGCATTGGCTAGGCATTCCCAAAGGGTCTGCTTGAGGCCACAGGCTTATCTGCCATTTAGAAGTAAACAAAAGTAAGCAAAATTACAAAAGTAATTTTCCAATGTTGGAAACAAGAATAAATAACAGCAGCTCCTGGAATATAATTTATGTAGAAACAGGCTTGAGTTTTGCACTCATTAAGCCCTGGACAGTGGAACTTCTTAGAGAAGTTCAATGGCTCCAGCCTTCGTGCCTGGGTTGTCAGAGCTGCTTCTGGGAACTTGGCATTTAACAGTCATGGCTGCTTCTGAGAGGAACACACTCCACTGTCTGAAGCTCTGGTGAACAACCTCATATTTAGTGACCAGAGAAGTGCTGGAGAGTAACTTTTCTGTGCATGGCCAGATAAATAAAAAGAATGATGTCATCCAAGCTAGGGACTCCAGCTTTGTCCTGCTCCCCCCCCTGCCCAGTGCAAATGATATTGAGAATCCTGGGTCATGGACCAGGTGAACAGAGTGAATTCTTCCTGGGGGACCCGTTGTTTAGGATGAAGGTCTGGTTACTGTCACTGAATCTCCAAGAATGTGGGTCTATAGGGCCTGCTTGTAAAGCTGATGCATTCCTTGTCAACAAGCCTTTTAGCTTCCACTATCAGCCAGGAGAGTTACAGAAATAACTGGCCTTTGGCCCTCTGTCAGTCCTGTGTTTGTGAGGCAGTTAAGGTGACTGGGCCCCTCAAAGTAAAAAGCAGGAATGTTTTGGGCTCACCCTTACAATCTTTGCTAGAGATCAGAGAAGAACCTGGCTTCTCCTTAGCTCTTTCCTAACCTGATTTTCCATGAACCACCTGACCCCTACCTCAGGGTGGGAGGGTTCCTTTACTAAAATCCAATCTTGGCATTGTCAAGCTTAAGAGTCCAGAACTTGGCTTCATGGCTGGCCTCTTCCTGAGCCAGCCCAGACCAATCAGCTGTCTCTCTGGCTCACCTGAGCCAGAGGGTGAGGCCCACTAGAGTCAGGCTATAAAAACCCTTACTAGGCTATAAAATCCCAGAGGGGTCTCATGGCTGCCAGCTCATCAATCCTGAATCTCCAGGTTCTGGTGAGTTTCCCCTGATCTCCGCCAAGTTGGGCTGAGCTGGGCTGAGAGGAGGGGAGAAGCCCCCAACCCCTACTCCCACATGGGCTCTTCACCCACTCCTGCCCCCACATGGGCTCTCTCTACTTTCTCCTCTTTCCTTCTCTTAATCTGCTAAATCTAATAAAGTCTCTCTGAACCTTACCCTCTGGTCTATGGATTTTAATTCTTTAAATTCCTATAAGACAAGAATCTGGAGTACTCTCAATTTTATTGGTGCATTGGTGTATTGGTGTATTGGCAAGAAACCCCAAAATTCCTGTTTCATTTATAATTTAGGAAGTAATTAATAAGACATAAAGTGGAAGATGTTATAAAGAAACTTTGGAACAGCCTTAAGATAATATAGTGGGATGAACAGTTTCTGCATAAATTTAAAAGATAGAGCTAGAATCCTAATGGAATTTAATAGACCTTGATTTGTAATGTGATTTCCCTTAGTACCTACCACTCCTTACTCTTTCTCTGGTATTCCAGGATTTCTACCTAAGCCCTGAGTCCTCCTTGATGAGTTTGTATATTTAGTACTCAAAGACACTACATGGCTAAACACTCTTCAGTCTGAAGAACTCTTCAATCTGTAACGGGGGAGCTGGGATCCCAGAAAGTTGGGGTTTCCAGCTTATTCCAATACACCTCACAAGTACCCTAATTCTTGTCTATAAAATTAAAGAATCAAAATTATAGACCACCAGAGGATAAAATACAGTGGGAGACTTTATTTAAAAGGAAATGAGAAGTTCCAGCCACTAGTATGGAAAGGCCATGTGGGGGAAGTTTTAGCCACATAAAATTTGTGCTGCCAAACAAGAAAAAGAAGGAAAGATATTAGCGGATTCCCATCGTGAGGGAAAAGGTTCAAAAGGGAAAGAACCCCAGCCTCTCACCACAGCCATTAGGCTGTGTAGCTTGAGCCTGAAGACTCAGATGTCCTTCTGCTGGGCCATGTGGGGGAGAGAGAGAAAGAGGGGGAGAGAGAGAGAGAGAAAGAGAGGGGGGCAGAGAGTGAGAGAGAGAGATGGCCCAGGTGAGCAGAGGGACAGCTGGTTGGTCTATCCTTGACCAATCAGTTTCAGGATTAGGTTTGAACTCTAGCTGAAGACACCTCCTACTAAAGGGGAGGGGGTCAGGCATGAGATGAGTGGAGCCTGCCTGAAAGTATGAGTTAACCTGACACAATCCCCCCTATGAAGAAGTAACCCTAACTGCTGTTAGGATGTTGGGGCACAGAATCACTCATAAAAAAAAATCACCAGAAAAAAGTACATACATGTTTCTAGGAAAAAAATCAAATAAGAATACCCATTTTCATCCTGCAGGAGGCAGGGCAAAGCTCTGACAGGGGAGGGATTAAGGAGACGCATGGTAACATTGTGTGTGTCTCTCTCCTAAACTCCCACAATTCCACCTCCATCCAGTGACATTTCTGAGAATTTCTTACCCTCACTTTGACATTCTATTTGACTCATTCCATATGAAATAAGTTGTGTATGATAAAAACCGCCTAAAAGGCCCACAATGTCATTCTTCCCCTGGGTCCTGAGAAGGGCTGGGGTTCTGATAGACTTATCACATACCTCCATGCTCCAGTAACTCTAAACAATGCCCTCCCAGAGGTACAGCCCCAGAACCAAAAATCCATTTGTATTATGTTATAGCCAAAAGCAAAATGTTCAACAAAGGTATCCGATTTTTATTGCCTGAAAGCAATTGCATATTTATTTCTGACCCAATGGCATCTATAAACCAAATGGGTCTTATCTTGCTCAGTTTAAAGATTATTATCAGCGAGGTAATAGCATAAATACTTTGTCTTCTGGGACCCTTTTGTTTATTTATTTGGTTTTTTTATTGGCAACAGCACTAATGTGTATTATCAAATGAAAGATCAATGGGCGTCATGTAAACCAAGCCACCAGGAACCTCTCAGCCACACTGTACAAAGACAATGCTTCTTTTCCTCTTTGCTCTTCATCCTACTTAATTTCAAAGAGAAAAAAAGGGTTTGAGGAAGCTCTTGGTGTCTGAATTGTGGGGTGTTAAACAGGACAGAAAAGGTCTTCTCCAAAAAGAAAGCCTTGTCTCTGTTGGGTGTGTAAAGGCGGAGCTGGGGATTAAAATTTAGATAATACCCAGCAAATTCCAGTGCACCTCAGAACTTCAGGAGTACCCGAATTCTTATCTAGAAAGTTAAAGAATTAAAATTATAGAGCACCATAGGCTAAGGTATAGTGAGAGACTTTATTTAAAAGAAAATGGGAAGTTACAGAGATCTCCAGCCACCAGTGTGGGGAGAACACATGGGAGAGGTTTTAACAAAATCTATGCTGTTCAGCCAAACAAGCAGAAGGAAAAATAACAGAGGCCCCCATCATGAGGACAAAGGTTCATGTGGGGAAAATCTGGAGCCTTCCTAAGACCTAGAGATTCAAAAGTCCTTCTCCTAAATCGCCATGGGCAGGAATAAGAGGCTGGACTTTGTTTCAGTGACTTTTAAAGACCTCCACCAGGTAAGCCAGAGAGCCAGCTAATTGGTCCATACCTGACCAATCAGTTTTAGCATCTGGGTTTGAGCTCTAGCTAGACACCTCCCACTCAGGGGTCGAGGGTGGGGGTGAGGGGTCATGCCTGGAATCTGTGAGCTTGTCTGAAACTGACACAGGTGTAGTAATTGTGACTTCAGACCCCCAAAACATGCACATTAAACGAGATTTTCAGAAGTCTTACTGCAGCCTCAAATCACTAGCTTAGAATTATGACTTCTACTTTACTTTCTAATCTACCTGTGGTCTCTAATCTACTTTTGTTTTATTTTGTTCACATACGAGGAAGTTAGCTGTAAGGAGCCTTGGATGAGTTTCTTGCCCTCCTGGTCTTTTCCTTCTAGCGGCCTTCATGGGGAGACGTGCACAGCTCAGGAAATGGAGGGAGCAACACCCGCTCTCCTGAAGGTCCATAAGCAAGGGACATTGAGGAAGTCACCTCTGTGGGATAGAGTGGGGCTGGCAGGAGGGTTAAAGGTGCTTGCTCACTAAGCCTGCCTGCCTGCCCGCTTGGCTTCAGCTCCCAAGCCACTCACATAAGCCAGGTGCAAAAGTGACTCAAGTGTCTGGTGTTTGTTTACAGCCATAAGAGGCCCTGGTGCACCCCCCCCCAACACACACACATGCAAATAAATAAATATAAATATTTTTTTAAACATGGGCAGAGAATGACTCCGTGGTTAAAAGCCTGCTGGCCCAGTTCAGTTTCCCAGTCCCCACAGAAAGCCATATGCATGCAAAAGGAGGCGAAGGAGGGCATGGGTCATGCCACTCCTCACTGGATCGGGGCTCAGGCTAGGAGAGCAGACAAAGACAATACAAGGCCATTTTCAATTTAAGATGGTTCCTGCCTCCTTGTTCTCACTACTTCCTGGACATTTTCATGCTCTCATTTCTAGTCATTTAATTGCTCGATAAACATCAAAGCAGCCTGTGGCCAATAACAAAGGACTTTCCACTTAAATGCATTGCAGACAGACTTGATATGTCACACTTGAATCCTAGCACTTGGGAGGCCAAGGCAGCAGGGTCGCAAACAAGCAAAATAATAAATCCATTTGCTAACAATGGCATACTTTTAAAACATTTCTTGTGAGGAGTGGAAAATGGAGAGGAAATGGGCCTATCGATTTGTCCTCTGTCAACATGGCTGAAGAAGAATGTGCAGTGAGCAGGCCCAGTGGAGTGGTTTCCCAGCATCCTCCATGCCTCTGTCCCTTGAGAATAACACACCCTCGCTTTGAGGGATGACAGCCCAGAGACCCAGGTCTAGTCCCAGCAGCCTGGGTGGTCAATAATGTGCCACTGGAGTGGGGTGAGGCTTTCTTTTCTTTCATACTTTATTTATTCATTTTCAAGCAGAGAGAGAGAGAGAGAGAGAGAGAGAGAGAGAGAGAGAGAGAGAGAACCAGGGCTACCACCTTGTGGGTCTGGCTTATATGGATACTGGGGAATTGAACCCAGGGCCTTGAGCACTAGAGGCAAGTGCCTTAACCGCTGAGCCATCTCTCTAGCCCCTGGGGTGAGGTTTTCTTAAGCCTGTACATTGACCAGTCATAAGAGCAGTGTGGAACATTCTATCTCTCAGTTTTTCATTCTTCCTTAACTGTGGCCATAGTAACTGCAAAATATGGCAGATGTGCTTTGAATAATTCTAGTTTATGGGTGACAAAAAAAATGTCTCCTATGAGGCTCATGAAATAGTTATTCCCACCAGACATTTTATCAAGAAATCTCGTGAGACAAAAGGTAAAATATTTAATCGACCTGGTCACTGGCTGGATTAGGTTTACAGGTAGTCAAACCATCAGTGAACCGATACTTCTTTGGAACATCTGATATTTATCAGGCTGCATTCTGGGGGAGATTTTTGTTTGTTTCCTTCCTATATTTATGCCTGTGTGTGTGCATGTGTGTGTGCATGTGGGGTGTGTATCCGCGTTTGTAGGTGTGTGGGCACTAATGTGAGGGGTGCATACACGTGTGTATGTGTGTGGAGGTTAAAGGTTGACATCATGTGTCTTCCATGATTACTCCTGATTTATTGAGCTCACTTGAGCACAGATTTTGCTGATTCAGCTGTCTCCATAGCCAGTTCATCCTGGGGATTCCTTGTCTCCACCTCTTGAAGTCTGAGATTTCGGGCATCTGCCACACCCACTCAGCAGGTACAAGGGTGCTGAGGGTCTGAACTCTGGTCCTCATGCTTGTCGGACCAGCACTTTATCTGCTCTGCCATACCTCCAGCCTCTCTCCTTGCCTATTTATTTATTTATTATTTATTTATTTATTTATTTATTTATTTATTTATAGGTTTTTCAAGGTAGGGTCTCTCTCTAGTCCAGGCTGACCTGGAATTCACTATGTAGTCTCAGGGTGGCCTTGAACTCACAGCAATCCTCCTACCTCTCCCTCCCAAGTGCTGGGATTAAAGGCATGCACCACCACACCCGGCTGTCCTTGTCTTTTTAATATTATAAATTTACCACTTAGTTGGAAGGATATAGTTCATATTTTTAACGTAACAGAATATGTGCAACTTTGGGCTAAATGCCTTGCAAATCATAAGCTCTGGGTAAGTTTGGAGGAACCGTAGACTGAAGCCACATTTCAGCTTTCCATTGCTGTGACAAGATGCCCGAGGTCAACAATTTAGAAGAGCAAAGGTTTATTTTAGCTCAGAGTTTCAGAGATTTTCATTCTACGGTCACTTGTGCTCATCAGTTCAGGCCACAGTGAAGCAGAGCATCAGAGGAGGGTGCAGAATTACTCACTTGGTTTTGGCTTAGAAGCAAAGAAAGAAGAAAGAAAACACCAGTAGCCTAACTCTAAGCCTCACCCCTTAAAGGTTCCACTGTCTCCCAGTAATGCCACAGCTGGTAAGCAAGCCTATCGAGCATGAGCCACTCGGGAACATATAAGATTCAAACATAATAAACAGCAGCTATTAAAGCATACAACTCACCACACTTACATATCAGCCTATATCCATAAAATCATCACCGCAATGCAGGTAAGGGGCTGACTCATCACTCCTGAACCGTTTCTCCAAGGACCTTTTCCAGCCCCAAGCAATCCCTGATCGGCTTTCAGTCGCTAGAGATTAGCTGTGTTTTCTAGAGTTTTCATAACTGGAATCACGCTATGACCTCTTTCAGCTAATGCTTTGAGGTTCATCCATGTTGCTGAGCACAGCAATAGTTCATTCTCTTGACCGCTGGACTGCATCTTGTTACAAATGTCCTACCGTTTGCCCGTTCCCTGCTAGCAAACACTGAGGTTGTTTTAAGTTTGGGGCTAGTCTAGTGTCTATGAAGTGTCTGCTCATATACAGTGTCTGTGAAGTGACTCAGAAGTGTTTGGGAGCTTGTGTAAGAGTCTGGGTGAGCGAGTGCTCTCTCTTGGGAGGGAAGAATGAATGAGTAGGAGGAGAATAATGGATGAGTCATATGTAGGTGTAAGTTTAAGGTTCAAGAAACTGTGTTTCAGCAGCAAAGAACAGCGCTCATCTCAGAAACCATACTTTGAAAAGCCAGATATAGTGGCACACACTTGTAATCCCAGTGCTGGGGAGGCAGAGACGGGTGGGTCCCTGGGGCTTGTTGGCCATCCAGTCTAGCCTACGGGGAGAGTTCCAGGCCTTGAGAGATCCTGCGCAAAAGAGGTGGATGCAGCTTGCAAAGGAGCCCATGGAGGGATCTCCGGCCTCCGCACGCACACATACACACACATCCATGTGCCTTCACACACATAGAGTGCCAGTACATACACAGGAACAAAAGGAAAAACAGAGAAACTGTGGTTCATTGTCATCCCACTTGCTTTGGGAGGATGTTGTGCGGACTGTTACATGTTTCTAACTAATGTTCTGAGCCTTCCAGGAATAAACCCAGGTGGAAGTGGGATGGGAGAATTCAGGCCAAGAGGGAGAGCTACGATTATAGGGAATAGGCTATGGCTGTCACCTCCTTGACTTCATGATTCCAGGTCCCCCCCCCTTCCTTTTCATGCCACACAGTATCTCCCTTTTGTGGATTATCCCACAGATAATTGCTTTGGGTTCCTTCAACATGCAGAGGCCTCCTATAGCACAATCCAGAACATTCTGCTCCACAGTTACCACCGCAAAAACCAGGGTCCTAACCAGTCTGTCTCTTGTTTCTTCAGGGGACACTTAAACTGGCTTCAACTAGATCGAAGAGTATTGGAGCATGACTTCCCCAAAAAGTCAGGACCTGTGGTTTTGTACTTTTGTGTCAGGTATGTAAACCTGGATTCTTCTTTGTTGTTCTTAACCATAGGGATATATAACTTTATTTATAGCATTGAAAGGCTAGCAATATTTTAAATGACTGGTCTTCCATTGCTTCTTAACCTGCTCCTCAACTGGCCATCCTGATGCTGCCCTCTGAATTTCCTCAAGCCAGTGTCTTTCTTAAGGGTCAGTGTTCAGAATTGGACTCAGCTCTCCTCCAAAGAGGATCTTCAGACCTGCAAAGGTCCCTGGGATTCTTGCTTTTTGTTGTTGTTGTTGTGTTTGTCAGAAAAGTCTGGGAGAATGAAGTGACTCAAAAGGAAAGTTTGTCTTGGCTTGTTGTTAGGGGTGAAGATCATAGTATAGCTATGTTCCTAGCTGATGGAAACTCAGGATGAGTGTGCAAGGCTTGCCCATATGTACTGGCACATAGGTTTACACACTTGTGCAGAGGTGGGATGAAGAAAAACTGTTGGTTTTGGTGGGAGCAGCTTGCATGCTAAGGGTTATGCATTTCAAAGTCAACTGAGTTTTTCTCATAACACGTGCTGAATTCTTTGGTGGCATTTGAAATTCCAGGACAAGTGTCTGTATTCTTTGCTTCTGACACAAGTGCCACTTGAGTGTCATCAAAGGTCTATGCCTTATCTCTAATAGGACTAATAGAAACCCAGCAACAAATCAAAGCTTGGCGCATTTGCTGACAAGGGAGGAAAAAGCATCAAAAAATTCCAGAAACAATTGGCATTTTCTGTTGACTCGCCTATTATAAGACATTGTATTTAATAATTGCCTTCAGAACTAGATTTGTGATACAGTGCTTTTAAGGCTAAATGTTTGTCCTGTCTTCTGAAGACCACGGGGCCAATCATTTCTGTTTACAGAAGAGTGTGGGGAGCCAGTGGAGGGTCAAAATACAATCAGTAACAAAGTGAGTATTTGGAGCCTTTAAGCAATACCACTACAGAGGCAGTCAGGGCTGTGTTTGGCCCTGCTGTCTTTTTTTTTTAATGTGTTTGAGAATAATGGGTATTCATGTGTGTGCAGGTGCACATACGTGTGTGGGTACATGTGTTAGCATGTACATGTGGAAGTCAGAAGGCAACCTCCAGTGTTGTTTCTAAGAAACTCTGTCCAACTTTTTAAAAATATTTTATTTATTCATTGTCAAAGAGAGAGAGAGAGAGAGAGAGAGAGAGAGAGAGAGAGAGAGAGAGAGAGAGAACAGAACACCAGGGCCACCACCTTGTGGGTCTGGTTTATGTGGGACCTGGGGAATTGAACCCAGGGCCTTAGGCACTGGAGGCAAGTGCCTTAACTGCTGAGCCATCTCTCCAGCCCTGTCCAACTTTTTTTTGAAACAAGGTTTCTCATTGGCCTAGACCCCAACCTACTAGGCTTGACTAGCTGGCCAGCAAGCTCCAGGAATCCACAGGGATCCACCTCTCTCCACCTCCCCAGTGCTGGGATTACAAGCATGTGCTACCACATCCAACTTTAAAAAATATTTTTTCATTTATTTTTTTTGCAAGCAAAAAGAGAGAGAGAGAGAGAGAGAGAGAGAGAGAGAGAGAGAGAGAGAGAGAGAGAGAGAGAGAGAAAGAAAGACTAGGCTGGCCAGAGACTTCAGCCACTGCAAACAAACTCCAGATGCATGTGCTTCTGGCTTTATGTGGGTATTGGGGAATTGAACCCAGGTTGTTAGGCTTTGCAGATAAGCACCTTAACTGCTGAGCCATCTCTCCTGCCACCACATCCAACATTTTTACATGTGTTCTGGGGATCTTGGTTCTCATGCTTGTAAGGCAAGCACCTTACCAACAGCCATGCCTCCAGCCCAGGCTCTGCTCTTTCTTTTTCTTTTTTGATATTTTTAGTTATATATTTGCAAACAGAGAGCAAGAAAGAGAGAAGGAGAGAAAGGAAAAAGAAAGAGTGGGTACACCAGGGCCTCTTGCCACTGCAAACAAAATCCATATGCATGCATCAGGTGTGTGTGTATCAGGTGTGCATGGGTACTGGGAAATTGAACCTGGGCTGTTAGGCCTTACAAGCAAGCACCTTTAACCACTAAGCCATCTCTCCAGCCCCCTGCTCTTTATAAATATGCTAACAGAAAACCAGAAATAGGGCATAAATGATTTGCAAATTATTTTTTTCCCTAAAGAGCCAGGTTCAGAATTACAGTTCTAGACATCGCTTCCCTGACTCCACAAACAGCATTCAAAGACTCTCAAGTAGGAGCTAAAGGTCCGTTTAACAGGCTGGAGTGTATGACTTTACCTCAGCTGGCGGAGGGAATTTCAACTTGCAGTTAATGCCTTTTTGATTTGCTTAACAGCTGTGGAGATATCAGAGCTAATCTCAGCCATTTCCATTACTGATGGGAATGATTTCAATACCATATTCTCTTTAATGGTGTCTCCAGTTTCTCGGATGAATGGGAAAATAACCTTATAAAGCAAAGATGAACAATTCCCTGCGGGAGAGGAAGGTGGTATTAGGAAAGACTTAAGTGGAAGCAGTTCATCAACCTGAAATCATAGGCAGAGGAGCAAAGTTGACCACGTGTCAGGTTCTCACCCCTCCTTCCTTTTCTTAAGTGGGATATTGCTTGTGAGGAGGATCCTACAGAGACACTTCACTGTGTGTACAATTCTTAGCATTTGTATAAACATCGACCGATTTCTTATCATGATTCTTATTAAATAATTATTCCAGTGATTTTTTTTTCAAGCTTCAAATTTGGATGCAAGTTTTGTCTATGAGAATATTCTGGTACCAATATCTTCAAATGCTGATGAGCTGGTACATAAGTCCCACCCACTCGCAAGTTAATACCATATAACCACACATTCAAATTGTCACTCATTCACAGCAAACTAACAAAATTATTAGAAAACCAAACTGGCAGATGGAAATCCAGATTATTTACAGAAGGCGTACAATTCTGACAGGACAACAATCAAGGAACAATTTCACCAAAACACAACATGGAAATTGAATTTAAAATGTTCAGGACCTATTAAGTATACAACTGTAATTCCAAATTATCATTTTGGGTGCTTTTGGTATTGTAGAATATAAAACTGACCTCCCACCTGTCAATTGATCAGTTGACTTGCAATACATGTATGTCAAAGCCATCTGTAAAATCTCACTATTTTCGAATTGTACCAAAAATAATCAGTGAATAATTTCACCTCTGGAAAAAGTCATTTACTGGTCTGGGAGGATGACTCAGTGGGTAAAGGTCTCATGAAGAGCTGAGTTCAGATCCAAAGCACCCGCAAAAGCCAGGAGCCATATGTGTCTGTAGTCCAGCTAGTCTAATATATGCTATTTTCAAATCCTCTACCTACCCTATCTTCTTTGTTTCCTGAACTCAGCCTCCATTTACCATCACTTCAATACTTGCTGCAGCTTCCCCAGGTGGCCTGCCCCCCACATTGACCTGAGTTCCCACTTTTCAGCTTGCTGAACAACACCCTAACAAACCCCCACTGCCCAAATCATTTGTTTCCTTTGAAAGAGAAGCCAGATTCTGCATTTTGACCTTGATATTCATTCTGACAATTCTCCATTTGTACCTTGGTGCTTTTCTACGAAGGCCCATGGGCCATAATCTCCAAAGGAATCAAAGTCTATGCCTGGACCTCTATCCAGTTCCAGCCGGGTATTTCCCTGTGCCCATGCTGACCTTTGTAAAAGAAAACCTAAGGGGCTATGAGCTCCCTCCGTGAGCTGTTCCTTACACGTCTACACCTTGGTTCACTCTGGCACTACAGGACCTTCCTAGCCTTTTTCAGTCAGTGCCAATGTGTGTTTCAAATCTGTGACTCGTGTACAGTCAACCTTTGTGATAACATAGAAGAAAACCACCTGAAAAAAAAGAAGCCTTAAGTGACAAGGACCATGCTAGAGGAGTGTCCGACATTAAACTTTCAAGTGTTAACACTAGGTTTGTAAGTGTGATCCGCCATCGTTGGATGGACTGTCATTTGGCATTGCGATAAGACCCAAATACATGTGTGAACATGAACTTGCATGCATGGAATTCTGCCCCATCTTCTCAGCCAGAACAAGTCCTTTCTAATGAGTGTCTCCTTCATAGTGACCTGCAGGTATCATGCTGGCCCCTCCAACTTGACCACAGCCACTGTTCTATAAAGTAAGCTCTAAGGCAAGCTGTAGAAGTTTGAGAAGAATCCTAAGAACATATTGATATACAAAATAAAGCTACACACCCAAGAAGTGTATGCATGTCTGTAGACTCAAGTTTGTGTTCAGATGTTTCCTATATATCAAGGCTATTTCTTGAATTGTGTATTCAGTCAAGTGACTCTGTAGCAATGGTCATTTGCAATTTGTAAGAGAATAAACAGAGATTTGATTTGGTTCCTCAAACTCTGAGTTTCACAAACAATCAATTGAAATGAACAACAGAAACAGACAACCAGGAGATGCAGGAAGCCGTTATCTGGAAGATGGTTTTGCAGTCCACAGGACATCTCTGTTGCTGATTGAGGCAACAGTTGCTGCTTCCTGTCTCTCACAAAAACAATGGCAGCCTTGATCTGGAATGAGTTGCCCGCTGCAGGAATTTGCCATAACTCAGCTGGGTCACCTGTTAAGACTTCAGAGCCTTTGTAATTCTGAACATCAGAGATACTTGGCTGCAGAAATTCACAGCTTATTATTCTCATTATTATCACTCCTCTTTGATACCAAAAAGTCAGCATTCCAAATGTGATATTTGTGTTCACTACAAAATGAAACCACTGGTCCATTTAATTAACACTTGCTGTAAATATTCAGTGATTCCCAAGTGCCAAGAGGTGGCTGTGAAGGGGGAGGGGAGAAGCAGGGGGCTGGAAAGGACCTGACTGACGTCATCTCCCTAAACAGAGCTCAGTCTGCTGCACTCAAAGCGTTCTTGAGCTGAATAAGGGCTGAGACGCCCCTCAAGGCTGCAGGGCCTCATGAGTATGCACACTCTGAAGCATGTAAACACAGAGGAAACTGTGATAAAATATTCTGAGTTGGCGTGGGTGTGACATGGCTCATGGGAGTTACTGAGCACTGGGGCGGATTTGACCTCGGCCCATAGAGTTGTTCCCTTCAATGAGGAAAGAAGCCCTAAGACTCATTTCTGGTAAATGTGAGCCAGAGCCTACAGTAGGATGCACATTTTGTTCAAGCAGGATTCCACAACAGGTGAAATGGTCACCCTGTCACGTGGGACTGGGGAGATGGCTCAGTGGGTAAAATACTTGCTGCACAAATGTGAGGATCTGGGTTCAAATCTTCATGAAGCTGGTCATAGTGGCACACATCTGTAGTCTCAGAGTGTCTATGGGTCATGAGATGGAGCAGAAACAGGAGGATCCCTTAAAGATTGGTATATGTAATGGACACGAAAAAAGACCTTGTCGCAAACAAGGTGGAAGGTGTGGACCAAGGCCTGGGCTGTGCTCTTAACAACCTCCATATGTGTGCTGTGGTAAATGAGTGTCCGAGTGCACACACATATACTTACACACACTTGCACGCACACACGTGCGTGCACACACACACGTGCACACACAAAGATTTTTAAATGATGCTTATAAAATTGCCAATTTAAAACACTAACATAAGCACTGAAGAACAGAGAAAGTTTTTGAAGGCTCCCTCGACTGGGGGACCTGTCAGCTCTGTGCTATCTGAGGCCACCCAGGGAAGCACCTGGATGAATAAGGAGGCCAAGGGAGGGAAGGAAAATGTGAGTAATGACTTCAATTGTGCTGAGATGAGGATGCAGGCTTGGGATTGGCTGGTTTGAATGCTGCTTCCAAAGGACTTTGGGACACAGGGACCCTCGTAAGTCATCTGAGATGGAGGGCAGGGGCTAGCGCAGATGGATGCCAGGGTCAACCGAGGTGGGAGAGGTGCTCTGGATTGTGAGACTCATAGTCAACTAGTTTACTAGCTCTAGGGGGAAGGAGCCCCTCCAGTGCCTGCACGGCCTCGGACATCCAAGCATTTTAAAGACATGGTTAACATGGAGCAGCCTTGGGATCCGCCTGTGCATCGCCCTTGCACTGTGGGTTCCTTTCCCTGGGTTTACTGGGAGACACACAGACCTAAGGTGTTCTTTGTGAGCTGTACGAGCCACTTAAGAAAATGCAACAGTGCCACCTACTGCCTTTGACCCAGATGCTCATGAAACTAACAAAATCCTTTAAAAAGACTTGCAAACCCCCAGCACACCCCATTTCCCCACGTCTCTTCCCCTTGGTGCTTCTGGGGTGCAAATGGAGACATCTGATGGAAAGTTCAGGATGAGTTTACTATCCAAGGCCACAAACAGAAACAACAGACCGGAAGCTCTCTGGATTTTCTAGGCTGTTGTCTTAGTGATAAAGGTTAAGAGGAAAGTGCTTTCCAATTTCTGTCAAGAGGAGGGGATTTTTTTTGTCTTGTCTCTGAATACGCTTGTTATTTCTGCCACCTCCTCTTCCTCTCATGCCAGACAGCAGAGAACTCGGTGGAAACAGATGCTGTCGCCAGAGACAACTTGGCTGCCTCGTTCACTTCTCCATGGAAGGGAAGAAGAACAACGTGTTAGGTTTTCTTAAAATACCACTCAGAGGAAATTTGGACTGAAGGCCAAGGACACACAGAAGCTTTTCACTCTTAATTCTCATGAGTTAAAACAAATGGGACAAAGACATTAATTAGACTTGCTTTGAGAATGAAGCTGTTTCAGACTCCAGATGAGCTAAGGTGTCTGTGAACTTCAGGCTACTGTTATGACTCTGGTGTGGGGATACCAGCCAGCCAGTGGCTTGTTCTAGCCAGTTGGCATGTTAACAGTGAGAGGCAGACAGGGAAGTGGGTAATGGTGAGCTGTGTGGCATATAAGACCCCACACCTGGCATCTTATGGTATCTTAGATATCATCGCTGCTCTTTCGCCTTCTTCTTCACCTTGATCACCGTCTGCTATTGTAAGGGTTTGGGTCTTTTTAAATATTTATTTATTTATTTATTTATTTATTTATTTATTTAGAGAGAAAGAGACACAGAGATAGTATGGACACACCAGGGCCTCCTGCCACTGCAAACCAACTCCAGACACATGTACCATTTTGTGCATCTGGCTTTATTAAAGTGGGTCCTGGGGAACTGAACACAGGCCATTAGACTTTGCAAGCAAGTCCCTTTCATCACTGAGTAATCTCTCCAGTCTGATTTTTTTTAAAAGAAGACTAAGTCATAAATTACTTGAAATCAGGGCCAATAAGAACTCTGACCAAGAGGTAATGGAGATGAGAACCGTTAAAGATCAAAGCTTCTATATTCCTGTTTGTTCCAGGCACTGTTCTAGTGCCTGGTAGTCTCAGCCCTCCCAGAGCTGCCTGTGCTCTTAACATGAATGGGACTTGATGTGGGCAGGTGGGCAGGGGCCTCTTCAAGGGAAAGGAGTTGTGTGAGGTGTGGAGGTGGTTCTCTGGGGGATGGGCTTAAACAAAGGCCCAGAAGCAAGTAAGATTCATGGAGAAGAGGTCACACAGACAGTTTGCCAAGTGATTTCTAAGCTCTCGGCAGCAGCCAGGTGTGGAGTCCTACGCTCCACACAACAGTCATCACCCTGCTGTCACCGTCTCTCACTGTTAAAGCAGAAAATGACTGAAACGCAGTGGCTGCCTCGCTTGTTCCCAGAACCAGAACAACAGCAGAGTCCTCCCCAGGGGACCAGTGGCCTTTCCACTAAAATAACGATTTTGAGTCTAAATTTGTAATGTCTGAAATAGCTTAAATTTCAAGTAATTCCACATGTCTTTATCCCCCTTTGCCCCCCCTTATCCACCACTCTGTTTTTTTCTTTCCTTTCATCCACCCTCCTTCCTTTTCCCCTTCTTCCTTCCTTCCATCCTGCCTCCTTTCCTTCCTTCTGTCCTTCGTTTCTTTTACTTATTTTGATATTGACTACTACCCCTTGCTAAAGGGTCTTAATAAATGACACAGGTTTGGGTTTTAAACTCAAATCCAATTAAACATGCTTTGCTTTGAAATGAAAATTATTCCACTTAATTTCAGGTCTCCATTACTTTATATAGTCAATGGACCAGAGGTTATGCTGGAGGACTGTACGTTTGATCCACCTGGCCTGGGTTGGTTATTTGCTTTTGCTTGTCTGTTGTGGGTGTCTTTTTGTTTATTTGTTTGTTTTCTCAGACAAAGCCTCATGGAGCTTAGGCTGGTCTCAAACTCCTGCTATGTAATGTCTTCCTGCCTCCACTTCCTTCCCTGTTGCTGGAACTATGATGTGCACCAGCATGTGCCTTATCTGCTGCTCTTGCTGCTGCTGCTGTTTTCATTGGAATTCACTCCCCACTGACAAGAGGTAGAGTTCTTAGCGACCCATTAACTGAATCTTACTCTGTTCTTTTCGAATCTGGAAAAGAAGTGACTTGTCCTAAATCCCACAGAGTTGAGACCAGATCCCTGCTTCTTGGTTTCCTCTGCAAAATTCGTGTCATCCAATTTTATCACTGTGCTGAAAGACCAGAGCATTGGTTTCTTCTCTTTCTTCATCCTCTGGCCCTTCTTCAAGTCGATCCACTTTCTCACAGCCAAGTAGTCAGGGCCCTCATCTAATCTGAGGTTGGCACGCTTACTAAGAATCTTCCCTCTAACGCATGACACCTCAGTTGTATTCTTATCCCAATCCCTCCAGCTTTACTCCACTGATTCTCAGACTGTTCAAGCACATTGTCTCATGAAAGAATCATGTGAAAGGCCCATGAAAGGTAAACTTAAAAAATGTCAGCACGTTTCGTCTTGAGAAAAATCCCCACACTCTGTCAGGGTAGGAATTCAATTCTCTCTTGGCTTCATATGCATGAATGTCACCGTGGTACCAATACTTAGTCCAGCCTCTGGATGTTCTGAAGTCTAGTCACACTTCAGCACCCTCATGGGAGCATCTCCAAGGACAAGGCGGCCACCCCTGCTATGCACTGAAGCAGAAAAAAAAGTATCTTTAAAATACCAACACTGATTAGGACCAAAAAAATGGTGTTATGAAAATAAGGAACAGTAGGAAACATTGGAATGTAGGTAAGGTAAAGAATGTAGATAGTCAGCTTATGGTCTTGGAATCTTCCTTAGTTAACCAAGGCTGGGAAATGCACCAGGTTCAATGTGCTCGTGAACACTGTGGCCCAGACAAGGAGAAGTGGGGTAGGGTGATGGCTTGCTGTGCTCGAGACTAAAGGGCCTGTATGGATGGTCTTTTCCATTGATGGTGGGAGACATGTGGCCTGGCTCAACTCCTGAATGTGTTGTAGAAATGGCTTTGTCTTAAAGTCTCAGGAATGGACATGTGGAAAGAGAGTCACAGCTTTGTGTAGCATGTCCTGGGGGGGCCTACTCTGCCATGTCCACTTTTGGTTTATGTCCCTAAAACTGTGTGCAGGTAATTCCATGTGCCATTATTGGAGGGAAAACAAAGAAACCCCAAAGCCAATATATGTTATAGGTATAATATATATTTAGGTAGGTATTGGTATAAGTATTTATTATTTATTTCTTGAGTGTGTATTTCTTATGTGTGGTATGCATGTGTGTATGTGTATATGTGCTTATATATATGTAAATGCACATGTGTGTGCAATCCTATGGAGGCAGAAGACAACCTCAGGTGTCATCCTTAGGAATATCATCCATTTCTTTGCTGAGACAGGTAGAGTCTTTCATTGGCCTGGAACTCACCCACTAGGTCAAACTGGCTAACCAATGCGCTTCAGAGATCCACCTGTCTCCACCTCCCCAGTGCTGGAATCACAAGCATGTGCTGCCATACCTGGCATTTCCAGGTGGGCTCTTGGGATTGAACTCAAGGCCTCATGCTTGTGAAGCAAGTACTCTCCCCAGCTTCCAGGGCCTGTATTTTAACGGGTTTTCTTGTTTGTTTTAAGTCAATGCCAAAAAGAAAATCCATAATTATTTGCAAAACTTAATTATGTCTTGTATCTTATTAGCTTAGTAGTTGGAACCATCTGTTCTTTAAAGGAAGACTATTATAATACAAGAAAAAATACATGTGTTAATACTGTATATTTTCAGTATAATGAATATGACTTCATTGGGTATAAAAAAGAATTCCAGTTGTATTAGGTACTCTCTTATGTAGCTCCCATTTGCATTGCCTTAATTATGGGTGACATGGGGCATCCTTTCATAGGCCTGTTGGCTTTTTTGTAGAGGAATATCTGTAATGTATGTGTAATGTGTGGTCTTGCCCTCACAAAGGAAACAGGGGAAGGACTGATGACACCTCTTCCTTCCTTCCTTCCTGCAGCTCCAGGGAACAGTTGATTTCCACTTCCCCTGGGGCTCACATGCAGTTTCTCTCTTGCAGATTCTATATAGAAAGCATCTCATACCTGAAGGACAATGCCACCATAGAGCTCTTCTTCCTGAACGCCAAGTCCTGCATCTACAAGGTAGGCATGTGCTCTTCCCAGTCAGCTTCCCATTGAAATCAGAAACCATCATTGGAAGCAAGAAATAGCAGATTGTCATCAAATGGGGATTTTACTTATTAGAAGAAGCAATGTATGAATTAATGCCTGTGAATAAATAGGAACGGTGGGAGGAGAAAAAAACTACCAGCTAAACAACATGACTCCTTCCTAGCCCATCACTGTTCTTGGCTCTGTGGAAATGTTCCATATCCTGGTTACAAGGTTGGGTTTTTGTTTTTGTTTGAGACAAAGAGGAACCTAGTGGAGTATGAAAAATGTACTAGTCAACTTAGGTCTCAAAAGTATGCTTGAACTTGCAACCAACACATTGCCAAATATTTGCCCATGCTTGCCTGTTCTAGCAGTATCTCCTGAAGGATGCTGTAGATACTATAAGTGACACAGTCTTTTTCTTTTTTTACTGAAGTAAAATGTACATTGCCCTTATATCCATTATTATTATTATTAGCAATAGGGATCAAACCCAGGCTTCATACATGCCAGGCAAGTGTGTTCTGTCACTGATCCACACCTCAGCCTCACACAACCTAACCTAACACAACATTAAGTTTACTGACAGTAAGTACATTTATACTGCACAGCCACCATCAGCATCTGTCACCAGAAGCAATAACCTCACATTTCCCTCTCTTCCCCCACTCAGTGACATTCCCCATTTGCTTTTTGTCTCTGAGTTTTACTGCTCTGGGACCTCAGATAAGTGACTCATACTTATGCATTTGGTCTATTTTGCTTAATACAATATATTTACGTTTCATCCATGTGGTAACAGGGTACCAAAATTTCCTTTCATTTTAAGGTTGAACAATATTCTGTTATACCTTATACATTGTTTATCCAGTCATCCGTCAATAGATACTTGGGTTACTTCAACCTTTGTTATTATGAATAATGTGGCTGAGACCATGAGCATTTCAGTATCATCCCTAGGCCTTGTTTTCAATTCTTTTGGGCACATCCCCAGAAGTAAAATTGATTGGTTATTTTTTTTCAGCCTGAAGGAAGTATCATCCTGGTTTCCATACTGGTCGTACCACTTCACATTCCTACCCACAGTGCACACAGGCTCCACTCCTCCATAAAACACCAGCACTCACACTCCCCATTGCTTTTCTGTCCTTCATCATCAAGGTTACCATCATCGTCTCCCCCGCTGCTCCTCTTCCTCCATCTTCTGCTGGTCTCTTTCTCCCTCTTCCTTATTGTTTTCTTTTCTTGATACTAGCTGTCCTACTAGATGCGAGGTGCTGTCTCACTGTGTTTTTCATTGCCACTTCCCCAATGATTGTTGATATGTAGCACATTTATTATTTGTTGGCTATGTTCATATTTTATCTTCTTTCAAGATATTTAAGATGCCAATTCTGAGTGAGCACAACGGTCACGTGCACTGCGTCCTGTCCCCTCACACACTTGTAGTGTTGCCTTTTGCTGAAGAACTGGAAATGCTCCCAGACCCCTTCCACCTAGTGGAAATGGCTACTATGAGATCATATTTAAAGGAAACACCATCTGCCCCCAGCATGTACATTATCTTGGTCCATTTCCATTGTTATAACAAAATAAATGAATTTGGATAAGTTATAAAGAGGTGTGTTAAAGTCACAGTTCTGGATATTCACAGGCATGGGTGCTCACATCTGCTCAGCTCTGCTAAAGGGCCCCTTGGCAGCTGGCACTGTGTGGGGGGCGATGTGAAAGAGCATTGAGGGGTGAATCCAGAAGATGTCAAGTGGGAAGGGCATTACCATACAATCACCTCCTGTGAAACTGGACCCACTGCGCAAGAGCAGCATTCATGAACACAGAGCCCTCGGGACCTAATTCCTTTCCACTAGGCCTCAGCTCTGGGGACAAAGCTTTCTTTCCAACACATGGATCTTCAGGGGACGAGAGCCACAGCACCCATCACCTCTCCTGAGAGCAGCCTCCATCATGCCTCCTCCTGTGTGCTCGCTGACAGACCATAACAGCTCATCCTTTGGAGCTCAGGCAGTGTCCAGGCTTAGGGCATCTGTGAATCGCCTAACTGAATCTCCACATCCTTCCCATGAGGACGATGAGGCAAAAGGAAACTCACAGCCCTAATGAATGGCAGGTTGGGGATGGGAGCCAGAGCCATACTGTGCCCATGGAGGGCACACTCTTCACACCAGAGAAGGCCATGCAGCCCAGAGAACTGCAAACCCATTGGTAAAGTGGTCTCTCTGTGTGTTTGGAGGATTTCAGGGAACACTTGCGACATGTATTTTTTGTTTCACTAAATTATGGTTTGGAGCATTGCAACAACCCACTGGGCCTGAGCTTCACAGCACGGGTTGAGAGGGCATTGAATTTCCTTCAGGAACTACTGCGGCGCACACAGTGTGTGGAATAGTTCCACTAAATGCAGTTTGTCAGAGTGATGGAGAGCCTGGATCAGTCAAGTTCAGGTCTGCAGAAAGACCTCACCTGGGAACAGTTGCTTAGCCAGGACTTATACTGGGCTCAAACCCAGAGCCTGCAGATGCCTGCAGTATTTGGGCTTTTGCTAATGGTGAGAAAAGACATTAATTGTAATTCCAGGTACTTACAAATTCTTACCTCTCTCTAAGCCCCCATTTTCTCATTTTAAATTAGAAATAATAATTTTATCCAGTTAACTCACAGATTGTACAAGCCCTTGAATTTTTTTTAGAAAAATTTAAAAAGTGAGCTCTGTCCACCAGGTGGCAGACTTCAGCTAAAGTAAATGGCTGGAAAGTACTGGACCCATAAAATAGCCTTACTTGTAAAAAGTGGCCCCAAATCCTACTTGGAACAGACATCTGTGTAAAGAGAAAGGAAACCCTTTCTGGCTTGGAGTGATTCACTTGGTCACAGATCTTGAGCTGAAGGTTAGCATCAAAGACTCTGAGGTCTCTGGGATTCATAGACGGTTTTCAAAACGGAGGTCAAATCCTCAGAAATAACTAGTACAGATATTCCAGTTTGATGTGCCAATGCCTCTGGAATCAGCCACATTTAAAGTCCAGGTGCCCACGTCTCAGCCTGTTCCGAGGTGTGCTCACACGTGACCACAAATGACAAAGGATGGCTCATGTCTTCCTCAGTGGTCAAAATACCTTTCGCTTGCATATTCCTACCTGAGCTTACCAAAGGGGTTTTGGAATGTATTCATTTGAAGCCTTCCTAACTTCTGAGTGAGCTAGAACTTTTTTCATTAACTCAGCGGAGAAGGAAAGGGAAGTAGCTGAATGGCCAAGCGCCTTGCTAGCCCAGCCATGAATACCTAAAGACAACAGGCGCCATGAAGCAGGGTGACTGAGAGTTTAGCTTTTGCTGGGATAGACTGGTTCCTGGCCCAGCACTTCTGCTTAGTAAACACACTAAATATGACCACCGTCCACGGTGTCTCCAAGCCCCATCTTCCTCTTTGGTTGCACAAGTCTATGGCCAGACTCTACCCAAGACAAAACATGGAAAAGTACTTCATGCCATGACGTGCACAGTATTAACTCCTGGGATTCAGGCCCGTGCTGTTCCTCTTGGCTGGGAATTTCATTGTGCTACCCACATGGTCCCAGGTGCATGCCTTGGAGAGTCCAGAAGGCAGGGTTCCAGATAGCTTGTCACCCCAGGCTTTGATTTATCCAGCAGCTCAACATCAGCTCCTGTTTCTTGGGAACTGATTCCCAAGCCTTTTGTTCCTTCCCTCCTTTCCTTCCTTTTTTCTTTGTTTCTATAATACTAAGATTAAAGTGAGGGCCTAACCTCTGTTAGACAAGAACTCTACCACTGAACTATATCTCCAACTCTCTTTATTTTGTATTTTGAAACAGGATTAAGGCTGGCCTTGAACTCACTGTGTAGCCTAGACCTGAACTTGCAATCCTCCTGTCTCAACCTCCCTAATAACTAGAATCATAGGCCTGTACCACCACACCCTACTCCGATGGTGTTTTAAAATGTAGGTTGCTTAGGTAAAATAAGCTGCTTACCCTTGCTTCCTCCAAGACCTCTTTCATCACATCTTAAATTATTAAGATTTATTTTTTAGCCAAGCATGATGGTGCACACCTTTAATCCCAGCACTTGGGAGGCAGAGGTAGAAGGAAGGCTGTGAGTTTGAGGCCACTCTGAGAATACCTCAAAACACCAAACATTTTATAAAAACAAAAAAAAGATTTTTTTTGTGTGTGTAGTATTGTGTGTGCAAGGGTATGCATATGATATACACACGTATATGTACAATGTGCACATACTGAGGCTAGGGGAGGATGTCATATGTCCTACTCAAGTGCTTTTCTGCCTTATTTCCTTGAGAGAGTGTCTCTCACTAAACCAGAATCTTGCTGGTTTTCAGTTAGACTGGCTGACCTTGGCTCCTGTCTCCATACCCGTCAGTGCTGAGATTACAGGCATGTATACTATGCCCAGCGTCTTATGTGGGTGGGGATCAAAGGCAAGTCCTCATGCCTGAACAGCAAACACTTTCACCTTCCCCACGTCTAAGATTTTTCCTTTTTTTTGATCAGGGGCTGGGATGTAGCTCCATGTGAGCACCTACCTAGAATGTATAAGGCCCTGAGTTCAATCCCCAACATCACAAAATAATTAAGTGTATTTTTATCAAAGTAATAAATTATATATATTAACAAGAGTCAAATGGTTCTAAAAAAATTATTATAGGGCTGGAGAGATGGCTTAGTGGGTAAGGCACTTGCCTACAAATCTTAATGACTCTGGTTCCATTCCCCAGGACCCATGTGAAGCCAGATGCACAAAGTGGCGCATGCATCTGGAGTTCCTTTGCAGAGGTTAGAGGCCCTGGTATACCTGTTCTCTCTCCCTCCCTCCCTCCCTCTCCTTGCAAATAAAATATTTTTAAAAATTGTACTATGAAAATGAGCCTACCTCCTCCCTATCCCTCCCCAGATCCTACCACTTTCAAAGACTTTAGCTATTTCTCTTTCTAAATAAATGACATGATTCTTTCGTGATTCCCCCCCCCTTCCATTTTAGATGTATTGAATTCCTTTTTCAGAGAAGAGGATTAGGATATAATTCTTTAACCACCTACACTTTCCCCATTTTCTCCACAGGGCAGTATCATAATTCTGGGTCAGTGTCATAGTCGTCACCATGACATTATGATGACTAATCCAAATAACATCCCGTGGCTCTGATTCCTTTTATAGACGGCCAAGGGTTTTACCCGAAGGGAATAATGGCCTTGTTTTGTCTTGTTTCCTTTCTAGCCTACAGATTCCCAAATGTATTCCAGTATTCATTCCCAATGCAATAGGAATTCATCAGTTCTCTCTCTCTCTCTCTCTCTCTCTCTCTCTCTCTCTCTCTCTCTCTCTCTCTCTCTCTCATTTGATTTTGGCTACCACTGCTGCCGTTGATTTTCCTGAGACCTTCCTCTTGGAATACTCTGCCCTCCTGTTCCAACCTGAACTCCTTTCACAACCCTTATTATGGGAGGCCCGTTCCCTGCCGGGTTCTTTCCCCGCCTTGGTTCTGTATTGGGTTTTTCGTTTGGTTGGTTGGTTGCTTCTACACCATTGTGTTCATGGAGAGCATCCTGAAGTAAATTTGGAGGCAGCACACACTGAAAGCACGTTTGGTCCTTGTATATCTGAAAAGGTCTTTCTCCTGCCTCCATATCTGATTAGTAGTTTGATCAGATATATAAAGAAAATGACAGTTTCTCCCCAGAATATTAACTGTCCCCTGTGCTACCCAATTTATGAATACTCCAGCTCATCACCCAACAATAGACTGCTTGGGGATCTTCGTAATTGTGTTGATCTAATATGCCTGCAGTTCTTTATAAATATATGGTCCTGGGTGTTCCATGGGTAGTTTAATCTGGAGATTTCTAGTATTACTTCTAAGGTTTGTTTGTTTGTTTTTGTTTGTTTGTTTCGAGGTAGGGTCTCACTCTAGCCCAGCCTGGCCTCAAACTCACAGTGATCTTCCTGCATCAGACTCTCAAATGCTGGGGTTAAAGGTGTGTGCCCCCACGTCCAGCCCTAAGGGATTTTAGTATTATTTCTTTGATGTCTTCTCCCCTCTTGACCCTGTCTTGTGTTTCTGAAACTGCTGGGAATGGATTCTGCACATAGTGTTGTCTCTGATTTTTTTTATCTGTCTTTCAATAGATGTCTCCTTTCTGGGAGAGTATTAAAATTTTCTTTGGATTTTTTAAACTTTTGTGCTCATATTTTATTATTTCCAATATTTCTCTTTTATTATCTGAGTTCTGTGTGTGTGTGTGTGTGTGTGTGTCCGTGCACATGTGTGCAAGTCTGAAGGCATGTGTAAATGTTTGTGTGTGCTTGGAAGCTAGAGGCCAGCTTCAGGTGTCCATTCCTCAGGCACTCTCCCTTTTGTTATTGTTTTTCTCTACTACGTTTTTTGAAACAGGGTCTCTTCTAGGCCTAAACTCGCCAATGAGGCTATCCCAGCTGGTCAGTGAGCCCCAGGGATCTGCCTGTCTCTGCTTCCCCAGCATTGGAATTACAAGCAGTCACTTCTGTGTCTGACATTTTTATGTGAGTACTGAGGATCGAACTCAGATCCTTATGCTTGCAAGACAAGTACTTTATCAACTGAGCTATCTCCCCCCCCCCCAGCAGCCTACTCTTGATGATCCAATCCCCAGCACCACTTGGTGAGAAGAAAACTGCTACACCAGCTGTAGCATCAAACTGTACAACATTTAGAAATACACTTAAAATTGATTAAAACACCCAGCTCTTGTGTGGGTCTTGGGGCTGCATGCTCACAAGGCAATCATTTTACCAAGTGACGTGTCTTCCCCCAGCCCCTCTTTTTATTGATATCCCAGTATTGCCTTAGAAACATAATGCCTTCTCTTCTCATTCTGCCTACATTAATTATAGTAGAGTTCCCTCTGTTTCTGCCCGGTTCTTTCTTTTGCTGTTTGTTTATGTTGGTCTCTGTCTTTTCCGAGACTTCTTTCTGTTGCTGTGGATCCTTCACTGTCCATTCATGTTTGAGTGACACACTAAAAGCTAATGGGATGCTTGAGGGCAGGGGCCATAACTGTGCTCTGATGCTGTGAAGGGTCCAGCGGGAGCTGTTCTTTTCATGGGAACTTTCATCTCAACACCTGGATCAGGAGTACCCCTCCCACTTCCACCTGAAACATTTTTTTTTGCTTCCAGTGTTGGAGGGGGTGTGGTTTCAATTTGGGGTAAAGACTTCCTTTCAACCCCAACTTCCATTCATCTTCTCCAATGACTCAGCTTCTGATCTCCTCAGCAGTGGAAAGTCAAAGCAAGGTGGTTTTTGTTTCATTTTGTTTGTTATTCTTCCTAAGCTACAAACACCATTTTTTACTCCTTCTAGGCAGCAGACCTCACCCTCACTGCCTCTTCTCTTACACCCCCTGTTTACTACAAAAGGAACAGGGAAAGCATATTCATACTTCCGAGTTGTAGAAAATTAAGTGATAAGGGACCAGGGCTCTAACTGTCTACTGTTGTGGAGCAGGAAAGAGTGTACATAGGTTTACTGATACCCCATTAGTCCAACAACTTTGTGATGGTTTTAACCCGCTAAGGAGACAGGTGGGCAGTGGAAAGGAAATTTATTTAGAACTATGTGTCTGGTTCCACAGATAACTCCATGCTTGGGATGCTGAGTGTTCCCTGGAAGGTAACTTGTGAGCCAGCAGAGTTCTTTTTCCTGCCAAACCTTTCCTCTCTGGTCTCCTCCCTCTTTGAAAGGGGCTTCCTAGGCCAACTGAAGAAGCCCATCAGTTATTGTCATAAGAGAGAGAAACCTGTCACACAGATCAACGCAGCAGATGTGGACTCGAAGTTCCCCACCCCCTCCACTACATTCACCATGCAGGATTGGATCTGCCTCCTCTGAGTTTGTAATGAAATCACTGTCAAAAATTAGTTGCCACACTTACTGGGTGTGTTGATACAATTCTTATAATCGCAGCTCTCAGGAGGCTGAAGAGGAAAGATCACAAGTCTGTGCTATATCATGAAACCCTGTGAAGAAAGAAAGAAAGAAAGAAAGAAAGAAAGAAAGAAAGAAAGAAAGAAAGAAAGAAAGAAAGAAAGAAAGAAAGAAACAAAGAGTTGTAATAGTGAAGTACAGAAGACTTGCAAACAACAAAGACTAGTTTATAAATTTAGAGTCTATTTTTAATTTTTTTCTTAATTTAAATATCTAATACTAAATTTATATAATATAGTTAATATTATGCTAGATTTTAATTTTTAAAAAGCAAGGGTTCATAAATTACAGATCTTAAAGGTATAAAAGGGAAAATGTAGAAGTTTTAGCTCCAGCCTCAAATTTTCCTCACACACAAAACCCTCAGTACATCAGAAGACCTATTTTCATTCAACAATTTAGAGGAGTAATTTGGTACTTACCTTTTAAAAATATTTTTATTTATCTATTTGCAAGCAGAGAGAGAAACTGAGAGTGAGATATTGAGATGAGAGAGAGAGAGAGAGAGAGAGAGAGAGAGAGAGAGAACGGGCACACCAGGGCCTGCCACCACACAAATTCCAGATGCATGTGCCACTTTGTACATCTGGCTCCGTGTGGGCACTAGGGACTTGAACCCAGGCCACCAGGATCCAGAAGCAAAGCACCCTCGACTGCTGAGCCATCTCTCCAGCCCCAGGACTTATTTGCTATAGGTCTGGTGATCTAAGTTGCTGTAATGCTGTTATGAGTCTCATATTTTACCTGTCTAGCTTTCCATTCTTTATACTCATCACGGTCAAATGCTTGTCTTGTCCAACAACGGTAATGAGAGAAACACAAGCCATGGTCACCCTCTGCTTCCTTGGGCTTTGGGGAAGTGGCATACTTATCTCCCTGAGTGATTTTTATGACCACCGCTCATGACCTGTCCTTGTGCTAAGCACACAGCTGATGCTCAGAAAACTATTTTCTCATAATAACTCTCATCTCAAGTAAGTTTGAGGCTTCAATGCTTGAAAGGAGAACGGTTCATGACAGAAAAAGAAAAGCTTGAGCCAAGCATGCTGACATGTGCCTGTAATTCCAAAACTTGGGAGGCAGAGGCAGGAGATCAGGAGTTCAAGGACATCCTTGCCTATATAGTAAGTTTGATACTAGCCTGGGTTACATAAAACCTTTACTCAAAATTTTTTTTAAAAATCCACTTTTACGTGTTTTGAGGGATCTTGCTCAAACTTCCTTTCTAAAATATCTACATTGGTCTCAGAGCTTTATAGATCATGCAATTTAAGTAGTTATACTTGACCTTTACTGTTCACTAAATTCTATCAGTCTTGTTAAAATAGTCTTGGGGCTGGGAAAATGGCTCAGCAGTTAAAAGCACACTTGCTTGCAAAGCCTACCAGTATGCGTTCAATTCCCAAGTACCCACATAAAGCCAGATGCACAAAGTAGTGCATGCATCTGGAGTTTATTTGCAGTGGATAGAGGCCCTAGAACAGCCATTCTCTCTCTCTCCCCCTCTCTCCCTCCTCTCTCTCCTTGTAAATAAATAAATAAAATTAAAAATGAAATAAATGGTGTTTATTGAAGATCTTCAAAGAGCTTTGCTAATGAGCCTATGGTATCATCTCATCTGTAGGTGGGAGAAACGAAGCCCAGAATCCAGTCCCAGGAGACAAAGCCAACAACATAAATGTTAGCTGCAGTCTTAGAACACGCATCCTTATCTCTCAGCTTGAAAGAGATGTAGTGTATGTGCCTTTAAGAGAGCAAAGAAAGGACAAGGAAGGATTTCCCTTTTCAACTCTCTAGAAGAAATCTTACATAGACCTGTCATCTTGCTGTGCCTAGACTCCTGAAGGAGTGCTTCTGTGGAATCGTAAGGTAGGCTGTCTGTAGCAGCCATTGTGAGATACCCCAGTGCCTCTGGATTGGAGTCATGATGCAATGTGGATGGCAGGCACCCCTGTGGATCATGAGATAAACGTGATGGGACTTGACTGATGAAACCTGGCAAAGGGCTCACATGGCAGAACCGTACCTGTATCCTGTACCCAGGGGCAACTCCATGGAGTCATTATGAGTTGTGCAATGAGGCATGGCAACCAGATAGCCACAGGGAAGTAGACGGCCTGGTGAGCTAAATATAGATGTCTGAACCCAGTTTCAGGATCCATCCATATTAGGGTTCTCCAAGGAAACAAAACCAGTAACATGTATATAGAAACATAGAAAGACATTTGTGATGGGGAGTTGGTCCATGTGACTGGAGGCTAGAAGTCTGCCTGTAAGCTGGAGGCCCACAAAGGCTTATGGTATGACTCACTCCAAGCCCAGAGGCCTGAGAACCAGGGTAGCTAGTATGTAAATCTCAACCTGAGGGCAGGAAAGTATGAAAGGAGGAGCCAGTTCAAAAAGTGAGGGTTGAAGCTGGTATGGTGGTGCATGCCTATAATCCCAGTTCTTGGGAGGCTGAAGTAGAATCATGAACTCAAGGCCAACTCAGGCTACATAGAGATTCCAGCCAGCCTGGGCTATATGGCAAGACTCTGTCACAACACCCATTCGCCAAAAGTGAGGAATGAAAACAGGGAGGAGGGCTGGAGAGATTGCTCAGTGGTAAAGTTGTTTGCCTGCAAAACCTAATGACCCGGGCTCAGTTCCCTAGTGCCCACATAAAGCCAGACTCAAAGTGATGCATGCATCTGGAGTTCATCTGCAGTGGCTAGAGACCCTGGCCTGCCTACTGTCTCTCTGTCTGTCTCTCTTCTCTCTATTTCTCTCTGCTTGCAAATAAATAAATAATTTAAGAAACAACAGGGAGGGGACTCATTTCCTCCACTTTTTGTCCTATTCAGGCTTGTAAGGGATTGTATAGGGGCCACTTTCACTGGTAAGGGACATCTACTAACTCCAGTGACCAAATGCTAATAGCATCCAAAACATCCTTCAAACATACCCAGAATAATGTTTAATCTGAGCACCCCACAATAAGTCATTGTGACACAAAATTACATTACAAATCACAATGATTGTAAATTCTAACGATTGCATGCATTGTGACGGATATACACTCATACATAGACACACACACACATATACACGACTCTGCCCATCTCATTTTTTAAAAAGATCTTACTAAACATTCCCACCAATACTAAACTATGACAAAGTATACACAACACTGTGTAGCTCAGATTATCGACAGATACCAAGGAGCAGAAGTAAATGTACTATGGAGATGACATTTCTACTGGGTTTTTAATTTCCAAATCACCGCTACATTTATGTCTCATAAACTTCCATAGAACAGTTGAAAACTAAGGTGCTCTTCACACTTGGCTGAGAAGGAAATGAAGCCCAGGGAGAATTAGTGATGTCAGGGGTCCCAGACAGTGATGTCAGGGGTAGCCAGATCAGTGAGATCTAGGTTCAGTGAGAGGCCCATTAAAAGTAAATAATAACAAGGCTGAGGAGATGTCTCCACAGTTAACAGCACTTGCTGTTCAAGCATGAGAGCCTCCTGGGTTAGAGACTACTCAGTCAGACTCCCCAGAAGCCATGTAAATATCTGGGTGGGGCCATGCACACCTGTAACCCCAGTCTGCAGGGGCAGAGACTGGAGAATCTCTGGGGATCACTGAAGGACAGCAGCTCCATCTTGAGGGAGAGATTCATCTCAAAGAAGTATGTGGTCAAGATGTTCTCTAGCCTCTAGAGGCATGCACGTGGGCATGAATCTGCACACACACACACACACACACACACACACACACACGCATGCATACGCCACGATACACACATGCAAAAAACTAAGGTGAAGAAGTGATAGGGAAAGACACACATATAAACAAATGCACATGCAAAAAGAATAAGAATAAAAAGAGACGAATTGTGAGGATTCATTGGGAAAGCCCTTGGCATGATCCTACACAGGGTTCTGAGTGGACTGTGCTGAGGTTATCCTCACTACCCTACGGTTGCTAGTCATATTTGTAACTAGTCATATTGTAACTGTCTTCGGTGAACGTTGGAGTTTCTACCACTCCTGACCACAGAGGAATGCTTTCTATTGAGATTCTTGGTGAAATGTGAAGAACACCAGCAAATCTCAGCACTCAGGATGGTAGGAGAGGACCCATAACATCTGCCCCGGGGGGGTTCCCACAGGGACGCTTGGAACACGTGCAAACCCTCTGAGGGAAATCTTACTGCGAGAACTATTAACCATCAAGCTACCGATGAAGGCCTCTTCAAGTTTTGTTGAACAAGAGAATGTGAACCATCCTTTCCACCCCTCCTGAGAGCATGCTTGTACACATGCATGTGCCTGCATACATATGCGGGCACACACACACACACACACATCTGCAGATAGCCATGGTCTCTGATCTCATATCATTTCCCAAAGATCAAAAAAGTGGCAGAGATTGTTCAAGAGTAAGGAACACTGAGGTCCAAGGTGTATAACGCCCAATAATGGAGAGTATGCTCTGCCAGTATCTCCCTCTTACCAGTAAGTGTTGAGATAAAATGATCACACTCCCTCCATCATACTAGATTTCCAGGCAAGATTCTAGCTTCTAACCTTGCAGAAGCCCCTCTTCAAATGGCTCTGAGCATTGGGACTCCAGCACGGGGCTGTAGATTGAATAAGCCCACAGGAATGTCACACCACCAGCTCCCAGCTCCTGCCAGCAGCCAGAGGGAAGCCACCCACAGATCTTCCTTGAAGCACCTCCAGCCTCTCACCTCTCACCTCACCATTTTGACCTCAGTCCAGGGAAATCCCCAGCCAAAGAGAATGGGGAATTTGCACACACCCTTTGTTGTCCTGGGCAGTTTATTTTCCCTGCTCAAGCAGAAGCACATGAAAGAACCCCCCTTGGCTTGCCAGGGAAGTCTGCTGAGGAAAAGGTTAGAGTTGCCTTTTTAATGTTCTGTAGTAAGGAGATCCCTGGGAACTTCTGTTAACTCTGAGGAACTCAGCTTTCAGGGAGAATTTAGGAAGTGAGCAGGAAAAAATCTAAGGCTTTGTTCCATTTCAGTGAAAGCTTAATGCTAATAGTTACAACAAAGTAATAATAAATAAATAAATAAATAAATAAAAAGAAAAGAAAAGAAAAGCGTTTGGGAAGATGATTCAGTGAGTAAAATGCTTGTCATCCAGGCATTAAGACCTGAATTTGTGTCCCCAGCACCCACATAAAAGCCAGGCATGGTGACCCATGTCTGTAATCCCAGCACTGGGAAGGTGGAGACAGGAGGATCCCCAGAACTTTCTGGCTGCTAGCCTAGCTGAATCACTTGCTTCCAGCTTCAGTGACAGCCTGTTTAAAAAATTAAGGTGGAGGAAACCAGGCTTGGCGGCACACACTTTTAATCCGAGCACTCAGGAGGCAGAGGTAGGAGGATTGTCATGAGTTCAAGGCCAACCTGTTAATTACAGGACAGTCTGGACTAGAGAGAGACCCTACCTCGGAAAAAAAAAATTAAGGTGGAGGAAGACAACCAACATCAACCTCAAGCCTCCACATGACGCACACACATGTGTATCGTATACATACAAACATGCAACACACACAGGCATGCACACCACATACTTGCAAAAAGAAAGGGCACTGTGCACAGAGTGTGTCAGGGAATTGAACAAAGACTGTCCGAATATGAAAGTCTCTTCTTGACGGTCAGAGTATGTCTTCCCAGCATTCCTCAAATAGATTCCCCTGAGAACATCCAGGGCGATGACTCTTGAATTCAACTGTATTAAAGGGGGATGATAAGAAGTCACAAAGCAGTGTTCTTATGCAGCAGCCGCTGCAGTGGCTGGGGCATTTCTCCCTGCATTTCTGTGCTCTCTTACATGGGGCACATTTTGACATGCTGTTTGAAATGTCTTCAGTGGGAAGGTGGCCCAAGTTAAGGAGGGTAAAAGCTCCCACTTACCGCTGTGGGGAGAAAGAATGTGCATGAACCAGGTTAGTTAGACATTTAATGGTGTGTTGTTGCAAGCTTTACTGTGGGTAATAGTTCATCACAGTTACTATTCACCCACAGAACCTTCTGGAACTGTACAATGTGCAATGTAGTATAGAAGACCTTCCTCCCTTTCCCCCACCCCTGCATCCAGTGCTCACACTTTAAGGGCTGTTTGCTGATAGCTGGTTTTGAGTTGCACATGTGATAAGCCTCCCAGTGGATGTTAACCATTAACCCACCATTGACCATGAACTGTGCTGTTCTGTAGACGTAAATGCATGCACATGCACGCATGCACACACACACACACACACACACACACACACACACACACACACACACACACACCAATATGCTAGCAAGTACTGTGAGCTCGTTAGGAAGTTGATTGGTGGGAAAGGAAATGGATAGCAAGAGTAGAAATGATCTATTATGGAAACCCTGGACAGAGTTTCTGTTAAATCATTTGTACACTGTTAAATGATTTACATTCTGATGGGAGCTGGTAATCCCACAACAGCAATTCCAAGCATTCTTCCACATCCCAGCACTGACAGCCTGGATGAATTACAGAGGCCATAATGCTCTTTAAACATAGAGAATGGCCCCCTATTCTTGCATGTGCTTGTTGGTTCTTTAGGTCACCCTTCTGAGGTGGCTCAGTACCAAATATTATCAGCAGTCTTTGAAATTTCTAGGCCAGAAAAGATCTTAATGTCATCCATTTTTCAAAAGATAGGATTGGGTGAGTTACAGGGACTAATGTTGGACTCCCCTAAAATAATTAGAAAATCCTTGTGCCTGAGTTTGTTTATAGTTCAGGTAATGCTTAACTAACAGTAACTCTTTTATAAATGTTGTTCTGAGAATGTGCTGGCTATGAAAGAATCCTTTTGGCCTAGCAGAATGCAAGTCCTAAGCAAGGTCAGATACTGGACAAGAAGCTGTAGCCCCACAACTGTCTTAAAGCCCTGTCCCTTCGGACAAGTCCTATCCTATTTTTGGATTTCTGTTCTCAATAAAAGCATGGTGCTCAGCTAGCTAGTTTCAGAAATCTCTCCTAGTGGCTCGCTCATCCAGTCACTTAATAGCAGGGATATATTCTTATAAAGGTGTTGTTAAGCGATTTGTTGCTGCTCAAGCATCATGCAGTATACTTACATCAACTACGATAGCTGTGACGTCAATAGGTGGTATAATCTTATGAGAACACTAGCATCTGTCATTGATCCAAATGTCATTACACAGCATATAACTATGCACATGGTTTGAAAAAAAGTTAAATTTTGTTCAAGAGGCAAGAAGAAATTAGCATGCTTCTACTACTAGGTCCCTTGATCACAGCCAGATATTTGGGGAAAACACTAAAAGAGCAAAAGCATGCTTAAATGAGACCCATAATAACACTAACCAATAAAGCCTCTGCAAGTGTACAAATGTTCTGTGGTCTGTGTTGATGACAGCCACTGGCTACAGTCAGCTATGAGTACATGAAAGAAATATTCCTAGTACAACCGAGCACTTAGATTTTTAATTTTATCCAATTCAGTTTAATTTAAGGAGTCATGATCCCGTTGTAATGTTTCTTTCAATACAGTCTTGCTACTGGTTCTAAAGCAGTCATGAAGAAAATGTAATTAGTGATTGAGCAATCATATTCCAGTGACTGTTAAGATGAGCAGGTTTGTAATGGGCTGTAGGCAGTAGTTTCTTATACTCTCTCCAGGATGTACAGATGGAGCCTTTGAGAGGCTGGGAGCATGGGTCCCTCTGCCAAAGAGCTACGAAAGGAGATCAGAGAGTGTTAGGGACTAAATGACACCGAGCAGTGGTCTCAGGGCCTAAAGACCTCATAGCAGTATTTGAGGTTCTGAGAAAGTCCCCGGAAAATAAGAGCAAGTTTCTTTTAATAAAGTTGCTAAAGAGAAGACTTTGTTAAAGTATCAAACTTGAAAAGGACATGGTGGTGCACATCTGTAATCACACTTGGCAGGCAGAGGTAGGGGTAACATGAATTCAATGCTAGCCTGGGCTACCTAATGAGACCCTATCTAAAAAGTTTTTTAAAATTAATGGATTACATAAAAATAAGTAGATAACATATCAGACTTACCTTGCTTATTGGCTTTCCCTTTCAGGAGCTTATCGACGTTGACAGTGAAGTGGTGTTTGAATTGGCTTCGTATATTTTACAGGTAAGTTGCTCTACATCAAAAAGGTGACAGAATAAATAGACAGTTTTATCTTGGCACAGTGGCATGTGCCCATAATCCCCACTACTCAGGAGGTTGAGGTGGGAGGGCTGATTGAGGGCAGAAGTTGAAGATCAGCCTGGGCAACAGAGTAGGACCCCAGCAACAAAAGAAAATGAAGGAAAGGTAAGCTGGAGAGATGGCTCAGAAGTTAAAGGATTTTACTTGCAAAGCCTTATGGTCTGGGTTAGATTCCCCACTGTCCACATAAAACCAGATGCACAAAGGGCTACATGTGACTGGAGTTTATTTGAAGAGGCAGGAGGCCCTGGTATGCCCATTCTCTTTTTCTTTCTCTTTCATAAATAAATAAAATATTTTTAAAAGAAAACAGAGAGAGATGGAGGTAAAGAAGACAGATACTGAGATAAAGATAGATAGATAGATAGATAGATAGATAGATAGATAGATAGATAGATAGATAGATAGATAGATAGATAGATATAGACACATTTAGATTTAGAAACTTTAAACTTTAATAAGTTTACACCAGGGCCTAGAAATGGAAAACATTATATTGTATAACTCTAAAGTTTAACTTCGTGTCTCATATTCAGATGACCAATGTATGTACTTGTTTTATAAACAGGGTCTTACTATGTTCTGAGACCAACCTAAAACTCACAATCCTTCTGCCCTAACCCCAAGTGCTGGGATTCCAGCTGTGCACCACCATGCCTGTATTAGCCTTTTCCTTTGATTGCATTCCTATAGCAAACAGCTGTGGAAGCTGACCTTACCTTCTGATCAGAGGTCCTGTCAGGATTCTATTAATGAATTTTTAAAAAAAATTTTTTTTTGAGGTAGGGTCTCACTCTAGCCCAGGCTGACCTGGAATTCACTATGTAGTCTCAGGCTGGCCTCAGACTCATGGTGATTCTCCTACCTTTGCCTCCCAAGTGCTGGGACTAAAGGTGTGTGTCACCACACCCGGTTTTATAATGAATTTTAACATCTTTATAATGAATCTATATTTCACTGATCTTATTTTTTTTCTTCTACAGGAGGCAAAGGGAGATTTTTCTAGGTGAGTTTATAAAAGTTGTTGTTTTTTTGGGGGGGGGTCTTAAAATGTATTCTGCTGCTTTCCTATGAAAAGAAACTGCCCTGCTTATCCCCTGTGGGGTACTGTATTAAGTGGTATGATCCATATGTCCACTTGCCAACTGAAACAGGCAAGTCTGGCAGAGAAAGGACCGTGGTGGTGAGGACAGTGCTCTATAATAAATGCTATCCTATGGGTTACTGAAAAGTTGAGCTCTGGGCCCAGTGTCACCAATAGCCATTGCCCTCGGAGTTGATTGGTTGATCAAGTGTCTCTCTGGAGCCTCTCCTATGGTACGATTGGTTGTAGATAACCTGACATCCCTAACAATCAATATATGGACATCTTTTTTTCCCTCTCAATCTAGTCCTTGGCCTCCAAGAGGGGGGGGGGGAACCTCACTGACCCTGTTTCACAGAAGTGTTACAACAGAGAATTTCCTGCCTTCCTGCAAAAGATACAATGTTGAGAAAACATAGACTGAACTCCTGGGAACAGCTTTAGTAATTCTATAAAACTGCAAACTTGAGGGCTGGGAAGATGGTTCCGTGGGTAAAGTGCTTGCTGAGCAAGATGAGGGGATGAGTGAGTTTGGATCCCCAGAACCAATGATGAAGAATGCTGGGCCTGGTGGTGCACGCCTGCAATCCTAGCCAGAGCCAGGTCATCCCTGGGATTCACCGGCTAGCTGAATCAGTGAGCTCTAGATTCAGCAAGAAACCTTGCCTCCAAATGTTAGGTGGAGAACAACTGAGGAAGACCCTCAATGTCAACCCCTGGCCTCCACATGCACATACATACACATGAACACATAAGCATGCACACACACCATACACAGAAGAAAAAAGGACCAAAGAAAAGAAGAATCTGCAAACCTAAATCTTGTCACTCACTCATTAAGCACCGCCCACTGAGCAGGATGGCTGAAATGAGCCCTGTCTCTCATGAGCACACCTGAGCACTCACAGAGCAGAGGGTTGTAACCACCCCCCAACACGGCTAACTGTTCAAAGACAGTCCTATTCCATGGTTCTGGTTTATCAAACTCCTCTGAGATATACCTGGGATAACTGGTTCTTTAAGATCAAGGGCAACATGGATGTTCAGGCCCAGGGTTCCAGGGGCTTGGGACTATAGAGTTGAGCTGTGGAGGGCTTGTCTAGTATACAGGAGGCTCTGGATTCCACATCCAGCAGTGGGGAATGAAAATGACACGTGGTTCTGGCCCATCAGGAGAAGGGTAGAAAATTAGTATCAAACATAAACACTGGGGCTGGAGAGATGACTCAGTGGTTCAAGGCATTTGCTTGCACAGTCTGATGGCCTGGGGTTCGATTCCCCAACACCCACAGAAAGCCAGCTGCACAGAGTGGAGTTAAGTTGCAGTGGCAAGAGGCCCTGGTGTGCCCATACTCACTCTCTTTGTCTCTGTCTCTTTCTTTCCCCCTCTCTCTGGTTCTCTCTCTCTCAATAAAAAAAAATTAAAGAAGGATAAATTATATTTCTACCTTATCAAGAAATGTGTGTGACCATTTCAGAGGGATTTAATCTACCATTGCACCCTAATCAAATCTGAGGTATGTTCTCTCAGTCAAATAGTTCAGCAAAAGGAATAACTTATTTTTAAACCTACAACACTGGTTGGCACACTTTTTCTGTAAATGGCCAAATATTTTGGGCTTCCCGGGTCACATAATCTCCATTGCAGTCACTGTACTCTTGGTAAGTGCAAAAGGCAGTTTAGGTAATGGGTTAACTGCCGAGCATGCTTGTTGTATTAGTTCTCAACTCGCTACTGTGACAAAATACCTGATAAGAAGCAACTTAAAGAAGGAACGAGTTTGTTCTGGTGACAGGAGCATGAAGCAGACCTGGGCACACGACACCACATTCAGGAAGAGACCAGGAAGTGAGGCCAGGACTGTCCCCAGTGAGCTACATCCTCCAGAAAGGTTCCTCCTCCTCAAAATCACATCACAGTGCCACCAGTTGGGTTTGAAGTGATCAAACACACGGGTCTATGGAGGGCATGTCACATTCAAACCAGCATGGCTATATTTCAATAAAACTTCATTTAGGGACACAGAAATCTGCATATTATGGAAGTGTTCATGTATCATCAATTATTTTTCAACCTCTTCTCCTGGTCTTCTTCTGTATTTGAAAACCAAAGAGCTATTCTTAGTTGATGGGCTACACAAAAACAAAACAATGGTTTTCTTGGGCCATGGTCTGTATTTCACTGACCCCTGTGCGAACTTGTGGTCCCTGCTGCTTACTTTGATTAAGTGAATAGGGTAGACACTCTTCCTTTTTAAAAAAAAAATACTTTCTATATTTTTTAAATATTTTATTTATTCATTTTCAAGCAGAGAAATACAGAGGAGAGAGAGAAAGAAAGAGAGAGAGAGAGCGCACCAGGGCCACCACCTTGTGGGTCTGGTTTATGTGGGTCCTGGGGAATTGAATCCGTGGCCTTAGGCACTGGAGGCAAGTGCCTTAACCGATGAGCCATCTCTCCAGCCCTAGACCCTCTTTCTTGAGGTTCCCCACATACTTAGCAGGAAACCGAGGTAGTCAGACTTTCAGTAGATAAAGGTATGAGAAGTGCAAGCTGGAAGCCAATCACCACTTACTGAATCTGTTGAGTGAAGCATTTTCAGGTCATAGGAGCTGCGGAGCCTGTAACGTTCTGTTTTCTGTTACTTTCTTATGACCTTCACTTGGGATTGGAATTCAGGCTTTTGATAAGTGCAAGCCCATCTACTTGAGCGACTTCTGGAGTCCTATAAAAAATGGTTGAAACCCACACATCCAACAGATTCCAGTGTCTAATCTACTTACCTTGAAGACATGCTTTCATTTGCCAGCTTAGAACCTTGCTGTAAACATTAGTGATTTTGGAGAACAGGATGGAATGTGAACCAGGACCACTCTCAGCTGGCCCTACAGATCATGGGAACATGACCACACAGACTGCCAGGGAGAAGGAAGAGCAGCCCTGGCCCCGACAGTCACTCAGGGCTCCCTCGTGTGCTCCGGCATGTCAGTGTGTTGACTGGAAGCAGAGACCCAAAGGGCGCTGGCAGAGCTCCCACTTGTCAGTGCTGTCTGGTAGCTTGTTTGCAGCTGCAGCTGTCTGGGGAGAGAAATAGCCATCAGGGAAACAGAAGGTCAGGCACCTCCTCCCAAGGTCAGATCGTCTCATCCCTTAAACTCACGCCTCGGAAGGTAGAGGTAATCTACTACAAGTGAGGCCCTGCTAAGCACCCACATCTGCAGCAGGCCCACCACTAGCAGCTCTTCAGAGAGAAGAACGCGCTCAAGTTCTAGAAGACAATGTGTTCCAATGCGTGGCTCTCTCACATCTCTGGGAAGATTCCCAAAACAGCAAAGTTGACAATTTTTGGGTTAGTGACTAGACTTGCTCATTTTTAAATATCCCATTTGCACAATTTTATCTTCTAGAAAGAAAGTTTTGCTATGAGTCATTAATGTTTGACTCTGCAGACTTAGTTGCAGGTAACTGAATGGCTTCAACTTTCCAAAATACCCTGTAAATATGTTTTCCTGTATAACATCAGTAATAGGATGGCACCTTAGAAATGCTGAGCTTGGGTGGAGCCTTGTATATATAATATTTTATTTTATTTTTTCATTTTTTTTCATTTTCAAGCAGAGAGAGAGAGATAGAGATAGAGAGAGAGAGAGAGAGAGAGAGAGAGAGAGAGAGAGAGAACCAGGGCCACCACCTTGTGGGTCTGGCTTATGTGGGCACTGGGGAATTGAACCCAGGGCCTTGAGCACTTGAGGCAAGTGGAGGCTTGTATATTTAATGCAGAGATCAAAACTTAATTCTAAAATATCCTGGAATCTGGGCTGGAGAGATCACTCAGTGGTTAAAGGTCTTGCTTGCAAAATCTGATGGCCTGGGTTCAATTCCCAAGGTACCCACGTAAAGCCAGATGCACAAAGTGGTGCATGCATCTGGAGTTCATGTGCAGTGGCAGGAGGTCCTAGTGTACCCCGGTCTCTCTCTCTCTCTCTCTCTCTCTCTCTCTCTCTCTCTCTCTCCTTGAAAATAAATAAATAAATATCTTTTAAAATCCTAGAATCTAAGTGATCACATAACCTTTTAAATCACCAGCCTCACACAAAAAGTTCAGTTAACTTCCAGATGCTGAGGGGTCTTGAATCATCACTTCCCTAAAAATCTTTTTTTTTTTTTTGAGTGTATACTTATTTGACTTCTGTGGAAGGAATTTATAAAGCCTTCAAATCACGGGAGCAACTTCCTCGAAGCCCAATAAAGAAGCCATTTTTACAAAAGAGAAGTGGGAAATGCTGACACTTCACATTCCCACAGAAAGAACGTCGGGTCCACAACCCTAACCCTAACCAGAACTGGAACCAGAGCTGCTTTCTCCAGGAGCTCGAAGGCTCTCCTGTTTCCTCTTTCGCCCTCTCCCTTTCTCGGCAGATCTGAAGGACATTCCTCTGTATTTCTCTCTTTCCAGTTGATGGAAATGATCACTTCCTGGTCTTACTAAACTCGACAGTGAAGTGTTGGGTTTGGCAGTGTTGAAAGCAAATGACAGGTATAGACAGATGAGTTAGAATTGTCTGCTGATAGGGAGCCCTATGTACCTAGTGCGGTGATATTCTGACAGAGGGTGGACAACTGTGTACGCTGCCATTAAAGGGCTAGGAAATAGTCTTATCTAGAAATAATGTTTTCTCACTTGTATTATTTTCCGTAACACAGTATGGGTACTCTTGTTTCATTTCCTGATGTCTATACATGAAAAGAAAAATATCTCATGTCTGTCACCATCCAGGAAATCAACAGAGTTGGCATTTATGTTTAAAAACAATTGAATAGCCTCAGAGATATGTCAAGGCAGATATAGGAACACATATTACATGGAGCAGCCCACACCGAATAGACCAGCAGCTGGACGTCAGTCACCTACCTGATGCTGCCTGTGACTGGAAGGCTTTATTCACCACAAATGCTGCAGGGTTTGGAGTGCTCAGCGCTTTTTAATTTCATTTTATTTAATTCCTTGAGTCATTGTGAATATATATATATATTGTCCTTACTAAACTCAATGTAAAGAACACCATTAGGAAATCCAAACTTTTGGATTAGGTGCGATTCTAATTGAGTTTAATAGAAGACATCATCATGCTTTACTAAGCAATGTTTTAGGTATCAGAAGTTGTTTTGTGGGGTATTTTTTTTTCATAAGAGGAAGTTAGTTGAAAACCTTATTGACCTTATGATGAATCTCAAGAACGATCTTACTTGTCACCTTCTGGCAATGTGTCAAAAATATTTTTTCTAAATAACTTTGGGGGCTGGGGAGATGGCTCAGTGGATAAAATGCTTGCTGAACAAGCATGAGCAGTGGAGTTCAGGTCCCCAACACTTACATAAATGCTGGTGTCCGAGGAAGCCCTCAGCACTTGGGAGGTGACAGGGGATCTCTAGGTAAGCTGGATGGCTAGACTAGCTGAATTGGTGAGCCCTGGATTCAAGTGAGAGACTCTGCCTTAGGAAATGAAGTGGGAAGCAATAGAGGAAGACACCTGATGTCAACCTTTGGCCTCACACTTTGTCAAAGTGTGCCACACACATGCAAGCATGCACACACCCATGTACAGGCCACACATAGACACCCAAAATAGTAAGAAGAAGAATTTTGAGATAGGCATGTGAGCTCATGCCTATAATCCCAGCACGTAGGAGGCTAAGGCAGAGGAATCACTGAGTTCAAAGCCAGTGTGGACAAAAGAGTGCAGACCCATTCTCAAAATAATGATAATTATAATAATTTACAAATTTGCAAAGTTGAATGATTTTAAACTGCTTGATACTGAATACCACAAATCCTAACTGCCAAAACCCATATTACCCTTGGTAGAAAGAATCATCTGCCCATTCGCAAGGGCTAATAAAAAACATCTGTCACATGGAGTTTTTTGCTAATAAGATTTACGGAAACCAAATCAGTAAAGCTCTGTTGCTCTGTGCTGTCTAGCAGGACCTGGAAACACCTTTGTTACTGAGGGTCAGACATGCTGATGCTGGTCACTCAAGAAGGATTCCCCCGGCATGAGCTGTATTATGACCCACAAGCCAACAATACCTGAAAAAGACTCTTATTAAGGAAATGCCATATAGAGATCCATGGGCCACACTGCATGTACCTAGTGGAGCCTTCAGATCCACAGAGCCCATTACACGTTGGAGGTTCTGCAGGCCCACCATTCCACAGTGGCAAAGGAAAAGAAGTGAGGTTTGGATGGAATACCTGGGAGCCAGTTTATGTGATGTCTCTATTAGTTACTTTGTGCATTGGTGTGACCAAAACACCTGACAGCAAGAACTTAAGGGAGGAAGGACTGGTTTTAGCTCACAGTTTCAGAAGGTTCCGTGGTTTTAATGGTCAGAAAGAAATCTTTCTGTGTCCCTATGATGTCAATCTGTAGAATTCTACTTCTGTGTCTTAAAAAAATTCAGCAACATGCTACTTAATCAGTAGAAACAAATAGCAGTCCTTTATTAACAAGGAAAATTGACTTTCACCTCTATCTCAGAAGAAAAGTTGGAGTGTTTATTTGTTCTAAAAAAAATCCCATTAACTTACAGAGACTACATGTTCTTAGGTCCCTGGGAGAGCAATTAGAAGCAAAGGGTCTTTGAATAGTTGATCTTCTATAAACTGCATGACTGTGTGGTTGTTGGTCTAGAAAGAGACTTTTGTGACCAAAAAGAGCTGCCCTCTTAATTTCTCTATTTTTGAATTCAAAGAGCATTTGTAATTAATATAAGCTAAAATTAGCATACTGGTCTCTGAAAACTTCAGGTTCAGAAATCTTTTTGGCCAGACTAGAGAATGCATTCATAATGCAAGCAAGGTTAGAACAGCAGGGAAAGAAGAAAGACAAAGAGCTAATTTTCTTCCAACAACCCTTTTTTTGCATTTACTTTATTTTATTTTATTATACTGCATTACATAAAACCATTATTATGCAAAAATTATAATATATTTTGGGGATATTCTCGTTCATGCTTTACTACCCTCCTCTCTCTCCCCCCTGTCCCTCCCATTAATTACCTTGTTCTCCTGGACACGTTTGCTTTTTTAAAAAAATCTTTTTAAAGTAGCATTTACATTTATTTTATGAAAGATGATGGCATTGAGTATTGATTATTCTAAACAACAGTCTGTAAATTGCAGTCCTTGATTGCTAATATGTAACCAGTGATTTTACTAGTACCAGTTTAATAAGCTGGCTCAGTTTCTAGTCATTATTAGACTGATGGTTTATGTTGATTAGCAACTTGACAAGACTGAGAGTCACCTGTGAGGGATTATGTAGATCATACTAGCCTCTCTGCACGTCTATGAGGGATTATCTTGATTAGATTAATTGAGGTGGGAAGACCCACCTCAACTGTCCTTGGCACCATTTGATGGGCTGAGGTCCTGGACTATATAAAAAGGAGAGCTGGCCAAGCAGCAGTGTTTGTCACTCTGATCCTCACTGGACCAGATCTGCTTCACAATCCTGGAACCATGCCTTTTCAGCCATGATGGGCTGTATTCTAGAACTGTTAGCTGAAATGATCCCTTTCTCCCTTGACCTGATTTTTTGGTCAGGTATTTTGTCTCAGCAGTAAGAAGCTGACTAATGCATAGACCTTGGGGTCTATTTTCCTACAGTTCTTTTCTTCTGGGGAGGAGTTAGGACAAGTTCTCAATCCGTAGCCCAGGATGGCCTGGGACTCATGATCCTCCTGACTCAGCCTCCAGAGTGCAGTGATGACAGGCATGGTCCACCATGATGAGGTGATTATCAATTTGACAGAGCCTAGAATTACCTGGGAAGCAAGCCTGTGGGCACATCTGAGAGGTATTATGTAGATCAAGTCAGCATGGCTGTGAGGAGTTATCTTGAGTTGGTTAATTAGGTGGAAAGGCTCACCTTAACTGTGGGCCAGGCTACTCCACAGGCTGGAGTTCTGTACTGAACGAAAATGAGCCGCCCTCAGTAGCAACACTTTAAGGCCGGCAGAACCGGGCTGTCTCCTAGGCTATCCATGGTCCCCAGCCCCAAGGACTGATCCAGACTGCCCACGGAGGAGGATATCCAGCTGATCGGGGATGGGGAAAAGGGGCTTTGGGGAACTGGGGCTAACAACTCATTGTTTGCCCATTAAATAATGTAACTCATTATGGACAATAAAAAAGAAAAGAAAATGAGAAGGCAAGCTTCTCCATGTGACTATGGACTTGTGTGCTCCTGGCACCATGATATAGATTTTACCCCCTCAAACTGTGAGCCCAAATATACTCTTCCTCTCTTAGATTGCTTCTGCCAGGTACTTTGTCACAGCAACAAGAAAGGCAGCTCATCCGATCACCATGCCTGGCTCCCATAATTGCTTAATTGCCACTAGAGAGAAAGCAGCTGTCACTATCATATGGCAAGAGAAATAGATTTGCTCAGACTTTTCGATAATTAGTGTAAAAATACTCAGGCTGTTATGCTCATAATAGTCAACACTGAAATACAGTTTATGTTAACACGACCAGCTTTGTCATAACCTAAACTTGTAAATTTCCCTAGTGGAAACTTCCTAGGGAAAATGTCATCTGTTAAACTTGAAGCACACCTATCATGACAAAAAAAAAAATAGACTTTGTGTGAGGGAAGAATTGAAATTAATATAACTCTCACATATTAATTTATTTGAAAAGAAAGAGGGCTGTGTGGAGTTTTCCCGTGATTTGAAAGTGACCTGAAGAGCCATGAGTAACTCAGGAACAGCTGGACCTTTTCTCACCAGCAAGAGCTCTTGAAAGGGAAGAATCTGAGAATTTGAAGTGAAATACTCACATGGAAAAGGTATACATAGTCACGCAAAGCATTGTTTTGTTCACAAAAGTCAATTCAACTGAGTTTTCAAGTGCAGGGAATTCACTCTCCCAAGTATTGGTAGGGAGGGTATTTTCTTTCTTTTCTTTTCTTTTCTTTTTTTTATAAGATGATAGTCTTCAAATCCTCTGGGAATTGCTAAGATATAAAGTTAGAAGAAAAATTTCTGCTGCGACAGCTTATTTCTTGAGTTCGGCATTTATTTAATCTGACTTTGTGCATCTGTGGGTACTGGAAATCGAATGTAGGCCATCAGGCTTTGCAAGCAAGCATCTTTAACTGCTCAGCCATCTTCCCAGACCCCATTTATTTAATCAGTATCATATTTAGAGTGAACTTAGCAAAAAGGTTCGTGGCTATGACAGACACCATGTCAGGTTTTCAGAGCTGAGATTCCCAAGCTAAAGAGTGACCTTGTAGAAAATCAATTGGTTGTTTCCACCATGTAATTTATGTAAAAATATTTTTTTTGCCCAACATCATAGGCTTAGCAAACAGTTTTGAACTTTTTATACATTTACAACTAAAATAAAACATTGCAAGTATTTCAGTGACAGCTAGGAAATTAGCATAATAATAAAGCCTCACAATTCATAAATATGTTTGTAGCTTTGCCTCTCAATACATGCCCCAAATCCCATATTGGAAAAGACGAAAATCTCTGAGGGTCCCCAGGTGCTTCCCTTTGTCTGCAGACGTCAAACAAAATTGCAGAGGTTTTACATACACACCAGATACAGTCTCATGGTGAAAGACTCCCATGTCATCTCCCAAGCCCTGAGCCTTCCCTGCATCCCTAGGACAGACAGCATGTGATGGGAAGGAAATGGCCAAGTGGGTTCCCATTTTCTTTTCTTTTTTCTTTTCCTTTTTAAAAAAATTATTCTTTGTTCAAAAAAGGGGGGGTATAGAAAGAAGGCAGGAAAGACAAAGAAGTTATTTCTTGCATGTTTTTCTAAAAAAAATGAGAGAACAAAAGTATATAGTTTTCTTCTAATCCATCTTAGACACATTGTGGGGATTTTTTTTTTTTTTTTTTTTTTGGTTTGTGATTTTTTTTTTTTTTTTTTGCAGTGCTGAGGACCAAACCCAAGCACTCATCCACTGAGCTAAATCCCCAACCGACATTGCATTTTTACAAACCATTTTCTCAAGCTTAACTTTGACCTTCCTCACTTTATGGCATCTGGGTTAAATATGGTGGTGGTATTGTGGCAAGTTCCCCATTTGTTGTTTTGCTGGTAATCTTTGGTTTGTCCCAATAGATCCATCTGTCTTCCCATGTTTTAGTAAGTTGAAGACAGGACTATCATCTCATACCACCACCCATGAAAAATTAACTCTTAGTTGACATGCCATTTTTATATTGGAAATGTTAATAATCGCCCAATAATTTGAATAAAATCTAGTTAATATTAAAAATAAGACTGGAGTGTTGTTCTTAGTAACTGGAGCTCCATGAAATTGTTTTGGGTTTTCTTCTAAAAGTAGACTCCTGACCACAATGAACTGCATTTACCAGGCTCACTGAACTCAGAGAAAAATGTCAGTGAGGAAGTCATTGGATGAGGAAGCCGGGGACTTCTAGCGCATTTGTTAAGCTATGGCCTCTTGAATCTCAAGGTGGAGTGGCCACCTCTCCCATTGGGGTGACTTTGTGATGTCTAGCTGCAGACTGTAGCAGAGTTGGCAGTATTGGCTACCTCTAAGTTACTGTGTGTGTTTTACAGCGGCAGAAACGAATAGGACATTTCTATGGGCTTGTCATTTGGGAAGGGTTAGGAGCCATGGATCCCTTCCAGAATGTAATGGATTTGGACAAGCTTCATGCCCTGGTGATTTCTTGTTATGCTTTTCTGTGTAACCTTTCCCTGGGGAAAAGCAGGAGAATCCTCTGCAAGCCTCAGCAAGGAAATGATGCCTGTGGCTGTCATCAGGGAAGCTTGTTTGCCAACAAATGAGAGGTTGTTAGGTAAAACGATCTCTTCCTCCTTTAGTTTCTTTCCCAAATACACTTTAGGTATGATGGAAGGGAACAAACCCAAACTCAGGTTTCAGCTCCATAAAGATGCTACTCAAAGCTTTTCCCACAGTTTCAACCAATAAAAGTGCCATTGGGTATTTCAGGAATTGCCCTCAGCATGGATGACCTACAGAATCAAGCCCCCATATTCAGGAACTTGTCATTAGATGGGGAGAGATGATCGATCCATATGTTCACCACGGAGGGCTCTCAGATGTTTGGCCATCTGAATACTTCTTTAAACTATACCTCACTAGCAATTCCAAGCTACATTGAAGAATGGAATTTTCAGGGCTGGGAAGATTGCTCAGTGGATAAAGGTGTGTGTTTGCTTGCAAAGTCTACCAGCAAAGGGTTCAATTCCTCAGTACCCACGTAAAGCTAGATGCCCAAAGTGGCACATAGGTCTGAAGTTCATTTGCTATGACAAGAGATTCTGGCATCCCCATATTCATATTCATTCTTTGTGTGTCTCTGTCTCTCTCTCTCTCTCTTCCTCTCTGCTTGCAAATAAATAAAACAAAATATTTTTAAAAATAAACAAACTATAGAAAAAAGAATAAGAATATTCCTGAGCACCAGGAGTTTGCCCAGTGGTTCTCCTGTTGTATACTGGAGCACCTAGAACCCTCGTAGCCTGGCACCAAAGGACTTCAAAACTGCACTGTGGTAGTTTGAATAATGTCCCCCAATAGAATTTATTATAATTGTGTTTATTAAATTGTTAATTATCTCCAGGCTTCTGGCTGGAGGAAGTGTCACTTTGGCCTAGCCTCCTGGGGACTGGCCCTTTCTAAATTGGATGCAAAATACTAGGGATAGATAGGCAAAAGAAAAGCAGGAACCTGTCTGGCAGTTCTGCATTTTTGTGAATTACAGTTTGGAGTGTGCTTGCTTGAGGTGCTGGTGGTGGGCTTCTGTCTCTGTCTCTGCTTGGATCTGTGAAAGGGGGCCAGCCTTTTTCCTTAACTTCCCCTGGATCTGATAGTTTTAATAAATACTTTCCTCCTCAAAATTGTGCCTGGTTTGGAAATTCATCCCAGCGACATGTGGCTGACTACGACATACACCTACCTTCTCATTGTGTCTTCCGTGTCAGACACTCCAAGCGATATCTTCTGCTCAAGTTATGTGAAAATCAAAGATCTTCACGGATTCCACTGAGGAAGGAAAAATGAGATTCCTACCTTTACTTCACACAGAGTCATTCCAAAGCCTGCTTTGCACCAGATCTCAGAAATGCCACAGCCTCTGGACTTTCAGATTTTACCATCAGACTCCATATATTACTCTACTCACATGCTCAGTGGTCTAGGAATGAGCATTATTTTTGACCATTCTTGGAGTCTGTGAGCCCAAACGCAGGGCCCTGGGAGCCTCTCCAGAGATCCACCCTCAGGGGGACTATGGAGACCCCACCTCCTCACACATGCACAGTGCTATTCAGAGGCCTCAGCCTGTTCCTCTGGGAGGTTTTGATAGATGCCCTGGACTGTCTGTGTCACAGCCCTACTGTGCCCTGTATCTTTTTCGTACATTTTAAGCAAATGAGTAAAAGAAAGACATCTCTTCCTTGTCATTAAAAAGGAAGAGATGTGGGGGCTCTCAGGTAAGTTGAGTCATATAAAAAAATGTTCACAGAGGGTGAGTGTGTTTCTTGGCCTTCTCTCTTTCAGCAATGAGGTGGTAAGGACTGACCTGAAGAAGCTGCCAGCTCTTCCCACCCAAGCCCTGAAGGAACACCCCTCCCTGGCCTACTGGTAAGACCCCCAAGAGTCTTCTCAGGAGCTAGTCTTCCTGTCCCCTGAAAGGACATGGGGCTCAGACCACAGAGCCTGTGCCTCACCAGCTACCATTGCTCCCTGGGATCCTCATTGTATTAAGTAATTTGGGTCTTTAGAAATCATTCTCTGAGCTGGACACAGTGGCTCAAGCCTGTAACTCCAGCACTTCAGGAGGCCAAGGCAGGTGGATTCCAAATTTGAGGAGACTTTGCCTCAAAAAAAAAAAAAAATAGCCAGAAACCATTGTAAATGGTATGTTGTATGTGAGACCACTCATAAATAAGAAAAATAAGATCTACAATTTCACTTTGCAAGCCTCACTTCCTGAGCTGGTGATTTCACATTGGACTCTGTCATCCATGTCAGCCTGTGGGAGGCTTGGGGGTGCGGAAGAAGTACAGGGTTTTAATTTTTCCTTGGTAACAAGAGAGATTGATTCTTTTCTTTTCCCTCGGTGTCTCGTGTCTTCTGATTTAGCCTCCCCTGTAATATTATGCTATAGTCCAAGTTCCAAGTTACTGATTCTGAGTGATTCAGGCATTTTCAGTCGGGCCACAATGGAGCACGGCTCACATTCCTGAGGAGTGTGTTGAAACCCTGCTGGGCACTTCAGCTCTGCCCACTGCCCTCTGACAAGGACAGGGCTGTTCCCTGGTGTTCCCTCTGACCCCTCCAGAAATCAGTAAACTGCTTCGAAACAGAGTAATGACTAGAGACCTGGTGGTACAGGCCTGCCTGTAATCCGTAGTACTCAGAAGACTGAAATAGAAGGGTTACAAATTCAAGACCTGCTGGGCTCTAGAGTGAGTTCAAGTGAGACCCTGTCTCAAATTCTTTACAAAGGGCTGGGATGTATCTCAGTGATAGAATGTGTGTCTATCATGTCTGAGGCCCTAGGTTCTGAAACCCCAGTACTGAATGAACAATAAAAAGAAAGAGGAAAACAAAGCAAAAATTACAAGTTGATCCTAATACTCTGTAGTATGTGATTCACTGCTCGCTAAGCTCTCCTTGTATACACTGCTGAAATTCTGGATGACTAGCGTTTTCTCTTGTCTGGACACTGCCAGGCAGCACACTAACCATTCAGCTAGTCAGATGCCTTAGCAATGCCTTTGGATGGGATAGGCCTTGTCTTGATGCAGACAGAGTTCTTTAGCAAGATTAAAGCTTGGACTTAGAAATCCTTTTTCTCTGAGCTCACCCCCCTCCTCGAGAGCAGGATTTGAGGCCTGGCTATGCACTTGTCAGTGTGTGGGCATCCCTAACTTCCTCTCTCTCTCAACTAATCTGTTGTAGATCTTCCATCGGGAACATAGGGAACATAGCTGTAAATAAGTAACAGTTTTCTATCATCAACAGGAGCCAATGGGCAAAAATCTGTCGAACTTGCAGGGATTTTTGTATGCACCTGCCTCCAGACTTCCAATCTTGCAGTCTGCACGCGCACACACACACACACACACACACACACACACACACACACACACAAAGATGCATGCCTGTTTCTTTACTCAGGAAACCACTTGGTTTTCACTCCACTCCCACTCCCTCTACTTGTTAGGTCTTATCTTCTGCATCCTCCCAGCTGTTCTCATCCAGGAAATCAAAGTTGAAGGAGCAAGAAGGTTGTAGGGATGCAAGAAGGTAACTTGAAGCAGGATGTGGTGACACAGGCCTGTGATCCCAGCATGAAGGGGGCTGAGATAGAAGTTCAAGACCAGCCTGGGCTATATAGCAAGTTCAAGGCCAGTCTGAGAGCTTAGTAAGACCTTGTCTAAAGATAACTCAAGAGACCAATAGTTTTTATGTGCAGGATTGCTGTTGGGACTCTGTAATGCTTTTTTGGTGGTCAGGAGTCAGAACTGCTCTATGCCCAATCCATCCTCATTCATCTTTTCACTTACTTGTTACCAATGTCCATTTGGAAGTTATAAAATTCTTCTCCCCCACCCATGATCTGATCCTGGATTGTTCTTTCACTGTCTAGCAGATGGGCTGTGCTCACTCACATTGTTACAGAAAGCCTCTCTTCTACAACATGCTTTTGGTCTTTTGACAACATGAGCACCTTATCTGAGCCTATGCCTATAGCTGCCTTAACAGTATATCCCTTAGCTTTGCAACGAGGCCAGCACTTACCCTGGGCCTCACTCGGATCCATGAGTGTTCAGAATACTGTCTAACGCACTGAGAAGGTGGCCGGGCAGGTGCCCTCAGTGTCATGAGTCCATAGCATGGACCATTCTGATGATAAAAAAAAGCATCCATAGGCTTTTTTGCCCTGTTCCCTTGTGGCCAGCTACTTGTGGTTATCCCTAATACTTCAACCTATTTATTTAAATTTTTAAGCAAAGACTTAAGGAGAAGAAAACTGCTATTCATGCCTCATCTAGATATAGAATGAAAGGAGACAGAAAGCTAGTGCCTGTAATCTCAGCACGAAGGAGGCTGTCTTCCTTCAGAATTCATCAGCAAGAAAGGCCATGATCCCTGGTGGGGGGAGGAGACCTTGTCCTGTTCCTCCATGCCACAGCCTCAGGGAGCCCTGATCATCTTGCAGTAAGAATATGTCTTTACCATTCTTCCCAGCTCTTATACTTCCAGTTGCATTCAGAGATGCACTGGGCTTCCTTTGTGCTAAAGACGGCTATGGGGAGTCCCTCTACATGACAGCCTGGTCACCAAAGCAGCAGGTTTCACGGTTCCAGCCAGACCTCTGAAATACAAGGTTAAGATTGTCTCAGTAGCTTCCTTTCTTCTCTGCTGCCTCAATGTCTCCACTGGGAAAAAAAAATGAGATTAACCACGCCAAGATACTTCAGGCTATAATTAAGAGAGAAACTAGTCAAAGCATGTAATTAGACAGCACTTCGAGGTATGGAGTCCTTAAGTTACCATCTTCTTGTTCTCATGCTGTCTTCTTTTCTGCTCATTTTCCCCAAGTGCCTGAGCAAGTATGGACTTACTTCTCAGCGTCACCTACATGACTTCTCTATGAAGGAGGCAGGCGAAAGATGTAGTCAAGGGCTATAGGACACGGTAGAATTAGGGCCTGGGCTGGATGCTTAGCTGGAGAATGGCAGACCCCCTGAAGTATATACAAGGATATCAAGCTTGGCCAGAACCCTCCCACCTCTCCTTTGCCCATGATGCCTTTTTGATAGAGCCATGATTAAATTTCACAAACCACCCAGCCCGGTGGAAGGCGCAATCTCTCCTGGTCATGCATTACACCATAGTTCTTTGGGGTTTAGTTTTCTGAGGCTTGTGAGATAATCATTGTATTAGATCCCTACACAGACCTGAGTTTGCAGAGCTGGGAGCACCCATCGCTCCATAGGTTCCAGAGAAGGGTGAGATGGGATGGGGGGAGGGTGACAGGCTGGATCTCCAGTTCTTACCAACTGTGTCATCACATGACAGGCACATGTTGGTTAAATGGGGAGATAGAAGAGGGAAAAGCAGAAGCAGAAGGAGGTCATCACTGCAGCCTTCCAGATGGCCTCAGACAGCAGGCGACAAAAGACGAGGTGGGGGATGGCAGCAGTTTTTGCAGCTGTCAGGCCCCATGAGACCCTGTGGTCAAGCCAGGAACAGCTGCCTGACAGTGTTGGGAACCTTGGTTTGTGGATGCTTCATGAGCCTTGTTCATAGCTACAGAACCGTATTGACTTTCATCCTACCCCACCCCAGCCCCAGGGACCCTCTCTCTCTCCCAGAGCTAGGAAAGAAATAGGCTCATGTTTGTCTCCATTGAGCTAACTGACTATGGATGGAGGAGTTGACCTCATTGTGGTCATAGAGTTGAGTGTGTGCCAACACAGCTGTTGTTTTAGTGGGTGGGTGGAAAGGAAGGAGACCAGGGAATCAAATCTGGAATGTCCTGGCACATCTGAAGGTGGAGTGAGCCTGGGGTCTGCCTCTGGAAGGTGCCCTTCAGGAAGAGTTTGTCATGCTTGAGTTAGAACGTCCACCAAGTGGTCTAGCCGAGGAGAAGCTTGGCTGAGCACACCTGTTAAACAGCAAATCCCCAGACCCACAGAGATGACTGTATGACCAGAGAAATGTCCCTTCCTTGTAGCTAGCCTCTCCCCATTCTGGGAATCTATTACAGGGACACTTTTCATGAAGAGCTCTGACTGTCTCACGTGCATCAAATTTCAGAACTCTGATATTAAATACCATTAATTAAAGATTAAATTAGTAATGAAAAGATCAATCAGTTACCCTCAAGGACTAGGTCATAAACAAGTGATCCCCAAAGATCACCTGGCTAAAAACAAACACAGAAGAAAGTGGAGGGAAAGTTTCATATAAATTCCGAGATGATAAATTAATCATGGCTAATAATAAATTAATAAAAAAAAAAAAGAAATAATGAACAACCCTGAGATCACCCTATCTCCCATCACAGAGCTGTTTCAGGAAACTGAAGGAGTCCTTTTTTTAGCGGGAAATAATAAATGCAGTAGGAATTCCAGTCAAGGCCACGTAGGCAGGTGATAGAGGTTGGAGTTTTTGGACTTCTCTTTAGCATATAGGAAATGAGGCCTTCTGCCAAAACTGCTCCCTGTGAGATTCTCCAGGTTGGCTCTGTGTTCCCAAGACATTGGTGGGAGCTGTCGTAGCCCCCCCTCCACGTTGAGCCTCTGTGCTGCCCGGCCGGGGGCACTCTCCTTTATCTGAGCAGAGTTTGGCTGGCACTTGTCAACATGGAGCCAGTTAATCCTTCTGTTAGTTTTAGAACTAAGATTTTTAAAGATACAAGAACTGCCATCTCATTGTTACAGCTGGTATGTTGATACCCAAGTGTTTCTCAGGATTTTTGTTAGGCAGACCCAAATTCTAGAACTTTCCATCCTCCATGGAAGCTCTGAATCCCTCACTATTCATCCAGTGTGGATGGGCCATGAATGCTGGGTAGAGTCAATGCTATCTCTCTCCCATCAGGCCCTGTGTAGATTGTATGGCAGATGAGGCCAGTGAGGAGGACCTGTGGGAATAAACCAGTATATCCTCCATGATTTGACTGGTTGCTTTCTTTCTCTTCTCCAATCTGTGGTTTCTTGCAAGGACCTCAAGCCTGGGTGCTAATCTTATCTCACTGATTAGAAGTTCAAGATAAAGAGAATATAACTCCTGAAAAGAAAATGGGCTTTTCTCTTCCCCTAAGTCTACAAGCCGAGGGATTTCACTTGAGCTGAGTTTGGAATGTCACTTCAGGACACAATTGTTTTCCAGCCGCTGGCTCCTGGGAGCTTCTCGGGAGGATACAGCTGATGTACCTCAGCCAGCAGGATGTAGAGCCTCTAGTAACAGAATTCTTTTCTTCTGATTCTAGTGAAGACAGAGTCATTGAACACTACAAGAAACTGAATGGCCAGACGAGAGGCCAAGCAATTGTGAAGTAAGTGGTCCTGCCTAGCACTTGTGAAGGCTGTGTTTGGGTATTAAATGGTCATATGTCAAAGTTGGTTCAATTATGCATGAAAGACAAATGTGGGAGGGGTAGTGTTTTAAGTGATTTTTCAAGTAAAAAAAATAAAATAAAATCACTCCTATAACTTTATCTCTCTCTTACACACACATGATGCCAAATCTGCCAAATAAGCACCCTTGCTGAGCCTGTGTGTTGTCTTTGCAGCTATATGAGCATTGTGGAGTCGCTCCCAACCTATGGGGTTCACTACTATGCAGTGAAGGTAAGAGAACTCGTTTGCTGAAGTGTGCTTACCCTGTCCTTAAAGATGGGGGGGTTGTTGGAGAGATGGTTCAGCAGTTAAGGCATTTGCCTGCAAAGCAGAAGGACCCAAGTTTGATTCTTCAGGACCCATGTAAAGCCAGATGCACAAGGTGGCACATGCGTCTGGAATTCGATTGCAGTGGCTAAAGGCTCTGGCACACTGCTCATTCTGCTCATTCTCTCTCTCTCTCTCTCTCTCTCTCTCTCTCTCTCTCTCTCTCTCTCTCCTCTCTCTCTCACTCTCATAAATGAATGAAATATTTTTTAAAAGAAAATCAAGCTAGCAAAATTCTGGGTGTTTTTTGTTTGTTTGGTTGGTTGGTTGGTTTTTGATCTGAAGATTATGAGGGAACTGGAGTTGCCAGCAGAAGGCTTGGTCAGAAAGATTGCATTCCAGAGGAAATTGGGCAACTGGATTTTACCCCCAGAGTACTAACACTTGATAGAGTTACCCTCCAAAAGTCTTTGTTTTTCTCTTTTTTTGAAGTATTATAAATCCTGCCTTCCTTTCAGTCTCAGAGGAATCCTGGGAAATCAGGGCTTCAGGGTTTCTCAGTAAGAAAAATCCATCAATTGCAAAGAGCTGGAGAGACCAAAAACCTTCTTCTGACTCTAGTGTTCTTGGAGGTCCAAGGCCTCACAGCCCCTGTTCAGGAAGGGAACTAAGTGAGGATATAGCCATCAATGAAGTCACAGTGTCTATTCTTGAATATGGCAGTGGAAAATCCAATGTAATTGACTCCATTCTAAATTCTTTTTCATTTCATCCCAAGTGTGACAGCCGAGAATCTCTTCTTTGAAATAATAAAGATTTCCCACATGACTCCATGATGAGGAAAATCCCCTTCCCTATCCTCACTTTATTTACCCACATGAAAGCTTAAGTCATTGCCCAAAGCCCAACCCAAAAGAGCAGAAAACACTCATGAACTCAAGACACTTCCACCAGCCAACTTTCACCAGTATCTTCCAGGACCAGGGAGTTGGATCAGTGATTAAAAGTGCTTTCCTACCAGTGCCATTTCCCATATTTTTATCCCATTATACCCTAAATTTGTTTCAACTAAAATATCATGTTTCATTCATTTTGGGCTATCTGTGGCAGCTTGCAAACAATCTTATATTGTTAATATGCATCAGATTACCAGTGTCATCTAGTACTAACTATATTTTTGATGACAAAGACTGTGTGCTATATTTCTGTTACATGATCCCACCTGGCACATAGTGGGTGCTCAGTCTTAACTGAGTCAGTGTATAATGAGAACTGACGTGTTTCCATAATGATATTAAGTATTGGCACTGCAGTTGTAGAACCCAGAGTTCTGAGGCATCTGTGGAGACTCCGGTTCCATTCCAAGTCTGTTTTGGGTGTCTTAAAACCTTCAATAAATACTTCTTGCAATGGACATTTTCCCACCAGTGGAGCCCTTAGTCCCCCTGCACCATCATTCACAGAATTCATACAGCCATGACACCCTCTCCTACTGATTGGGCATGAGCAGAGTGACCTGGACTCTGGGTTCTCTTCCTACCTGGATGAGGAAGGTGAATCCTTTAAGGAGATGTCCCTTAGATAACTGTGTTCTGGGTCATGGCCACTGTCAGAACTGGGCTTCCAAAAAGACAATGTAAGTATTCACCTAACATGTAGGCTTAGCACAAATGAGGCCCTGGGTTCAATCCCTAGCACTAAAAACAAATAAAAAAATTAAAGAAATCATATACTCCTGAAACTTTTTTAAAATATGTATTTATTTTATGAGAGAGAGAGAGAATGGGCACACCAGGGCCTCTTGCGCCTGCAAACAAACTCCAGACATATGGACCACTTTATGCATCTGGATTTACATGGGTACTGGAGAATTGAACCCAGGTCATCAGGTTTTGCAAGCAAGCACCTTGAAGTGCTGAGCCATTTCTCCAGACCCAAAATTTCTTTCTTTATTATTTTTTGTATTAAGTAAAAACTGTGCATGAACAAGTCATGTGTTGGTACCTTTTCCCTCCCCTCTGCCCCTCTTCCACTGTGGGCCTCCTCAGTGGGATTGCTGGTTTGCTCAGCAGAATTAAGGGCTATGTGTTGTATGAGCAATAAATAGTCAGTCATGGGGGGGGGTGGCAAAATTTATTTCTTTTACCTTTAATTTTGCCTTGAAATAACTCATGGCCCTTAACCATCATGCTAAATTTGAGTTTTCAAGACTCCCATGATGGAGGCACTTACTTGGTCATTCAGAGACCTGGCAATTAGTGTACACTTTGGAACGGATGCATGGTGTGCCCATCATAAAGTCCTGGCCTTCTGGGAGCTTTCTGGGAGGGATGGCTCAGACTTACCCTCTTTGACCACAGTTACAGTTTTTACTCAGGTGATAAGAGGTCCTTGTTCCTTGAGAAGCAGAGATGTTCTGGTTGGGATGCTGGTTAGACACAGAGCCAATCCCCAAGCCAAGGTTTGGCCCACGACACCCTGTTCACATAACTAAGCATGCTTCCCTGATGTGCACGTTTGTTAAGCTATGAAGGACAAGTGGGCTCTATCCACTCCAAGGACATTGCATTTTCTCTTGTCATCAGCTGAGCCAGGTCTGTGGTTATCTTCTCTAGACTGTACTCACTTACACTCCTTTTTGGTGTTCTAGGACAAGCAGGGGATACCATGGTGGCTGGGGCTGAGCTACAAAGGAATCTTCCAGTATGACTACCATGATAAAGTGAAGCCAAGGAAGGTAAGGGTGGCTTCCTGTCTGGCCTTAGCACTCTCTTTTGTGAGAGGAGCGAAGTCGATATGTTAAAGCGCTAACACTGCACAGTCTCAAGGCTCACCTTGCAAATGTATGTGTGTACAGATTACACCACTTTAATCCTGCCTGAGTGCCCTGGGTAAATATTTTTCTCTTCCTGTATCTAAATTTTCTAAGCTGTTATAATTTTTTAAGGTAAGGTACGTGGCTCCATTCTCCCAAAGCAAATGGGAGCTTTGAGGAACCATATTGGTCAGAATTCCCTAGAGGAATAGAACCATTAGAATGAACATATATTATAAAGGGGGCTTATTAGATCTACTTACAGGATATGGGCTGGATACAGTCCAAGAGTGGCTGTCTTCAGACTGGAGAGGCTGAAAACCTGTTATCTACTCAGTCCACAAGGCTGGATGCCTTAGAAGTACCATTCTGGCACTGAACACTGAATTCCTAGAAAGCCACTGGCCTTCAGTCTACATTGGAAGGCTGCTGAATCTTAGGTCCAATGTCCACAAAGGACAGCAGCAACAGGGTAGATGCCTCAGTGAGTAGCATGACAGTCAGACAAGAGGCACTATGTTCTGCTAGACACCATCAAGCAAAGTCACCGTCAGAAGGGCTGCTCACTCAAGGGGAAGGTCTTCCTCTACCTGTTAATCTTTGCAGGAAACACCCTCACAGCCCTACCTAAGAGGTGTGTCTCTTACTTGGCTCCTAATCTCAGGTTGACAATAGAATTTAACCATCAGAGGGACTGTTATTCTCCTTACTTTTCTTGGGGGAGGGAAGACTATATCCTCTTGGAAAATGAGGGAATATCATGTCTCTTGAATCCCGAGCCTTATCTGAGTTTTTCCAGAAGGTTTTTGGGATAAGGTCATAGTTGCAAGAGCACACACAGGTTCTAGGTCAAAATGAGGTGAAAACTAAATAGTAAGAAGTGGTTCTGATAATTGGGTAAAACTCTATCATAGAAGTTATCAGAAAATAAGGTCATTTGTCCAAGAGAAAAAGAAGCTGAGAAAAGTCTGCCCAGATGTGTTTGAACTTTCTGTTCTCTGTTTTCATTAACACATATTTTTTTAGACCAGAACAAACTGACAAACTACAGTGGAAAAATATCTTTGAGGCAAATACTGTCATTCAGAATCTCTGGTAGAGAATGACAGGGAAATGGTTTGCAGTTCAAATCCTGAAATCGATGCTAAAAGTCCACCAGAACCGCACTAGCTTCAGGACAGAGAGCACATCATGGGCCCATTATGTCTTTCCCGATTGCTTTCCCAAACTGCTTTACAACTCAGATTAAAGCCAGCACGAGCACTCTGAATTTATACTCTATCCTCTTAGTCAATCCCTTTATGAAATTAGTAGAGGAACCATGGGCCCATGGTGGGAGGATTTTCATTCAATTGATGAATAAGTTAACTAGGTAAAAGCTGAGTAAAAATCCTGAGCAAATGATGGATTGTTCACTGGGAACAATTCAGTAAGAAGTCGGTCTTGTTTTATGGATATTCCCAAAACTGCTCTGTTTTCCATTGAGATGCTCAAGAAATGAACTGAGCCCCGTGTTCCTGTTTTTCCCCTCTTTGTTTTCTGAACCACAGGCTCTATACCTCTTCCTTACTGTGTCTTTCTTCCTGATTCCCATGCTACCTCACTCCATGCTCTTTCTTCCCGAGTCTTCTCCTTATGACGACATTTTTTATGCCAACTCTTCTCTCTTTCTAACCAGCCACAATGATGTCTGTCCTTGCAAAAGCCAAATGCATTCCTAGAGCCTTAAACAAAGTTCTGATTCCCACATCTGCGGAAGACCAAGACCAGAGTGGGTAATTGAGACCCAGAGTAGAGTTGTTAAATCTTCTCCCTCTAAACTTTGTGAAAGGTGTACTAGCAAGGGTTCAGACATGTTCTGTCCAATGGATCCCTGTGTTTCAGTGTTTTTATTTCTCTAATTGTAGTGTTAAGGAAGATGGATAGAAAAGATAAGATAGCACTCATGTATGTAAAATGCAAGACAGACATACAGCAAGGGCTCAATAAATTATCACTATTAATGTAATAGTGGGAAGAAACAAGCTCCCAAATAAGGAAACGGTACAAGCCAAAGATGTGAATAATCAGCCATTGAATAAGAATAAATAACTTGTGGAACTTTTCTGGATAAGTGAATTTTAAAAAATGTTTAAAAGCCCGTATGTCTTTCCAGGATATTGGCTTTAACTCAAACTCAGTTATTTGAAATAACTTATGTTTATGTAATCTTTGAGGAAAAAGATGGAATTGCCGTGCTTATTTGTTGAAGACCAACTATCAAAGCCATCATTCCTTCATTCATTCACTCATGAACTCATTCAAGCTTGATTATTACATACCTATTGTGTGCCAAGCACTGAGATGAAGGAGCTGCACCTCCAGATCTGCCCCATGGTATCAAGAGAGAGCTGTGTGCTAAAGGAGTCAGGGTCTTCTCTGTCTCTAACAACACAATATCACGGGCTGGGTAACTTTACAAAGAGATGAAGTTTATTTTGACTCGCAGTTCTCAGGTCTAAGGTCAAGGATGCCACATCTGGTGATGGCCTTCTTTCTGGCTCCTTGGTGGAACAAGGCATCTTGTAGCAAGAGACAGGGAATGTCTGGACGTGAGCCTCATGTGTGTGTGCATGCCTGTGTGTTTTCTGGTCTTTTCTTTCTTTCTTTCTTTCTTTCTTTCTTTCTTTCTTTCTTTCTTTCTTTTTGGATATAGGGTCTTATGTAACCTAGGCTGGGCTCTAACTTTCTGTGTAGCTGAGGATGACCTTGAGTTTTGATTCCCCTGCCTCCACCTTCTCAGTGCTAGATTATAAGTGTGCATCACCACCTGGTTTACACAGTGCTGGGAATCAAAGCCAGGGCTTCACGCATGCTTGGTGAGCACTTCCAACTGAGATACTCTGCCCCTCTTCTTACAAAGCCAACAGGATGCAATAATGGGGGCTGCATCCTGATAATCTTATCTAATCCTAGTCACCTCCCCTAGGTAACTCTAAATACACAGTAAGTTATTCTCATAATACTTCATGATAGGGATTTGATTTCAACATGTGAATTGTTGGGGTGATACTCAAACAACATCCAAACCCTAGCAGTGGCTAAGCTCCATACTAGAAGCCTGCATGATGTCAGTGGTGAATCAACTGACCAACTGGGTTTATGTAAGAAGAAAAAAGTGTGTACGGAAGAAGCAATGGTCCTCTGGGTCTTAATAATGAGTTGACAGATGAGTGTGAATGGAGGGGGGGCACGCAGGCAGGAGTCGGCATATCGAAAGCATAGAGGTGAGACAGCAGGATATGAAGGGAGCACAGTATCCCATATGGGGCCGGAATGCAGGCCAATGGGTGAAGCTGAAGAAGCTGCTAGGCAGCCAGCAAAGAGATTGCTATAATGACTTCATCCTCTCTAGGCAAAGGAAGCCATGGAGGACAGAGTGTGAAGCAGAGAAGTGCCAGATCTACATCAGAGTTTCAGTGATATAAAGGAGTCAGTCTGGTGGATGAAGGCTTGCGAACCAGGATATGGTTACCATGGTTATAGGCCAGGACCCGTGGGGGCTAGAGCTTGCTTTGGTTATAGGGCCAGAAGAGGGAAGAAGGAAAGAAGGTGTTCAGAGGCAGGTGTTGTTGGTCAGACCTATGGTGGGGGTGGGCATGGCAGGAAGAGAAGAAGACAGTCTAGAAGGACAACAGGGCTTCTTGATCAGCCATGGGATATCTGGAATCCTGGACAAGGAGAAGCTGGGAGACAGCTGGATGTAGTTTAAGACATGCATAGCGCTTAAAAAATACCAAAAAAACAGGCATGTGTAGTGCTGAGTTTGATGGACATCCAGGTGACAAGTAGGGGCTTACAACGTGGCCAATCAGAGCTCAAGTGTGTCAAGAATTTCCACAGGGCTGGGGAGATAGCTCGGTTTGCAAAGCCGTGGCCTCACAAACATGAGGATTTGAGTCCAATCCTCTGAACCCAATCAGGGTGGTGCACAGATATAATCCCAACACAGCTGAGCAAGAGGCAGGTGATCCCTGGAGCTTCTATCCAGCCATCCAGCCCTATTGGTGAACTCCAGGCCTATGAGAAACCAACCCTATGACAGCACTCCTGAGATTATCCTCTGGTCTATACACCCCCTCACACACATGTGCCCCCCATATGTACACCTGTATACACACACATATACATGCTGTGTTTGTTTTAAACAAAATCTCTAAAATATAACTGAACCCGAGGCTAAAGAGAGAAAGGACATTCGGCCCTGAGGAAGAGTCATGAGAGCTGGAAGTGTCATCACGGGCCCTGAGAGCAGTCAGATGCTTGTTGCATGGCCCCTCGTACACTTTGGGTGCCCTCAAGAAGTGAGTGCACAATTTGAATATAAAGCTACAAACAGCCCGCCAAAGGTCCATAAGGAGTTCTAGGGGTCATCCTGTCTGCTAAGATGTTACTGGAGCTGAAAGGCAAAGCTGAGCCCTTAGTGATGAAGCCCCTGCTGCAGGACGACCTAGGCAGGATGTCTGCTTCTTTTCTAACATCCAACATCATCACCATCAGGAAAGACCTGTTTGTTACAGTGAGGAGCACGAGAGGCTCTGAGCATCACAGAGCCCTGGGACACGTGCCAGAGGGAGATGCCTGCGCATGATAATATCAATGCACATTTCCACGTAAGCACCAAAGTCACTCTTCTTAACCTCCATTGTCTGTCAGAAACTCATAGGAAACTGACGAGTTCCCTGATGCCTCCCCAGGTCCTGTTCACCCTGCTCCCTGGCCCTCAGTTGTGGGGATGGGAAGCCTTGCAAGGATTCGGCTGTGAGGCTGGAGCTGGGAAACTTCACTCCTGTCCATTTGTATTCAGCCTTGAAAGTCAGCAGTTCTGAGCAGGTGTGGCTGCAGTGTCCTTGATGAATACCCAGAGTTCCCAGCATAGGAGGCTGAGAGAGCTGCAGGGAGGGATGCCCTCCAGGTGGTAGCGCGCCCTCTTGGCACTGGAGCCAGGCACCACTCTGCCACCTTGAGCCTCCAGGGATGCTGAGGGCAGGCGGAGGGCCCAGTTCAAAGCTCCAGGAGACATCTATGGCTACAGCTGCATCTCCTGCCTGGGCAAGTATTCCTGCCCAGGGGCAGACACAGGCCCTCGCTGACACTCTGACCCACTTCTAACAGCTGTCACGTGGTAGTGCAATCCTAAGAGCCAGCCTTCAAGTAGAGGCCAGGGCAGGGCTTTCAAGGCAACAGTCATCCCCTCCTGCACCTGCAAATCTTCAGGAGCCCAGGCACTGCCTGTGAGAATCTACATAAGTGCTTCCTTGAGGCTCATTGACAATGTCCCCTCGAGCCCCTGAGAGGCCCTAGCTAACAGCTGTCAACAAGCGGCTAGGCTGGGGCCTGGCCCCAGTTCTCTGGGTCACATGTGGTTTCCATTCTGATCTCAGGGTCTGTAGTGTATCACTGAGTCCCTACTCCAGATTTCAGTGTCTTTGGAGAGGAGGGATAAGAAATAAGGCTCTTTCCAGTTAGAATAGAGGACAGAGAGCATTCTAGTCTTACCCTGGACCTTCTAGATGAGCAGGCTCCTGGTCTTCCTGAAGCACACTTGGACTTTGTTTAAAATTAGAGATTTTTGAAATTCAGGAGTGGTGGTGCAGGCCTGTAATCCTAGCACTTGGGAGACAAAGTCAGGAGGGTGGTGAGCTATAGACCAGTCTGAGCTGCACAGGAAGTGACAGGTCAGCCTAGCTACACAGGGAGACCCTGTTAAATCAATCAATAAATCAATACAAACTATTAAAAAAATTTGGGGGTGAGTGTATATGGGTATACATGTAGAGATCAGAGGACACCTTTTGGGGCGTTGGTTCTTTCCATCTTGTTTGAGGCAGGATCTCATGTTCACCGTTGCAAGTATCTGGCAGATTCTCCTGTCTCAGCCTTCCATCGGGTCATCATCTGGTGTGCTGGGGTTACAGACACTACTGCTATGGTGTGCAGCTTTTAAGTGGGATCTGGGGACCTGAATTCAAAGACTCACACTCACACCACAAACACTGTCTCTACAGAGCCACATCCCCAGCCCCAAAAATTTTTTAGAATTGAAAAATAAAGCAAAAATGAAAATAAACAGGTGATCCAAGAAAGAAAAATGTTGAAACTATTAAAAAAACAATGTTGAGGGCTTGGGGTTTTTCAAAATGAAAGTCATTTTAAAAAGGAAGCAAAACAAAAGCAGAATTTCCCTGTCCTCAGAGCACGTGCTGTGTAGGAGGGAACATTTCACAGACTGGGTTTTGGCTTTTGAGTGTGCTCAGAAAGTTTCAGAATTATCTCAGAAACTTCTGAAAACCTTCTTAAATACTATTTTGCTATCATACCAAAAAATCATCTTCATATGCCTTCAAATAGCAGAAAACAGAACTAAAAAATATTGAGATCTACAATACAGTCCCCAGAACAATGGTCCTTGCTCTGCACACGAGTTCTTTTATAAAGGTTAGGCAGAATCCCAAACACTATCTGAGGATAAGATGCATGAGGCTTAAGGAGCCATTACATATTTCCTATCCCTTTCAGAAAGTCCCACCTCATCGCTCATCCAGCTAGGCTGCCTGCCTCCCAGTTTCTGGGCCCTTGCCGTGCTGTGTGACATCCCTGTGGTCACTGCAGTGCCCTCCTCTCCTTGCCTGTGGCTGGGAGTCTTAGTGATCTTTGTGAACAAGGTAGAAGCAGAGGGTGGATGGAGCTGGCAGTGGGCAGAGAGCGAGGAGAGTTTGCAGCTCTGTCCTAGTGGCCAGTGCTCTTTAACATTTGTATATGGACGTGTGCAGGATATGTGCTTCTAAGCTCAGGTGTGGGATTTCCTAAATCCCAGTCCTCTTGTCTTCAGGGAATGATGAGATGGTGTCCAGTTGGCATTGGGGCTCTGAGGGCTTTTAGTTTGAACTTACGGTCAAGTTCAGAGACATAGTGCAACAAAACCAGAAGAGTGACCACCAGCCTTGGCACTGATCATCTGTCTGCTGGTATAAGCAAGAATATTTCCTTTTTCTTTCCTGAAAATGTCTCAATGAAAAGTGAATCCCATATGCTAAAGAGGTATTATTTATTAACTCTGACAGAATCAGGGAGTCTCAGGGGGGCAGAGATAAATAGTCTGTCTCAGAAGAGATTCCCTCTCTAGAGGAGCTCTCCACATTCCTGAGATCAAAGCTTGAGGAAGTGTAACCACTTAATCTCTGTGACCCTTTCCTAATCTCTGTCAGCCCCTTCTTGACAGCCCCAGTCCCAGAAGTGTGGGGAGGATCAACTGTCCCACACTAATGACAACAGCGGGCCAGTACCAGGCCCTTGCCATCTTATATTTTGCACCCTTCAGACCTGTGGACAAACTGGCCATGGATCATCCAAAGCTATGATCAGAAATACAGCAGAGGGGCTGGAGAAATGGCTCAGCAGTTTAAGGCCTGCAAAGCCTAATGACCCAGGTTCAATTCCCCAGTACCCACATATGCACAGATGCACAAGGTGGCACATGTGTCTGGAGTTCATTTGCAGTGGCCAGAGGCTCTGGTGTGTTTCTCTCTCTCTCTCTCTCTCTCTCTCTCTCTCTCTCTCTCTCTCTCTCTCTCTCTCTCTCTCTCTCTCTTTTCACACACACACACACACACACAAATAAACAAATAAAACATTTTTTTAAAAATACAGCAGAAAGCACTTTCTATGGGACTTAGCAGAAGGATCCCCACGCAGGCTGTGCCTGAGGCTGGAAGCACATCATGAGTTAAGCTCAGGCCCACACGCTCCCTGGAAGGAGTGCTCACTGCCCATAAATCAGCCCTTACAGACTCAGCTCACTCTCCAGTCTGCGTTCACTCAAAGGTCTCCATGGGGAGGAATGGAGACACAGACCTTGTTACATATTCAGCAGACGGCATTCACTTATTTATTAGATGCGCAATTAGGGGGGCTTTTATGTACCCTTAGATGCACAATTAGGAGCACTCTGGGGTCCCTTCTGAGGCATTAGGGGAAGGCATCAACGTAATTGGTCTGTCCCTGAGCAGCCGCCAAGGCTTCCTAGGATTCCTAAGAGTATTTCAGAGGCAGGGCATTGGCTCCGGGAGTTGATGCATTACTGTCACCTCCCCAGATTAGTAAAGATTTTTGGATTCTCTGAGATGATGAGACAGGAAGGGAAAGGAATATTTACAGGAAATATTCCATGAACTATGTGCTGACTCGCAGTGTGGCCCTACTTAATTATTCAGTGGGATAAGAACGCCATCACTGCTGACTTAGTGCCCGGCTTCTCTTGGATGCCTTTGACTCATTTTGCTGCCGGCAGAATCCTCTGACTTGCCGGCCCTGGCTGGATGCCTCACTCCTTCCTTCCAGCTTGCCTGGTCCCCTTGGAAACCACACCCCACGCACTCAGGGGAGGACAGCTCCACTTAATATGTTTAACACTTTGCAGCCTTCAAAGGGCCTCCTCCATTTGGCTCTTATCACTGTTGAGGATCACAATGAGGGACTGAGTAGAAGGTTCTGGTGCCTGTGGGTGACAGGTCCTGGCCATGGGTCATCAGGGAAGTTGGCTTCAAAGCTGTGGAGTAAGTGTTCAGGATGGATGTGGGGGAGGAGGCACAAGAAGTTACCAGAATCTATAATATAAAAATAACTCTAAGTCAGCTGTGGTGGCTCATGCCTTCAATCAACCCCAGCACGAGGGAGGCTGAAATGGGACGATCAGGAGTTTGAGACCAGCCTGGGCTACAAAGCAAGCTCTTATCTCAAACAAGGGCTGAGGATATAACTTAGTGGTAGAGAGCTTGGGTAGCATAGGCAAGACCAGAAGTTTGATTCCCCAGCATGTGTGATTAAACACACACACACACACACACACACACACACACACACACACACACACATCCCCCCACACACCCTCACAACAAAAAAGTAAACCAGTCACCTCCATATCATTCAAAGGTCCAAAGTAAATCAATAATAAGAATTTGAGTTCTATTAGTTCACTTCCAGTATATGCTCCCCCCCCAAAAAAAAAGTCCTAATATCTTATTTAAGCTCTCTGTATCTCTTTGTGGCTATGAAAGGGAGACTGAAGGACCCAGGGTAATTTTTTTTCCATTTTGATTAAGTTTCTTCTCCAACTTTTCCTTCCCCCAGATAAAAGTGCCTTTGCCCTTGACATAGCAAATATCGTTACAGTCTCTTTTATATTAAACATGAGTGGCGGGATCGTTTCAACAGCGAACAACATCTCTTTGTTAAGAGGATTTTTTTTCCTGGTTATTGAGTCTGGGAACCCAGGGTCTCTTGGTTCCCACAGGTTTCTTTCTGAGCCTGGTCCTGAATAAGCCAGACTTCCAAGGGCACCAGCTTGTAGCCCCTTGTTTTCTTGTTGAAGCTTATGCTTCTGTCAGGAAGCTACCTTTGAGGAAACTTGATCTGTCTGTGAGCAGGAAAAAAGCATTGTCTGACACAGGTGGGTGATTGGTCTTTGTTGTGGGGTGGGTTTTTTGTTTGTTTGGGATTTTTTTGTTTGAGGAAATGTCTTACTATGTAGCCCAGGCTGGCCTTTAACTCACTATGTAGGCCAAGCTGACCTCAAACTCTTGATCCTCCTGCCTCAGACTCCCAAGTAGCTGGGATTATAGGACTTTGCCACCATGCTTGGGGTTGATAAATGGCTCAGCGTAGATAATACATTTTTTGTCATATTGTTTTGGTTTTTGGTTTTCAAGATAGGGTCTCACTTTAGCCCAGGCTAACCTGGAATTCACTATGTAGTCTCAGGGTACCCTCAAACTTATGGCAATCCTTCTACCTCTGCCTCTTACCTGCTAGGATGAGAGAGAGAGAGAGAGAGAGAGAGAGAGAGAGAGAGAGAGAGAGAGAGAGAGAATGAATAGGGGGACTCTGTAGCCCAGGCTGGACTCAAACTCACTTCCATCCCTGACTGGGATTATAGGCGTGAGTTACCATGCCTGGCTTCAAAGTGGATAATTCTTAAGAGAAGCTGCCATGTGAAAGGGTTTCCCTGCAAAGATATAAGAAGAGAGGACTACAATTACCCCTTTATGACACACAAGACCAAGTTGCTCCCAGATTGACAGTTTGGTGCTCCCCCTAAAGGGATGCATTCAAGCACTGAGGTGTCCCTTCACTTGTCACTGAGGTCTGCCTCTGCCTCAGGCACCCTGTCATTGTTTGTAAAGGCCAGGTGTCTAGGATGGTCCACATGATTCTAGTTCTAGTTCTGCAACATGAGTCACCTTCCTGCCTCAGTTTCCTCCCCAACAAGGTGGTACATATAGCTGATTAAGAATCTTGAGGTTGGGGGAATCTTGGAATTATAAACAGGAAGAAAGCAAGGAGCAAGCTTGTTTGTGTTTGGGGTGTGTGTGTGTGTGTGTATGCATATGTGGGTACACATGTGGAGGTCAGGCATTGACATCAGGTGTCTTTCTGGGTCACCTTCCAGCTTGTTCACTGAGGCAGGGTCTCAGTTGAACTTAGAACGCACCTGTTGCGGTCAGCTTTTTAGTTGCTGCACAGGAAGAACCCAAGCAAAGGCGACTTGTAGAGGAATGGGTTTATTTGGCTTACGGACTTGAGGGGAGACTCCATTCCTGGCAGGAAAAATGATGGCATGAGCAGAGGGCTGGACACCACCTCTGCCACAGCACTGCAAACAGTGGCAGGAAGGTGTGCCAAACTCTGACAAGGGGAAGCTGGCTTATAACCCCCATAAGCCCGCCACCAACAACACAACTTCATCGAGGTTGTAAAACCCAAACTGCCATCAGCTGAGGATCGATCTATCAGAACACATTTATTTGTTTGTGGGGGACACCTGGATCAAACCATGACAGCACCAATCCAGGTAGTCTAGTTTGTCTCTGCCTCCTGAGCACTGCCATTATAGGAGGGCCCCCAAGCCTACTTGACATGACACAGTGTGGCCATCCTAGGCACTGAGAGAGCCATCTCCCTGTCCCCCAAGCTCATGTTAAAGCCAGAAGAAGAATGATAATAAAAGTGGTGGTTTTTCTAGAAGGAAGTGTGTGAAAGGGAAAAAGGCAGTTTCTAGGTAGGTAAACTCATGCCTATTTCTTTCTGTTTTCCAGGGGAGCCAATCAATGCCCAAGCTAGATCTGGTTGGGTGAGCAGAGTGGTCTCCCCCCACTCAACACCCCAGCTGATGTGTGTGTTGTGGTATGTGGTCTCCCAGGCTTCACTGGCTTCCCACCCCAATGCCTGGTCTCATCAACTTCTTGTCCTTCCTGCCCCTCAGTAGCAATGTGCCAACACTAAGAAAGGCCTTATAAATAGCCACGGTGATACTGTGGACAGTCGGGGTCAAACAGGGTGTTGGGTATTTATAACGTGCAAAATGAACACCCAGCCAGACTACACAGAAGCTCTCTGAATGTGACTAGCTTCTGTAGACAGATTCCCTCCCCTCCAGAGCCCCGATGACCTGGATACGATTTGAAGAAACAAATCAAAAACAAATGCTGCCGCTGGATCCCAGATCACTTCAGAAGAACACTCAGGAGTCTCCCTCATGCCAGAAGGAACCACAAGCCAGGAGTAACTTGTGAATAGATTTGTTTTTTCTGGCTTAAAAGCCATAAGACTTTGGCTAGGGATATAGCATGATTGGTAAAGGGCTTGCTTTGGCAACACGAGGACCTGAATTCAATCCCTAGTACCCACATAAATGCCTATACTTTGAGCACTGTAGGGCAGAGACAGGAGCTGGCCAGCCAGCATAGCCTAATGAATGAGCTCCCGGCCAATGAGAGAGCCTGTCTCAAAAAGAGGTAGACAACTTACCGGAGAACACCCAAGGTTGTCCTCTGTCCTTCATATGCATCTGCACACACACAAACACATGTATGCACACACATGGAAACTACATACACATATACACATGCATAAACAAAATTCAGACTTTGCATAAGATAACAAGAACACTACTCCATAAAACTCAAGGTGAACTTTTCTCTCATACTGTTACTTTAAACGTGTTCTTCCCTCGTCCCTTGATAAAACCATAGGCAGTTCCAGGGCTGTTCTGGTCACTCCCATGTAGTTAAAGTCACCTAGTCACTTTAAATAGCAACATAAGCTCTTATTAAGAAGCGAGAATGCTCAGTCCTGTAATACAATGAAATGTGTGAGTTCGTTTTGGAGTGCTATAACAAAATGTCTGAGACTATTAATTTATAAAAAAGAAAGGTCTAAGCCGGGCGTGGTGGCGCACGCCTTTAATCCCAGCACTCGGGAGGCAGAGGTAGGAGGATTGCCATGAGTTCGAGGCCAACCTGAGACTACAGAGTGAATTCCAGGTCAGCCTGGGCTAGAGCGAGACCCTACCTCGAAAAACCAAAAAAAAAAAGAAAGGTCTATCGGGCTTGTAGTTTTGGAGGGGCACATTCAAGACCGCAAGTATAATGCTCCAACCTTGACTTAAAGTTAAATCTTCTCTCTCTCAACCACTCCACCCCTCCTTCATTTCACCTGACTTCCGAGGCACCACCCAAGCTCTACAGGTAAAAGGAATGCACCTTAATTTTCTAGGTTTGAAGGAAGGGAAGGCTCTTTCCCCTTCCCCTCTGGGTGGCAGAGAGCTCACAGCATCTCTCTCTCT
>PVHP010000123.1:0-95478 GCA_004024765.1 Zapus hudsonius
CCCATTACTGACAAGGTGGAGACAGAGGGGTCCTGGGGCTTGCTGGCCAGCTAGTCTAGTTCAGTGAGCTCCAGGTTCAGTGAGAGGCCCTGTCTCCAAAGATAAGGTGGAAAGCAATTGAGGAGGACACTTGGCGTCAGCCTCCAGCCTCCACTTGGAAACCAACACACACATGTATATGCACAAGCATATAGATATGCAAACACCTAGGCACCATACCACACACACACACACACACACACACACACACACACACACACACACATATATACACTACACCCCCTTCAAACAAAACTAGAACAAAACAGGCAACATCACTGCCTTTGTGGAGCTTTTAGGTGAAAAGAGGAAACAGAAACATTGTCTGGCACTTACAACTCAGTAAAGATTGTGAGGAGAAAAGCAGAATGCATAAGAATATGCATGGAAATTTAAATCCTACTTGGGAATCTAAAGAAATATTTCTTTTATCACCAAGGGCCAAGGAATAGTTTGGTTACCCAGCAAGTAATTAGTGGAGTTCAATTTCAAATATAGGACTTCCCAAATATTTAGTACTCCTGGCTCTTGCAGGAAGGGTTCAGACAGAAGGGAAGAGCCTTGTTCTTTTTCCTGCTTGGTCTTGGGCTTCAGTGCAGCGCAGCCTGGAGGAACCATTGTGCAACTTGAGGGGCTTGCATCTCCAGGAGCTGTAAGTGCTCTGGAGCCGTGGTAAGGTAATCTCTGAGTACCTGTCCTGAGTACATGGCAGGGCACAGATCAGAGCAATCCTAGCAGAAGGAGAATTGTCCAGGCACCTCTGCGGCTGGAGGGATTCAGGGAGAGAAGGAAGACATTCTATGGCATCAGCTGGGCTGGTGGACTGTCTGGGGCAGGAGAGTTGAAGACCTACAGAAGCACCGGGAAAGCAAACTTTTCTCTTTTTTGGCTCTTAAGAAGTTAAACATTAATGTCTAGTCAGTAAACTAGTAAACATAAATCTCATACCCTAACTCTATGAAGCACTACAAGACAGAGAGGAGGAAGGTTTCAAGGAGTACAGTATGGAGAAGACAGACATATCAATAAGTTCAGTCATAATCTAACAAAGCATGTTATTTCTGATCAAGGCCTGTGAGGAGCCTTGTGAACATGGGACCCTCAGGTGTGCCACCACACCTGGCTTTAGAGAGCCTGGTGTTTGAAGGGGACCAGGTTGCAGGATAAGGCAGGACCAGAGGAACTTGCAGGGCTTATAAGATTCTCGAGCTAAGACCAGAGGCTGCTTTTCCCTGTAAACCAAGAATTGTCATATCAGCTTATGACTTTTCCTGAGTCAGAGTTCAAAAGGAGTTAACACTCAAAAATTGGGACTATTTCTTTATTCTGCCAGCCATCTTCATTTCCAAATTACTTCCAAGGAAGATGAAGGGAAACCAGTAAGTAGTTGAGTAGAGATAGAATTCATCAAGAGAAGAAGAAAGATGATCACCACCAAACTGTCAAAGAAAGCCTTGCTTTTTTTTCTTTAATCAAAAAGATACACAGGTGTGTTTCCCTGCAGAGCTTCTCCTGAGAACCAGGACTTGTGCCCATTGATTCATCTCAATGATTGTTTATAAATCTATATTTTGCCTAAATACCATTCTGTGTGTTATGAGAAAGATGATTGAATATAGGCCTCTGTAGTATGGTAGATCATGCCTAATAAATTAATAATTATAGCCCCATGCAGTAAGCTTTTGGTTACACTATGGTAATCCTGCAGTTGGACATAAAGCAAGTGTCTGGAGATTAAGTGGACCCCTTTAGTCTCCTATGAACATAAAAATATGGCAACATCTGAAATGCCAATCGCACTAAAATTCACATATGCAGGAAACTTTTCTATTGTTTGCTATTAGCCCATTGTTCTCATAAGGCCATCCTATGAGGGTGGCAAGTAAGAGGTACCTATATGTCCAAGTTAAATCGAAGTCCAATTTTCAAATGTAAATCTACACATAATTGAAGTTCAGTCTTTCCAAATATGGATCAAGCTCCATCATTTCTGTCCCTTTTCCCACATTCTCTACAAGATGATAGGCAGGGCAGGGATGGCTGCAAGGATCACATATTACTTGGGCCCAGTGAGGGGAGCACAGATCACACACACTGACTGTGCTTTGTCCTCCGTCTCAAAGGCCAGGACTGGCTAACCTTGTGCTCTGGCTTCAGCTACTGTTACTAGGGTCTAGCCTTCAAGGCTGATTCAACCATCATCATCTTGGCTCTCTGTTGCTGTGGGGACTTGTGGGTGTCATCCATGCCTTAACAAAGCTAGGTAAGAGCAGTCAAACTAAATTCCAAACAATAACTCTGCTTGTCCGTGCCAGAGGCTAAAACCCAAGGCTCTTAGCAAGAACCGTACCAGGAGTCCTGCCTCTTTGTGAGCTGCGACGGCATCAATGGATCTGACCCGTTGACTTTCCTCTCTCTCTCCATAGCTTTCCCCTCAATTTGCCAGCACTGAAAGTGGGGTTTCCCTCCCACTTCTGCTTTCTGCCTAGATGCCCCTTATGTAAAATTCCATCCACTCCTCCAAACTTGTCCCCAGACATGTCCAGTTTGCAAGGAGGTAATTTTTAAAAATCCTTTTCCTCTCCCTAAAACCCCATTGTCTCCTGCCCCATTGTCTTGCTGAAAAACGTCAGTGAGCCCTAAGGCACTCACTGGTCAGAAGAAAATTAGATTCAAGTGTTTAATATCTACAAAGAGCATAGCACTTTTAAGACACTAGAATTGTGGTTCTTTGTCTTCTAATCAAGTAGTCCAAGGAATGTGGCTCTGCAGGTCACCTCTGGGTAAACTGTGGCAAGTGTTTCAAGCTCAGATAAGTTTCGGGAATGCGAAGTTAAAGTCAGTAGGTTCATTTAATATGAAACCATGAGAGCTTTTGATATGCTAGTGTGCCTGTGAGTTTTGATGTGCTGTTTCCCAAGCTTATTTGACCATAGATCACTTTATGTATGTATCCTGGAAATAGTTTTCTGCGGAATTCAGGAATGGAAGACACTGAAAACCCTTCATCCCTAAAATCCTGCATCCATCAATCTCTACATTCCTTGCTAACAAGACTTCAAGGTTAAAGTGTCTACTTCTACTTTGTTTCCAGCCCAGATTGGGTCTGGGCTTGTTTTGCAACCACAACCACGTTGGCTTGAGGCTAATAAGGGTGAAGTACCTGAGAGTTAGGTGGTTAGAGACTAGAACTGGAAAGGCTTTATCCCACAACAAATGGGCAGGCACAACCCTCCCCACCCTTGCTAAAATGAGAAATCAAAGGACCTAATTCCCAAGCTTCCCTGGGAATTTTCTAATGGAGATACTGACCCTGTTTGGCCTGGTGCAGGATGGGAAATGAAAGATGGCTCATCGTTAAGGAATGCAAACTAAGAATCTCATGATGTTCAGTATAAAAAATACATCTAGTATAAAATTACTGCAATGTTCTCCAGAATCTGAAAGAATGTTAATATTCCCTGCGTGGTGGTGGGAACACGGAAAACAGAATCCAAGTCGATTGAAAGTTGAGATCAACAGGAAAATTCTGGCTAAACTACTTTGCAAAGAACACAGTGATCTTAAAATAGTTTTTTTTAAGGGACATTACCTAAGGAAAAATATTCAAAACTCAAGGGACGTGGATGAGTTTCTAGGGAGGACAATGATGGATGAGAGGAAATGGTGGAGAAAACCATGGACAGCCAGGATAATGGGCCCGTGACCCTTTTACCTTCCTCAAACGTTTCTTCTGTCCTTATGTAAATAGAGGAGAGGCCTGATCTGACATGCAGAGTAAAAATGGGGAAAAACTGATATTGCATGTGCAGCCGCATGTGCGGCTGAGTGGGTAACTCCTAAAGTGAAAAAAAATCCATCCCATTGTACACATCTCTGTGAAAGACATATTGATTTACATGAGTAGTGTGTGCATGAGAAAACATCCTGAGGACACAGGAAAGCAGCAGGGAGGCTGCAGACCCGACACAGTCAGCTCTTCCTGGCCATTCTGGGACCAGGAGCAATGAGGCATCCTTAGGAACGAAGGAAGAGAACACTGTCCCTAATTCCATTGTTGTTCCCCCCCCAGGGCTTTTTCTCAAAATAAGCCATGATGTATGCATTAATTTCAGCTCAATCATTCATAAAATGACCAATTGGTAACACTTTGAATATAATTGTAAAATACTGCTACTGGTATGTGGGCATACTTTTTCCCAACATAAGACTCAATTAAGACATACATGGTCATATGAGCTGTCATTAATCCATATGGCTCTTACATCCTGAAATAAAACCTATTTGTATTAAGGATATTTCTTTTTGAGAACTGAGAACTGTGGAAAAGCCCCATCTTCTTCCAGACCAGTCTATAAGACCTGTGAGCATCATTCTTTTCTTTGCCTAACACCCTATCCACCTACCTGTCTTTCTCCTTCCTTCCTTCCTTCCTTCCTTCCTTCCTTCCTTCCTTCCTTTCTTCCTTCCTTCCTTCCTTTCTTCCTATATAAGCTGAGGTTGTCAGCTAGCAGTGCTCAGAGCACAGCATATTCTACTCCACACAGGCAGTTACTGAACTCAGGCTGGGCCAATTTGTTACTGTGTTCTTTTAGCCTAAGTGATGAATCCAAGGTATGGTCATATGACCGATGTGTACAACAACCACAACCCTTCTTCCAGATTCCTTCAGTGGAACATGAGGGAATATGGTCTGTTCTAATTTGATAAGCTGATTGGCCTATGTGCCTTATTGCCTCCTTAAATTTAAGGTAGTTCAAACCAGATGCTTATCCTGTGCAAATGAAAACTTCCAACTAACACAAGAACATTGGTAGAATGGTAACTAAGCCTCAGTGTCTTCCTCCTTCTCTACAAGACTATTGGTAATACACTTACATGTCAGACCAGAAACAGTGACATGTTAACATGCAGTACAGGGGGGATTATGGCCTATTGGGATGAATAAACATCCAAGGACTGTTAAGAACTAATTAACTTCCAAAGTTCACTCTTCTATAAGGAAAAGTAGCCCAAGACTAGAGGCCTGGTGTCTGGGGGATAGTAAGTAAGTAAGTCTGGGGGATACTAGTCTGGTAGGATCGATTCCTGAGGGCTGGGACCTGAGGATGGGTCAGAATTAGCTTCATCTATTCTGTCATGGTCTCCTTTGCCATTTTAAAAAGCATGGAGACTTTAAGATGTCTGTTCTTCCCACTAACTGAGCTGACACAGATCTGTTTATCTGATATCAATAGTGGGACTATGTTGGCTTTTTACTTTTTATTCTCCCTGGAGTCATATTAAGTAGCAGAGAAACTCTAGATCACATACACAAAAAATGAAGTCCTAGATAGGAAAATAAGGAAAAAAATAGTTCTAATTCTTCTCTGATATATTATCTTTGGAGTCTTAAATATAAAAGATTCTATGAATGCCTATTAATTTTTTCTAGAGTACCTACAAATTTTTACTAAGTCAAAAATCATGCAAACATTTCAAATCTAGGTGTGGTATGCTACAAAGAATATGTATGTCTATTAAATAAACTCTAAAGGTCTATCAAAATGAACCTGTCCTTCCATGCAAATGAGTGATAGGCGCATTCTCTTGAGGCATGCTTAAAGTGTGAGTGTTGCCCCGTCCATTGGGAATTTACCTTCGTTTATCAGCTCTCATTTTTATGTAGATTGAAAGTTCATGGTCTGTTTTTCCTCAGTGGTAGAGCTAATCTGATTACCTCTTCTTTAACGTGTGCTACACATCTCTTATCAGTGTCTTAAATGCAGGTAACTTTGGAATGACTTGTCACATGCATGACTGTACAACTTATCTGTGAAAGAACATACACACTCTTTTATTTTGATAGGGCTGCTGCATCTCCAGCATTTATCTATCACACATGAAAGCATCTCATCCAATAATTAATATTGATAATTGCTTAATAAGCCTTTAAATTTTATTTACAGTTTCAAGGAGAGAGAGAATGAGCACACCAGGGCCTCTGACCACTGCCAAAGAACTCCAGATGCATGTGCCACTTTGTGCATCTGGCTTGACGTGGGTACCGTCAAATCTAACCCTGGCTGTCAGGCTTTGCAAACCAGCACCTGTTAACCACTGAGCAATCTCTCCAGCCTCACTTAACATATGGAGTCGGCTACATATACTAGATACTCTTTGAGGTGTCAAGAATTTGGAAATTTCAATCAATGTGAATAACTTTTTTATCTCGTGATAATTTTATAAGAATTACCATCTTAAAAAAAAAGGGCAAAAGGAAAGGAAAGGGTGGAGCCAGAGGTGGTGTCTCACGTGTTTATATTTATGAGTGCTACGGTTATTGGTTATTTCACATGTTATAAATGCTTCTTTTGCCAAAGACCCAGAGTCTTTAAATTATGCCATAATATTTTGCAACAAAACAGGTGAAGGCAGGATGTGAAAAAGAAATCAATGCAATTTACTTATAATTAAGACTAAGTTAAGAAATGAAAAAAAAATTGTTTCCTCTCAGTGGTGCTGCTGTTGACTGACATAGCAAAGCTTATATAATTAGTGGAAGCATGTTAATTGAATTATGGCAATTAAGTCAGCCTTGAGACAGAGGTCCCTTCTGATTGATGAGACTGTGGTGATCTGTCGCCATTTTCCCCTGTCGGAAAGGTCGTGCTGTGTCTCAGCCTGCCTCAGTACTACAGCTTCTATGGTGTAGCCAAAGTTGGATTTCTCTGGTGTTAATTATCCACTTTGTGGGTTGTTGGGTCCTTGGATTCGTTCCTCCTTTCTCCATGGTTTCCAGGTTTCATAGCATCAGTGTGCAGACTGAAGAAGCCCAAGAGGCCATGAGGTTAACAGCTGAGATTTTTATTAGCACAGAGCTTCATCAAAGACAAAGAGAGGGAGGGAATGAATATATTTGGGGATCTGATGTGGAGAAAGTGATTGTCATCTCATCCATGTCTTTAGGAAAACCGTTGTTGATTGAAGTATTGAGAGCAGACTGAAACAGAAGCTCACACAAGTTGGGGGGGGGTGTTTGGGAACCCTAACTCTCCAGGTGAGCTCCTTTGTGGAGATCCTGTGGAAAGGGTTAGGAGCAGGACATTAGGTCATGGCTCCCACTCCTGTTAATAAGTGAAGTTGCTTTGGGAAGTCTCTTTCCTCCCCAGGACTAAATTTACTCCATAAAATGAGATCACCACAGTTCCTTTCAACTCCGTGCTGTGTGCTTTGGGGCCTGTTCTCAGCATCATGCTTTCCAGGGGTTTGTACAGGGATCATGGGCTTCCTGTGCCAGCCAAACAAGACTGCTGGGAAGTGCAGCTTCTGCCACTCAGGGCTGCCAAAGGGTTGACTAGTTTCCTCAGGAAGAGTAAGAGACCCAAGGGGTTCAGAGATGGAGGTTCATATGTTAAAAATGCCTGACTGGTGTGAGGACCACAGTCCTAGTCCTGGGAAGTTCTGAGCAGATGCCAGGGACACCCTCAGCAGCACTGACTCCATGCAAATGTGGGGCTCTGGTTCAAAATGAGGATTTTTCCAAATAGCCCCAGCAGAGCAGAGGGCAGATGCAGATCCATCAAAAGCTGGGCTCTGAGTGACAGCGAAGGCCACACATCCATGAACTTGGATGAATCCTATGTTCCAGGGTGGAAATGTCAGTACCTCCCCTCTTGGCTCCCCTCAGCCTGCAGGGCTCACTTCAATGGAGTCTGCTTTTCATTCAGTGTTCTTCCTTCTTGCAGCCTCTCTCTCTCTCTCTCTCTCTCTCTCTCTCTCTCTCTCTCTCTCTCTCTCTCTCTCTCTCTCTCTCTCTTGCAGTGCCGCTAGCTGTATAAATATTTTACAGTTCCCCTAAGAAAAGTTTCCGAGGGGCCCATGTTGAGGGGGAAAAATCTTTGAAAGGAGTTTTTCCATCCCAATTAAAACTGTTCAAAGTACGAGAGTGCCCCAGCCTCACCTTAGTACAACAAATCTATTTTTTTTTCTTTTGCCCAGTTTGGATGGTTCTGGGTCTGAAAGTCAGCCAGCCTCTTTGTCCCATGATTTTGTGGGTTTCCGATAGACATTTGGAATTTAAATTCATTAGCTACATGGCAAAGCTGTGGATGGAACCAGTGGAGGATTTAGAAATGCTCTGATCAGAAACTCCAGCTCCTATTTCCTGTATCTCATTTACGGGGGAAAATGACTATAAATCAGCCCAAGGCTCATTCTGGCTTCTCAGATGAAGTCAAACGTACACTCTGACTTATGCATATACCATTTTTAGTTAACGCACCAATAAAAATAATTGTGCAAGCCTACATTTGGAAGCGTTCCCAGAGTTTATGACAAAACTTAATAAAGCCAGGCGCATTGAATGTAATATGGGAATTTTATTGAAATGAAATTAGTCCATCATGTAAGCTCCACAGTTTCCTCAGATTTCTTGGACTTCATATGAGAGCTCTCCTGGGGACCCTAATAGGGTCCTGCAAAAATTCCAGTGTGGTTTCAGATGAGGACTGCAGGAACAGGGGCAGCCACAGCCCCACCCCACACTGCTTCCAGCATGCCCTGCTCTTGTAACCCCCGGGTAGAAGAGCAGACATATTGTTGTGGTTTTACTCAAAACATGGGACTCCCAGAGAGATGGGAGTGGGGGTTCGTTTGTAATGCTAGTAACAGTGTTCTGTGCCAGCAACCTATGATGTCATTTCCCCCAGGGAAACTACAGGGCAGCAGCCATGGTCTGTGTCCTTATAGTTTGGTTGCTTGACTCTATATTTAAGGGTGAAAGACAGAGGCCTGTGAGAGGCATTCTTTGGCTGCTCAAAGGAGGAGGCAATGTATAGATGTATGGAATTTAGGGTTGGGGGTAGAGGTATAGGGACACTGCAATTTGAAAAAAGAGAAATTGTTTTCTGATATGGCATTTCATTTACAGTGGCTCTCACACTTTAATGACCTTATAAACACTTCTTGGGGTGCTTGTTAAAACCACACTGAGTCCTTACCTCAGAAGACTAATTCATATGTACTATGCCCCTAGGAGGACCTAGGAACCTGCATTATGAGCAATGCCCTAGGCTACTTTGATACAGATGGTCCAAGGATCTCAACTCAATGGCAACTTCAATATATTTTATATGAATTTGTGTTTTTGACTTTTTGAGACAGAGTCTCACTATGTATGCTGGGCTCAAAATCACAATCCTGGCTCATCCTCACAAGTGATGACACATGCCCTCTCCCAGCTAAATGCTCGTTTTCATGGGTTATCACATGCTGCACCTACAGGAAGGCCTTCCAGGCCCGGTGGATTTACATTAGCATCAAGGTAGATTTCTAGCATATTTCAAACAACTCAAGAGCAGGCATTTCAGTTTCATGGCTTGTATGTGTACTTAGTGACCATTGAGGTTGATACAAATTCCTTCGTGCTGAAATTTGAGTCTATTTTTTCTCCTGTTCCTCAGAAAGAACAGTTGGATGGTGTCTGGCTAATACTCCTATGTATTTTAAAGAGACATTAGAGTTATTTCCCCATTAATCTATGGGGGAGACAGATCTGCTCCTGGGTCACAGGCCTGTCAAACTAGTTGTCCAAAGGATAGCTGAATTAGACCTGCCCTGTGAGAGGTCCTTCTTCAGGCTGCCTCCCCCAAGGCCAGGATGGCAGGACTCCAGGACTTAAGGAGCTATTTTTGGACAATGACTTTACCACTTCTATAGTTAAGGGGAGCAAAAAATTTTCCCTTTCACCTTCACATAAGACCATGTCTTTTTAATTTCTCTAGGCTTTGTGCTTGTGCTTAAGACTATGAAAGTTGCCTGGTTGCTATGGCTAAAGAAGAAACTGGATTGGAGGGTTAAAATGGAAAGTGAGCAATGCCTTTTGCTCTTGCTGACAGCAGTGGATGGCCTTTATGGTGGCCATCTCCTCGTTTTGAGTGTGGGCAAGATATGTGACCTGTTTCTAGTCAACAGCAGACAGAAAGGTGGTGGGATGTCAGTCATCTGGTTATAACATGATATGTGCTACATATATATGATTTTGATTTGCCAGTGAAAATTGCCATATTCCATGTGGTAAGGGACTGTGGTGGCATCTAGGACCTGAGAGCAGTCTTCTACCAACAGTAAGCAATCAATTGGGGCCCTCAATTAAATTGCAAGGAAATGAATTCTGTCAACATCCTGAATTTGCTTCGAAGCAGATTCTTCTCCGACAAGCCTTCCTATGAGAACTCAAATTGGCCAGGGAGTTCATGAAAGCCTTATAAAATCCAGGCAGAGCACTCAGTAAAGCTGTGTTTATATTGCTGACTCATGGAAACTGAAATATAATAAATATGTGTTATTGTTTGAAGTTGCTAAATTATTAGCCACCAAGAGAAAACTAAGCTATTTGACTTGATTTACCTGGCATTGTGTATGGGAAAGTGTCCAAGGCTTTTGAGAGAGACCCTTGGCAGAAAAACTTAGCCTGGTTGGCTGTCTCAAAGGGACCTCATACCTGTCAGGATTTTGATCCATGCTTAAAATAAATTGCATTTATATAAAAGCTATTTCCCCACAAAATTAACAATTATTATAACAACAATTGACATTAATACACACTGTGCTACTCTTGGTTCACAATATGTATTCGTTTACATAAACTAATTCATGTCATTCTCTTAACAATCCTGTCAGGTGGGCAATACTATTAACTTTATTTTACATATAAAGAAATAGTTGCTAAGAAGTAAGGCCATTTATCAAGGTCATATTAAGTGAATTTTCCAGACAAGGGGTTGAAGGCCCATAAAGGGGAGAGCTATTCAGACCTGATGGCACAAGCCTATAATCCCCCTACTTGGGAGGCTGAGGCAGGAGCACCGAAAGTTCGAAGCCTGCTTAGTCTACAGAGAAGCTTCAGAGCCAGCCTGATTAATTTAGCTAGACCCTGTCCCAAAATGAAAAGTTTAAGAAAAAGAAAGGAAGGTAAGACAGAGAGAGAGAGAGAGAGAGAGAGAGAGAGAGAGAGAGAGAGGGCTACCTCAGTGGTAGAGCACTTTCCCAGCATGCATGAGGCCCCAGGTTTAATTGTGAGTACTACAAAACAAACATAATGCAAAAGGCTTTTGGACTTTTGATATCCAATTATGTTTCTTTATATTTTTTTTTTTAGAATTATTACTGTACTGGAAACCGGGCATAGTGTGGGTCTCAGTAGACTTCTGAGAACCTGTATAAATGTTTCACAGAGATACTTTCTCTAATGAAACAATAAAAACCAAGTAGACCTAAGGGAACACTTGAGCAACGTTATAAAGGCAGGTGGTAGAAGTTCAAACTCATGAGCCCAATGGAATTTCTGCAAGCCCACTGACTGGCTAGTTGTTTGCAAAGTTTCTGCTGTTTTAGTGACTTCTTTTTCATTATATGCTGAATTTTACTCAATATTCTTTGCAAATATAGAATCAGAATTTGAGTTTGATGTGGTCAATGGAAGTTCATCTTGTGGCTGTCTTGGTCATACTGTTCTTATGTATCCTGGAATGATATTAAATTACCTTTAGAAAGAGCAGAGCAACTTTCCAAGCTTGTAGGAAACCTATGATTTACCTCTTTTTTTTTCTTAGACCCTAAATTGAATCAAGCATTCCCAAGTTCTGCTCGAAGCTTCTTTATTTCCTTTGGCCTTAAGCATCCCATTCATACTAAGCTGACGTTTTTCTGTGAGTGCTGGGGGCTGGGGTAATTACCAGCCTCAGGAAGGCTCAACTGTCTGTGGTTAAACAATTAGAAATAACTGAAGAGGGATTTGAAATCCCACTCTCCCGCTCCATTCTGAAGATCCCGCTTACCACACTAAGCCGACTACTATGTATTTTCTCCCCAAAAGGTTCTTAATGAGAAATCAGAGTAAGATGGGCCATCTTTCCCTCAACTCCCCCTCTTGAGCATACAGAAAAATAAAGTATTTAAATTTGCCTGACCGTGTTCTCCACGATAGTGTGGGGTGTTCACACCTGCCTAACATCCTCCATGAACACTCATGCCTTCCACTTGACACCTGTTTTATTTAAAGACATTTTTGCCTTCTTAAGTTCCACTCAGACGTTACCAATGGATGGTGACTCATGGAGCATTGGGAAAATGGCAGGTGGAGTGATGAGGGTTCTTTGGAAGTCTTGTCTGGATTCTTCTAGTTAGATGGCCTGCAGGATTTGAAAGTAGAAGAAAGACCCTGTTTTACACCTGTCAGATGGGGTCAGGTGAAGCCCTGAAGGGGAGACACCTGTCCCAGCACATTTGTAACCAAGCAGCACACCACTTAGAGCAGCTACTGGACTTTAAGCATTCTCTTGACTTTTTTTTTTGGTGGTCCCCAACTTTTTTTTAATGTTTTTATTGGAATAAAATTATATATATGTTAACAAAACAATATGCTCAGTATCATAAGTTATTAGAGAAAACCATTAAAACCAGGATGACATTTTAAAATTTTTCTTTAAAAAATTCAAATATCGGGCTGGAGAGATGGCTCAGCCGTTAAGGCACTTGCCTCTAGTGCCTAAGGCCATGGGTTTAATTCCCCAGGTCCCACATAAGCCACACCCACAAGGTGGTGGCCCTGGTGTTCTCTCTCTCTCTCTCTCTCTCTCTCTCTCTCTCTCTTTCTGTATCTCTTTGCTTGAAAATGAATAAATAAAATATTTTTTAAAAATTCAAATATCCTAGCCCCACCTTTATCATTGCTTGTCCCTGCCTCTGTCTAGTTTAATTGTCCATCCCTCACCTCAGCAATCTCTTCATGGAATGTCTCCAGAGTCTGAACTTCTAGTGGTTGGGAAATGGGCAGACAGCAGAGACCAGCAGCAGAAGCAGGATCCATTTTCGTTTTGAATCTTTCACTCTTAGAGAGACCAACCCAGTTAGAATGCCGCAAATCCATTCATTAGCTGGTAAGTTTCATAGTCTTATCTGACATGTACCCTGCATTTCACCTCACCATACTCATTTATTCAGTGATATTTACTGAGTCCTTCCTGTGTGCTAAGCATTACCCCTGGGCACTGGGGATCTAACCACCAACTTGATTCCTTTCCTCAAAATATAATCAGTGGAGGAATTGAATTTCCAAGGAAGTGATTGTTATTTAGGGTACATCCATAGAAGGACAACTTAAGACTATATATAAGCTATTTATTGCTGCAAAACAAATAGTCCCAGACCAAACTTGGCAGCTTAAAACAACACATTCTGATTATGTCATGCAGAGGCTGAGGGTCAAGGCCTCCTGGGTAGCCCTGGCTGGCAGTCAATCATGACATTGCTGTCAAGATGTGGCACTCACTGAGGCTGAAGGATCCTCCTCCAGCAAGGTCACTCACATGGCTCCTGGCTTCACATTACACAGGGCCCTCCTTGAGCTGCTAACAACCTGGTTAGCCACCCCTTAATAAGCACAGGAGAGAAGAGGAACATGGAAGCTGTTCCGTGTCCATACACAAAGGACAGATGCTCATAGGAGGTTTCAGTCCTGGAAGTCCTAGCAGAGTAGGGTGCCTGAAGACTCAGGCAAATCCTCTTTTCTGTGTATAACTCTTAACCTCTTTTTTTTTTCCTTATTGAGACAGAACCTAATCCTGTAGCCTAGGCTGGCATGGAACTCACTATGTAGGGCAGGCTGGCCTTGAACTCAAAGCAATCCTTCTGCCTCAGCCTCCCAAGTGCTAGGATTACAGCTATGAGTCACCCGGCTTTCTCAAACTTTGTTCTCTATCGCTTTCTTCCACCGCAGCATCCAGTGTGGGAAAGGACTTTCTTTTCCCTTTGAGGTTTTCATAGAATACCGGTGACCAAAGTAATCATACTTCATGAAGCTCAGTTCTCAGAGCTTATCAATAGTGCTTTATTCTGGCCTTAGAGTTAGTATTAGGCTCTTTTGAATAGATAATTCAAAATGTAAGATAATTCAGCACAAAACATACTTGAGCCCAACAGTAGGAATCAGATTAGTGACACATGGTTCTAATGGGCAATGTGGAAATATGAGACCATAGGGATATGAAGACCACCAGTCTATGACACTAGCAGAATCTGCTTGTTTGTTTCTGAAAGATTGATTTTTTTTTTTTAGAGGAAGGTGAATGGTAGGTACAGAGAGAGCACCTGGAGGATGATGAGGGGATTGTCCCATGTATAGAATTTATAGTGATTTTTCCCACAGTTAAATTTTCAACTTTAAAATGACCTGACACCTTTTTTTCTGTGACATAATATTCTCATAAAAGATATGATGAATGGGCTGGAGGGATGGCTCAGTAGTTAAAGATGCTTGTGTGCAAAGCCTGGCAGCCTGGCTTTGATTCTTCAGTATCCATGTAAAGCACAAAGTGGTGCATGTATAGGAACTTCATTTGCAGTAGCAAGAGGCCCTAGTGCACCCATCCACCCCCCACTTGCAAATAAATAGTACTTTAAAAAACATGATGGTCATTAAAAAGTTAGTGCTGCTTAAGTTTGGGGGAGAAACACTAAATTATCTATATTTCCAAATTGTTGCTGCTGTTAGAAATGAGTCTGGGGTCACGAGACTGACCACACATCCATTTTGTTTTGACAGGATGATGTTTTACTCCTGCAGAAGGGCGTGCAGCCAGAAAGAGTTCAGGCAAGCAAACACACCCAATGGGAAGATCACTGGGTGTTCTGCTAACTCAAGGGTCCTGTGCCTCACTCACTATTTAGTCAGAGGCTGGCTTCACATTCCTACTGCTTGGCTAAGCTTTGCTTTCAAGGCCTGTTGACTCCAGAGGGGCTTTCCATTAAGGAATGTTCTCTAGAGATAAGTTGCCCTATCTGACATAACTCTTTGATAGAGAATTCAGAATGTCTTTAATATTTCTCACTTGGTGAACATTCATTGTTTTCTTCCAATATCATGTTTTCATATCCCAAATCTCAAATTGGTTATTTTTCATTGTCATCTATTCTTATCAATGCCCTGCATGACTTCTCTTGTTTCATGAAAGATGTTAATCACACTGCAAGCCCATTCTGTCTTCACTCCTTTCTTGAACAGTTAAGATTTTTCTCTTTTGCAATTGCTGACCTTGATTCCTAGCCACACTACAAGAAAGGAAAAAGCTATTTTCTTTTCCTTTTTACTTTTTTCAGTGTGAGGAGGGAAAGGTAAGGTGTGTTAGTGCCAATGTAGTTCAGTAGCTGGTTTTCTGAATGCTGTCGTTCTCCTATCTTCGCAGTGTGTCTTAGGCCATTTTCTATTGTAATAGCAAATTACCCGAGGCCAGGTAACACAGGAAAAGAATTTTATTTGGCTCACAATTTCCAAAGCTAAATGTCCAAACATCCTAACACACTTCTGGTGAGGAACTATGTCCCATCATGATGGGAGAATGTTGATCGGACAGATCACATGATAAGACAGGAATCCAGAGAGACATTCAGGAGTGATGCTTGTTCCTTCCTTACAACCAAGTCTCAAGAACTAACCAGGGTCCCCTGAGAACCATGGTAATTCCTTCCAGGAGCCAACTACCTCACACTTGGTTTCACCTCTAAACCACTTCTCCAGCACCATCCCGGGGTCCAGCTTCCAACACATGAAGCTTTGGCAGAAGCCGCATTTACACCTGCAGCACATGGTATTACCCTGTCTCTAGCCCTTGAAGGGAGATCTCTGCAATTCTGCAGCTGTGGTCTGGGCCAAGGTTAAAGGTGATGTAAGCAGGCAGGCACTAGTGTCACCACAAGCCAGACCCTCTCGGGCCGTCACACTTCTTCATCTCTAGGAACCCTGCTCTGTGCTGAAACCGGCTTCCACTTGCTTTTAAGAATGGATTATTATGGTTTTAGGAAATTTGCTACCCAGTTGTTAAGCATAACCACTACTAAAAATTAAATGGCATAAGCTAATCAATTGTATTAAAAGGCAAGCTGCTAAATACACAAAACCCCTTACATCTGGTCTTTGGTTATATTTTACAGTTACCTGCGTTCTTCAGATCGTTACACCTTGCATAAGAGAATCCTCTATAAAAGAGGATTCTTCCTCTCCTTACAGAAACAGCTGTGAAACACTTGCCAGCATTTCACTCAAAGCTTCTTTCTGTTAATCCGAATGTTTGCAGCAGCGCTTGGACCAGACTGTTACCCAGGTTTCCATCTTGATTTTGCCATATGTTGGCTGTGTAACTTGGGCACATTGCTTAACTTTTCTGTTTCTCAGTTTTATCATCTCTAAAATGGGTGTGATTAAGGACTTAATTCAGAGGATTAGAATGAGGATAAAAAGTCAGCGATTTTCAAGAACACTGATCAGTGTCTGCAATTATGTGCTATGCAAGTATTTGTTATATTAAAACCAATATTATGCTAAGAACTGCTGATACTCTCTTTGATTCTGCCTTCTTTATTTTTTTCAAAATCTATTTCAAAATCTATTTCACTCTTTTTCTATGCTAAGAAAATAATCAATTTTTTATTGGGTTTTCCAAAATCAAGATTAGATTTCTCAATCGCCTATGAATAAACTGTGATCAAGGCAAATAAACAGAAGTATTATGTAATCAATCATAAAATGATTGTGTCAGAAGCTAGGAATCAATCATAAAATGATAGTTTGGATATTCTCTTTATCCTTTCCTCTATTTTTTTTCTTATCTGTTTTTTAATCATGGTCTCTGACACTTGGAGGTGATGGCTGGATATATAGTGATCATACTGGATCATGAAAAAGGAAGCCATAATCTATGAGTAATATAAATTTGAGCAATGGAATATGAAAAGAACTCATTATATTTAATAGTAAGTAAGGTCCAAGTAGCTGAAATATATTTAAGATTTAGAATGAGATTAAAGCTGCACAGATTCAGATATTAGAGATAAATTTTAGGTTCTTTAGAACTAAACTTAGGCTATTAATGAGCTTTTACTTCCAAATTCACAAAACTTGGCTAATATAAATCATGTTCTTGGGATATTTGGAAAATCCCATACCTCTTATTGCTATCTGAACCTTTATAATAAGCCTTCTTTTACAGAAATTAATGGAATCGACTCTTACAACCAAGACTGAAGCTAACTAAACTTTATTGTGCTAACTAAACTTTATTGTTTATAAGACAAAACCAAAAGTAAAATTATACCTATCTACAGGTATATATTTTACACATTAATATTTGCCTCTGCAGATGCACTTGCACCCTTAAAGACCTTCAGCAAGGTTCTACATCCTAATGTGGTTCCTGGGTATCAAGTTACATTCTAAATGATCACCTGTCACTTTCCCATCTTGAGAGGCATGAAACTTTATTCTTATCTAGAATGTTATGTATTACTTAGAATGAATATTGCTCTTGGGGAAACTTTAGCCAATATATTCTGCTTCTCCAACTTCCTTTTTTTTTTTTTTTTGCTCAGTCCTGAGTTCAGGCTTTCCCTATGTCTCATCACAATTTCCTAATTACATAATATTCTCGAGGTAAAGCTGAGCAATTAGTCAGTTAATCAGAGGCAACAACTTCATTTGCATTGAGATAACATCTGGATTCTATTGTTAACTCTTATGGGGCCTTAAACTGGCCCTACTGGTTAAATCACAAGAAAATCAAATATTTGTAGGATAGTTAAGCGTCAGACATTATGCTAAGGGAACAATTTCATTTAAATTTTTATAACTAGTGCATCAAGCAAGAGGCTTTTGTTGTAAACAAGAAAAATGAATTCCTAGGGAAACAGAAAAGAAATAATCTAGGAGGATATTTGAGAGTTTGCAAGATTTTCTGGAAGTTGGGGGAAGAGGCTAAAGGACAGACTATGCCGGTAATAATTTGTGGCATTTAGAAATCATCTACTCAGACAGGTTAACCAAGAAATCTCAGTGGCTTGAAATAATTATTTCTCACTCAGGTTTGGTTGATGATGGAGGGAAAGGAGCTGAGGTCTTGCTTCATGCAATCATTACAGAAGTCAGCCTGACATTGATAAAAATGCTAAAGCTTTCTCCATAATCTCTCCAGAATGTGAAGCACAGCATGCTGTCAGCAGATGGGGCAAAAGAGTTCATGGAGACACAGACAGCCATCCACCTCTGATGGTTTAGCTTTATGATTCTCAACTTTACCATGGTGCAGAAGTGACACACGTAAGTCACTTAAGTTACAGAGAGGGCTCCAGTATGCAGACATCAGATCTTACTGGGCAAGCATTGAGACAACCCTTCCCCAGGAGTTCTAGAATGGAACCTAGATCTGCTTCATGGATGAGATTTCCTTGTTCTTTATGGCCCCTGGGTTCATCATCTAGAAGTTTCTTGCTCCATACCCCCTGGGCCACTTCTGAGTGAAGGAAAGTATGCCCTCCCTGGAGGCTGCATAACTTTCAACCCTTCTCTTACTGATAATCTTGGGAACAAAAAGTTTCTTTTACTACTCAAAGGCTTGTCCAGGCTTACAGTGTTCCTGGTGGAATAATTTCTTCAAAAACTGTAGACTTCTAATCTATTTGATTTTTACCTCCTCTTTTCATTGTAGTCATTTTCTTTCTTGGTCAAAATGACCAGGTCTAATATGTGCTTTCTTAGTCTTCATCCACATCTCCCTTCTCTCAACTGTCTTGAGGTCATGTAGTTTAAACAGGGAGGGTCACTCTTGATCCGATCTTAGATGCAAGGCTGAGTTTTAATCTTATTCATACTGTTTGAGTTTTAGAAGCAGTCAACTCTTCCAACTTTTCAACACCTCTAGATTCTGACATTCACTTTTATTTTTCCTTGAAAATAAGCCAAGTCTTGCCCATGTTCATCTACTCTTTTGCAAATTGCTACCAACATTCTGTTTTCCAACCCTTTCCTCTAGAGCTAAAGAATCATCAGCATGCACTTGGCCTGTCTTATGACTTAGTTATATAAGGAAGCAATATCATCAAAGCCTTTGCCACTTCCTGACACAGATTTCATCTTTGCAGCCTACAAAGTCTATTTCCTCGTTGCTGATAAAAGATGTGCATTGTAAGGCCAGGCGTGGTGGTGCATGCCTTTAATCCCAGCACTAGGGAGGCAGAGGTAGGAGGATCACCATGAGTTCAAGGCCACCCTGAGACTAAATAGTGAATTCCAGGTCAGCCTGGGCTAGAGCGAGACCCTACCTCGAAACACCCCCCCCCAAAAAAAAGATGTGCATTTTAGGATTGTGTTACAGCTATACTAGAGCTAGGGTTAGGGAAATGTTAGCCGCTGTACAGATGAACCTTAAAATCTTCATGGCACAATACGCATCAGTGGAATCTGATGAGTAAAGACATTCAGCTCCTTGTAGCCTTTCTGGATCTGGGACCCAGGCTATGAAAGCCATGCCATATTTACCATGTGACTTCGGGTTTCTATTGGGTATCATCAGACAGCTCATAAGTACAGGGAAAGATATTGTGAGCTATTGGATGGAAGGTCTTCATAGCTTAGTCTTGAAAACAAAATATATTTCTTTTGACCTCTTCCTTTAACTCTAAATGGAAGCTAAAAAAGACGGTATAGCTGTATGGCCAAGATGGATGAAGATGCATAAAGTCTTTTCCACGAACTGGAATCCTAGCCAAGATCACACCATGTCATGGATAACGAGGGCCCCGTTCATATCAATGCTGAAGCATGGATTCACCACCAGTGATTGCATTGTCGCTGTCCTTGCGTGGACATTGCTGCTCTACCCTGCCAGATTCACATCTTCACGGTCTGAGTTCTTGAACTTCATAGTTCTTTTGTTAGTGTGCATTGAATTGAGACTATCTGCCTGTTCTATTGCCAAGGGCAGGAAAGCAAGGATGCAGGTTTAGCGATTATAGTATGCAACAAACGCTACATCAAATCAGAACTCATCAAGGAGAGGAATTCTCTAAGGAAAGAAGAGGACTCAAGCTAAAGCAAGAGATCCAGTTTCATAATGGAAATTTCAGCCAAAGTTGGTAGGCGAGTGTATCGGACAAGCAGGAGGTGGCCTACTTTATATGCATGTGCATGTTGGCTTGGTTCGGATCCATCAAGATTTTGGATGTTTTGCTCATCTAGAACCATCTTGTTCATCTCTTCATCCCATACCTCTTGGTGGCTCAGTATTTCCTGAATCAGAGATGCTTTGAGGTCATAAGCATGCTGATTTATGCTTCTGTTTCAGACTCTTCTGGTGGCTGGCAGGGTCGTGGGTAGTACCAGTTAAAGGTACAATAAGAGCATTAAATCTTTGATATTAGATAGGAAGCACACACCACAGGTGTGTTTCTGGCCTGGTTTCTGACTGTAGAAGTGTTCTTCCAGTAAAAGGATGACAGCAGTGAAAACCAGAGGTGGAAAGACCAGTGAACACTATGCGAGGTCATTTTTCAGATTGTCAGAATTTTACTTTCATAAAGAACGTTCTAAACTTTGAATATGATAATTAAAAATGCTTGGGGTTTTCTTCAATTATTTCCTTTCCCTTAGTAGGCTCACAGCCTCGAATAAGTCTCATGGGACTCTGCCTTTGTCCCTTTTTTCATACAATTTCTTTCTGATCACTGGAATGATGAAATCTCTTTGACAGACGATGTTTTGCCTTTTTAGCCTGTTAAGTGGCACTGAAATCACGTGACAGTGTTTTGAAAGACAGTCAGTAGTACTGGGCAAAGATGCTTAATCCTTTCCTTTCTAAAAGACAAACTTCTTTTATTTGTATTGTATTAATAAGAAAACTGCAATGTACATGACTGTTTCTGTTTATTGTACTACTATAGAGGGGGTTGAAAAGTCAGTGCTCAGTAAACTCCTTAGAAGAGCCATGGTAGGGTGAGGCAGGATATCCAGACATGCCCCCCTCAGCAACAATATACAAAGGGGAAAGGAAAAAAAGCGAATGAAAAACTGGCTACCTCTGGTGCAGTTCATACCGCCTATCCTGTGGACAGATCCAGTATGCCCTCAGAGGAAGGACCCCAGTGGGTAGGGGACAGAGAGAAGGGAAATAGGGACACCTTCATAAATGTGCTCATACTATGTATATATTTATTCATAATAAAGATATTTTAAAAAGAAAAATATCAAGGTGGAAAAGACAGAGGGGAGGGGAGGTCAGGAGAAAGAAGGAACGGAGGGGTGGAGAAAAGAGAGTTTTTCTTTTCCAGTATAATAAATTTAGAGTCTAAAACTTACAAAGTTAAGCATATTGGTCATGAAAGAAGAAAGAAAGAAAGAAAGAAAGAAAGAAAGAAAGAAAGAAAGAAAGAAAGAAAGAAAGAAAGAAAGAAAGAAAGAAAGAAAGAAAAGAAAAGAAATCTCAAGTGTTCTTGACTGTTGCACTATAAAACCAGGATCTGGGAGCACTGCCACCTGGCATGGGTGATTTTCATTGCCTGCAGAGACTGGTTGAAAAATCAACCATGTCTTAAAGCGACAAGACTGTATTTTGAAGCGGATTCACCAATCCCTACCCTAGAAGGGATATCCTTTCTACTCATTTCATAGCCTCAGATGTTTAGATTTCTGGAGTAATTCTAACTCCATGTTGGGAGAGGACCTTGGATGCTGATATAAGAAGACAAAAGAAGTATTTTGTTCAGTAAACTTAAAGGGCTCAGTGTGCATGTGTGGGCTGAAATGATTATAAACACGACCAAAACTGTTAGCTAAGGTGCTCTTGTATAGAGTCAGTATTCCAAATGTCTCCAGGGATTTACAAGTAGCGGTTTTGTAGGCACCCAAGGGATTTTGTAAATTGATCACTTTTTATTATAGGATGAGATGAGAGATGAGACAAATAATGAAAGGAAGGGAAGTGAGGGGGATTTTTTTAAATTTCTGAGCATATTTTTGGCATCTAGTATTTTGTCTCAAGGCTAGCATACCATGCCATCTGTCAAGTGACAGTGTCTTTATTAGGTTACCATGGTATATAAGAAAATGCTTTTAAAGTTTTCGAGCCTTCAAATATTTTACAATGTACATTAATCAGTTCCAAATTAAACTTTTGAAATTAGCTATAAATATTGAGATGATGCTAATAATTTGAGTCCTGGATTTCCCTTTATGATTTTAATTTTTAACTCTAAGAATAATCCTTAGGTTTCAAGGATTTAAAATATGTATATAAGCTATTAACCCTATAAGAATATGGGTAACAAAAAAAGACCTTGGTGTTGTTTTCTCAGAACTAGGGGTGGAAGGGGCTTTGCTGCATCTGTATTTAAGAAAAGTGAAAGTTTTTTTCTGTTCTATGAACTAGGAGTAAATAACAGAAACTCCAGTAGGGTGAAAGGACCAATTTGGACTTATATACTTTGGACACACACGGATGATTTCTTTTTCCCTTAAAGCATATGGTTGCTATGCATTACCTCTGGCCCAACTAAGTGGAGTTTGAGGTGGGAATTTGATACAGCTTCCTCTACACAGTGTCCGTAGAGACAGTGTATGATTAGTGTGCCTTTGCAATGCCCAGCCGTTCAATTTCAGCCTTGCTCCCCCTTCTATCTCTGTGAAGTTTTCCAGCGTTCATTTCTTCTATTCACTTTGTAAAGGAGTTTTTAAAGTTGTGTTTAGAAACACATGTATACAAACACTCGTACTTAACTGAGGAGAAAAACAATTGTATATATATTTTTTTTTTCAAAAACATTTATTTATTGAAAAGAAGAAAGCTGCAGGCAGAGAGAGAGAGAAATTGAATATGAGTACACCAGGGCCTCTAGCCACTGCAAATGAACTCTGGATGCATACATCACATTGTGTATCTGGATTATGCGGGTCCTGGGGAATCAAACTCAGATTCATCCCCCCATAAACTTTTTTTTTAAATATATATTTATTGTCCATAATGAGTTACATTATTTAGTGGGCAAACCATGCGTTGTTATCCCGAATTCCCCAATTCCCCCCCTCCCCATCCCTGATCAGTTGTATATCCTCCTCCGTGGGCTGTCTGTATTAGACAATTGTATATATTTTTAAATAAAATGTATTTATATAAATTTATTTATTTTTTCATGCATGTGTGTGGTATGTGTGTATGTATGCATATTCATATGTGAAGGGTTACCTGTGTGCAGGTACACATGTATGAACATATGTGTGTCTTCCTCAACCACTCTCCACCTTATTTCTTCAGGCAGGGGCTCTTACTGAACTAGGAGCTTGCTCACATGGCTGACCTAGCTGACCAGGAAGCTGCGTGTCTCTGCCTTCTGGGAGCTGGGATTCCAGGCACGCACTGCCATGCTCAGCTTTCGTGTGAGTTCTGGGGATCTGAACTCAGGTCCTCACAACTGGATAGCAAGTGCTTTACTTTGTGAGCCATCTCCCTAGCCCCTGTATACATTTTTGTAACACTTTGCAATTCATATAACCAAACTGGATTAGACACTGAGAAGATACCTTGAGGAAGACAGGCCTCATCTCAAGTTTCTCATAGCTTTCAAGTCAACAGGGGAACTTGTCTTGCTAAGGGTGGAAAAGAAAGACCTCAGAGATTGGAAGCAAGGCCTCATAAGAATGGAATTTCACAAATCCAATGTCTGTGAACCAAGATGGATTCCAGTTGGGAATTGATGAAGATGGAGAAGAGATGAATAAAAGTCAAATAGAATCAGGTTACTAATTCAGTGAAAATTCTAGAAACTGATACCATAGCATAGTACTGAGGAAAAGCTCATGAGGTTGTTAATATTTAGACACACATTTAGTCCGTTAAAAGTAGTTTTTTTTTTATTTTTTTGCTGCAGTGAATCTTTAAATAAAGTCTTGGAACTCTGTCATATTTATTTGGGAACACAGTTGACCATCGTCTCTCAGAAGCTGGGTCACTTTAAGTACAAATCCACCTACATAATATTCTTTCTTCACTTGGGGGTGATTAGGAAGACATTCCTGGTGATTGGGGTGAGATGCCAGAGAAAGGACGAACGGCTGAGGGCTAGCCTTGAGTAGAGGGGTTTTGCTGACCAACCACACTGCAGGTGTTCACCAACCCACCATGTCTCCAAGGCCCCTGCTTCATTGGGTACATGCCATTAATCAGACCAGCAGATGTCAGCCCTGATCCATTTTTCCTCAGGCAGGGATGAGGAGGAAGGGCCGACCCAATTCCCAGTCATTCCCTTGTTCACTGTCATTTCTTCCTGAGCTGGAGGCCCCTGCTTGGTTTGCTCTGCTAATATTTGCATTATTCAATAGTTATTATGTGATAAGCATGCTGTTTGCTTTGGGGTTTGGTGGGTGTGTTTTCTGGTGCTTTTACTCTTACCTGGTGGCTTAACCTAAGCTGCGGTCTGTGTAGTAGAGTGTGGGTCTAATGTTAGTTTTTACAGCCTCTTACTTGATGCCTTAGCAATCTAGCGGGGTTCCAAAGAGAAAACAAAAAATAATAATCTGAGGAAAAAAATGTGTAGCTTTTCTCTGCAAAGCCATTCCTTTGGTATCAGTCTCGGATATCTATAGCCCCGGTAGAGTGAAGAAACTGAGGTTAACAAACCTCAGCAAGCATTTCTCAATGTACTTTTTTTTTTTAGTTTTCTGATTAAGAAATACAAGTATCCCCATATATTTATAGAGCAAAAATCCTACCCTTGAGTCTTATATCTAAGGACCATGTGGCTAAACTCAAGTACAAATGGAATGATTTGAAGGAGACAACAGAAAATGGCTGTTTGCATTGCCTTTTGCTATTCGTAGTATGTGGTTTATTATGAAAGAGTAGTTAGTGAAGAAAACTGTGCGTCTTCCTTTGATTGGTATTTGTTCTGGCTGTGTGGCTGCTAGTGTTCAGAGGTAAACCGCCTTATGATTCACAACATGCCCCAAGAGAATTAGGCACTCCTCTGTCCCTCCAGGTAAATATTTATTTACCATGTTGAATAGCTCAGATTACAAGAATAATCTTGATTTATTAAAAATAATAATACAACCCAGACTATATATCTAACTTTAAAAATTCTACCAAAGATTAGAGTGTTTTCTTTTCAAAGTAATACTATAGTAACCAGATATAGAAAAATGGCTTTTTTCTTCACTTGAACATGATTTCTGAGTTCAAAGGATTTTAAAATCTAATCTAAGTAAACTTAACACTCTTTTACAGGTAGGGAGGTTAAAATAATCATTTAAAATTCTTTGTAATGGTAACTATTTAAACAAACAAAAGCAAGATACTTGCAATTTTATTTATTAAGCTTTTATCTTATTTTTTTTGATTAGAAAAAAGACTTGAAGCTTAAAAAATAAATTTATATCCCTAGGAAGTATACACATGAAATAATGTGCTTAGAATTTCTATGTTAATGTCAATTGTGTAATTAAGGGCAAAGATAATTTCTGAAAATTTATTGTCTTGGCCTATAAAATCATGTCCTGTTTTATAATACGGCATTCTGGACCACTTCAATGGAATCATATAATGTGAGTCATAACAACCAGATTGGGTTTAAGAGGAAACCACTTGCCTTTCAAGCATGAAGACCTGAAATGGGCTCCCAGCACCCACGTAAAAGCCGAGCACAATGGCAAGCACTGTTATCCCAGCACCCAGGAGGTGGAAGCAGGAGCATCCCTGGGGCCAGCTTAGTCCAGCTGAATGTGTGAGCTTCCGATTCAGTGAGAGACCTTGCCTCAAAAAATAAGGTGGAGAAGGATGGAGGAAGACACCCACCTTCAACCTCGGATCTATACATGCTCCCGCTCCCCCCCACACACACACAGGCACCGCACCCACATACACACACTCATGCACACCTCACATGATAACCATACAACAAAAGAGCAAACACACAGGTCATTTCAATTCTATCAGCCATGGTCTAAAAAGTAGAAAGCACTGGGTGAATAACACATAATCAAAATGCACAAATTGCACACAATACATTTTCCATCCTCTGTGTGTGTGTGTGTATGCCTATGTCTTTGAAATTCCCATGTGTTTTGCACTTACCAAAGACCTCAGTTCACACCAGTCACGTTTGTTTCACGGGCTGGCCATACTGCACAGCAAAGATAATCAGACCCTCTAGTTCAGGACACTAGAGATTATCCCTGCTGAGCTGGTGCTCATGGGAAGATTCGTGGGTCCAAGCAAGACAGTTAATGAATCAAGTCCTCTATCATACAGGAATCCTTTGTTTGTGCTTTATTTGGTTTCTAATGGCCAACTTTGCCTGGTAAAGACCCATCGGTCACTCTCAAGCTGCTGGGCCTTATGCATGCTGTATCTATGCAGCTGGAGCCACTAGACAACATGAGCTCAAGGAAACTTTCTAAACCAGCCCAACTGGGGAGGGCAGGACCCATGGGATTCCCCAGGGATCCATTCTGGACATGGAAAGAGTCATGTATGTCAACTTTGGGGTTGTCTGGTGTGTGATTCTGAAATGTAACCCAGGGATTCCAGAAAGAATGCCACCTCCATGCTTGCATTTTCTGGTAGAGACTAAATTTCACATAATTTAACCCTTTTTTTGCAGAATAGATTTAAGGCTCAGAAAAATAGGGCCTCTCTAAAGAAGATTCCCCTCTGTTGCAGGACTGGTTTTTGGAGCCAGCATGACCAGTGAGGTTAATTTTAAGAGCTGGTGTAAGAATTCTTTGGAACTGGGAAGGGAAAAAAATAGTTGAGGCCAATGGATAAATTAAGTGCTTTAGCATGAAAAAATAGCACAAGATCTGAAGTATATCTCTTCCCTACAGTCCCTAAATTTCTTTTTGTTGTTGTTGGTGGTGGTTTTATTTATTTATTTATTTTGATTTTTTTTTCAACGTAGATTTCTGCAAGGTTAGTCAAGAGAGAAATTAAACTGGAAAATGGAAAGAATCCACAAAATTCAGATTAATGCCTTCTTTGTCCTTCTCATCTCTGTTAACATCACTGTAAAGTCCATGTCAAAAAAAATAAGGAGCTATTCCTCTTTGATATTTCCAATAAAATCACTTATAATTGCATGAGAACTATGCAAATTAAACAAGCATGTTGTCAGAAGCTGGACTATAGTGACCATTAAATAAGTAGAGGTCATTACTAGAAATATTCTTACACTGCTGACAAATGATCCAGGCAACACGAGAAAACGTGAATGACAGAGTGAGTGGTGTGGTCTCTTCAATGTCCACCTTTTCCTCTTTCTAGCTTATCTGCCCCAAAAGGCTGCGCATGCCTCTCCTTGAAGCCTTCTAGATGAAATCGTATTTTCATCCTTATTGACATGCCTTAATTAGTAGGGTATGTTTGTATATCTTCTATATGAGAACATCTCCATGGGTAGAGGTTTTGCATGGTTTTGCTGGCTGGCTGGTTACTTCCCTATTAAGTTAAAAGAGAATATTGGTACAGAGTTATTAATGATGGTGACTCCATTTGATCTCAAATGCAAATTTAATGATTTGTCTTTAAAATTATTGTCCCTGTTGTTCTTCAATTAGATAAAGACTTAGGAAGAATTTTTAAAATTTTGGTATAAAAAATCATTTTTTAATTTTGCCCATTTTTAAATTTATAAAGAAAAACATTTTATAAAATACTTTCAAATTTTTTAGAAGCAAAAATTCTGGATTGTTTTCTCCAAAATGAGCAATTATTAATTTTGATTTCCATTGCAACTGCTGAGTATTTTCACATAGTTCAAGACAGATCATCTAGCGGCAGGCAGGATACATTTATTGCTGTGTACTTAGCATCTCACTCCTGCTGCCTTTATATTTAGAGACCGTGTTAGAAATAGTCAGACACACCACTGAAAAACCAATTTCCTTTGAGTATAGTAATATCATTTTGTTTGTTGTGTTTTACTGGTGGTTTGTTTTATATTTTCCATCCAAATCAGTGACTCTTTCATTTAAAGAGGGAGAGAAAAAGAAAGGATCGGAGAAGGAGTGTGAGAGAGAGAGATGCATATAAATAGTTTATTACAAAGACTCCATGAGTGGAAGGTCTTCTTCAGGAACTCTTGCCCGACCTGGTTGTCCAAATCAAAATTCTGTCTGCTCATTAATGCATGTGAGCAACACCAAGGAGCTTCTGAGTCTTCTCGCACCTCAACCCCGTCGGCCATCATTCTTCTTTATCCTACACAGTAGAGGCCCCTCAGATTTGCCAGGGTCACAACCAGGCTCCTGTGACAATGGCATTTTCTGGATAAGTTCCATCTAGCTGTATCACCGTTAACTTTCAATGAACATTTTTTTTTCCTTTGAAAAGTTTCAGTAAATCAAATGGATGTGCAATTTCTGCTTTCATGTGCACTTTATGAGGGGTAATATGGAGTAATTGTGGATGCTAAGGTAGTCTGAGACACGCCTGATTTGGGCTGTTCCAAAACTAATAACATAATTTTGCCCACTGTTACATACAAATGTAATATAAGACTTTTTTTTGAAAGCCCAGGGTTGAAAATATCTTGTAACCTATAATACACCGAAAAAATAAATAAATAAAGAGATGCAGTTGCAGCCTGAATTTGGGCCCAGTTCATGTCTGGGACTGAGCCTCAATGCAGCATTCAATGGAAGGCGGCCGATGGCTCTGGACAATGAGCCACGCAGAGGCGCCACAGTGGTTCTTTGGGGGCCTTATTCTTTCTCCGTTTCCACAATAGCTGAATCTGATAATTTAGCATTAAGCCTCTTTTCAACTATATGGAACTGTAATAAGGTGATTTAGCCAATGTGCCTGTCCATTGTCCCAAGGACGCTGTGGTCTATTATGCTGCAATGTGTAAAAAGAAAAAAAGAAAATGAAAGAAAGAAAAATGGAAGGGGGACATAAACCAACTAATTATCAAAAACATTAAAAGCTGCTTTGAGAGAGCTGTTATTTATTGGCATTTTTATGAATCAATATAGATATAGGAATTGACTGCAAAAGCTCTGGGTCCATTCACATAATGAAAGCCCAATTAATACCCGAAAGCACAGCCACGGCCAGCAACAGGGAGCTACAGGACAATCGCAGGCTTCGTGGCCAACACTGACAGCTGCAGGGCCCTGATAGAAAACAGCTTCAAAGGCCCGATCCCCACCCCCACCCCGCCTGCCCAGCCAGCCCAGCCTCGACTGCTCACTCCCTTCATATCTTGCCCACACTGAGGCAAAGGCCTTCAGGAACAGATGGGACACCAGAAGCAGTGTGGCTCACTGTGATGTCACTGCACCAGGCATTCTGGGATGCTGTTCAGTGACAAATTATATATATATATATATATATATATATATATAATATATATTATATATAATATATATATCATGATATGGGAGGAGTCTGAGGAAGTGAAGAGGTCAGGCAGCTGAGATCTGGCAGGCTTACTTTCCAATTTAATTTCTGTGTGGATTAAAGAAACATTGAATGGATCATCTCTTCAATAGAAAGAACAGATCTGCCAGAAAGAAGAGGAAGCTGAGACTCAGGGTATCTTGGGGACTTGTCCAGAGTCAGTGCTAGGAAATGTCAGAGGTAGAGTCTCTGTTTTTAATCTCTCAAGCTTTCTGCAAGATATGGAAGGCATTTGAAGAAATCCTGAAAACTCTCTGTGGGTTTTTGACTCTAGTTAGAGCATGTTCCTCAAACTACCATGTCCCATGTTGCTTTGAGGCTGCCACTGGCCATGTTGCATTTGTCTTAATCCATCCTCCTTCCTCTACCCCCCACCCCCACCACACATATACACCCACACTAGACTGGGAGCTCTTTGAGGGCAAGAGCTTTCTTATTCATCCTTGCATCCTTAGTAGCCAGCACAGTATTGACATATGGTAGTCATCAGTTATGCCTATGGAAGTGGGATGAATAGGCAGCTGGATGGATGTGAAATAGGATGAATAAATGAATGAATAGATTATTGTGTAGAAGAATGGGCAGATGGATTGTTAGCAAAAGCCTTATTTTAGCTATTTGTATAATTTACCAATCAGCATCTTAACCTCAGAACTTTTCTATGGCTTTCACGAAACAACATATTGAGCTTAACCACTTATACATTGATCAAAAATGTTGTAGCTGTCATTAATAAGAAACAGAAATGATGATAACTGATAAATGAACAGAGAGAGTTATAGTTATTTAAAAACTAATGGAGGAAAAAGGCACTCGCTGGAGGCTTTATTTTATCATCAGTTTTAGGGAATTGTCTCTGTAAACAACTCAATAGGACCCAGTCTGGAGCTTTCTGCTAAGTGAGAGGAATCTTCAGTAACTTTTGTGGACAGCATCCAAGTCTGCATCTAGATGTGCCCTACTTGATGCTAAATGTGGAGAGGGTTTCCAGGTGGGACTGGACTTAGCTAGCCTGAAGGCATAGGCATAGACTGCCTACAGAAGCCTTCAGGCTAGAACGGAGTCTCCTGTTCTCCAAAACAAATCTGAATCACGTGTTCAGAGGAGGGAGTCCTGCAGACTTCCAATTTGGAATCAGGGTCAAAGAAGCTTAATGAACAAAGCAGAGAGGTGGAATTATAAGGAGGAACCAGATGTGGAGCTGTTGTGGAGTGCCAACCCCAGATGGTGACATGCGTGTCTTTAGGCTACAACCAGGCTGTAGCCACAGCACAGAGATGCTCCTCTAGTGTTCTGGAGGTGTGGACAGCACATTTCTCAGAAAAATGTCTCTGTGTTCAATTTGTTGGAGAAAAAGACAGGGTTGGAAGGAACTTATTAGAAAACCATTGAAAAACCCAGCTTGCTGCTGAAATGTAAGAAAGTTTAATGGCCTAGAAGTCTGACCCAATTCATTGCTCAGAGTTCTGTCCTGAATGCAGAATACAAGAAAATTAAAAATGAAAGAGTAGACTTGCCCAGCAAAAATAATGATGATGATTCCTATGACCACTTGATTTTTAAAACATGAATAAATCATGTAGATCTTTCTTAATGTTCCCCCAAGTAATCTCAACATTTGCCTTGGAATGGGATGATCCTCATGAATTAATGTGCCTTAATACTTGATCCACAATGTTACCTGATAACATATAATATGGCAGACAGCATGATAAAAGTTTCAAATGTCATATTTAGCTTAACCTTCATAACTATTCTATTAAGGAACTATTTTCCAGTAATCTTTTTTATTTTAAAAGTTTTACATTTATATAAGGTAGTACAGAGTTGTCCTGAGTATGCCTGTATCTGCTGTTAACATCTTACGCAGGGATGCTACTTTTTTTTCACAATTAATGGACCATTGTTGGTGCATAATTCTTAAGTCCATATTTTATTCAAAGTTCTTTACCTTTTACCTCATATTCCTTTCCTGTCCTAGGGTTCTAACCTGCATACCACACTACATTTACTTGTCGTGTCTCCTGATAGTCCTGTTGGCTTAGGCAATTTCTTAGACTCAACTTGTTTTTGATGACCTTGAGAGTTTTGAGAAATGTTGATCATGGCTTCAGTAGAATGTTATTCAGTTTGGATTGTTCTTATGGCTACACTCTGTGATGCATTCTTGAGAGGAAGGCCCCAAAGAAAAAGTGCCATTACTGTCATATTAAATCAAAGGTACTGTTTTCAAAATGACTTGTCACCAGTCATACAAACCTTGATCACATTGCCAAACAGTGTCAATCAAGCTTCCCTGTTGAGACTCTGCCCCTCCCACCACATCCACTACCCTGTGGAACAGCATCATTATGCCCCCCCACACCCTATGCTGGTGCTGAAAGGAAGTCTCTATAGAAATCATTTAAAAATGCTTCTGTATGTGAGATTTCTCCCCCATTAAAAATATTTATTTCTTTGTATCAGTATGGACTCAAAAATATTTATTTTTTTACTTTTGGTTATAAGCCAAAGTGCTTTTCTCATAAACCATCATAGGCTGGGTGATATAGAAACAAAAGATAGTTATTTTAGTTCTCAGAGTCCTAGAAGCTGGACAGTCCACGATTCAGAGAGATTGTGTCTAGTGAAGGCTGATTCCTGATTTATAGTGGTCATTTTCTTACTGTTATCTCATATGACTGAAGACATCCATGAGACCTCTACCTGAGGACCTAAACCCAACTCAAGGGCCTCAGTCTTCGTACCATCACACTGGAGATTTAGTTTCAACATTTGACTGTGGAAGAGACAGACAAAAACCTAGTCTGTTGGATTCATTACCACATTATTATTGTTTATCACTATTGGTGAAATTATCTCAGCTTTGAGCACTGTGAGCTCTTTCAGTTGGCCTCTGTGTTCCTTTGTTGTCTTTGTTATTATTATTTTTTGAGAAGTTCCTTATCTTCTCTTCCTCAACCTTGGGATTAGCCATATCTCCAATTAGCAACTCTACCTTGTCTTGGGGGAATATTAACCAAAATTAAAAGAATAACAATTACTTTTATGCAAAAATTTTAGTTTCTAAAGTCATCCACCAACACAAGGAACTATTGCATGAAGGAACTGGTATTCTTTTCATTTTATATCAAAGGAAACTGACGTTTGGAATTGTTAAAAAAAATCTGCGTTTCAGTCCTACAGTAGAATATTGTCAAATCCAGGTGGAACTTCAGTTCTGCTTCTTCCTGCAGCTGGGGAAGGATTTTTACCCTTTTCCTCTTGGGACATCAGTCTTCTTGTTACTTTTGAGTAGTCTTGGAGCTTTTCCTGGTCTGTTGACATGGGCTGTATTTCAGTCAGCCTGGTCTTACTGTTCCTAAAATGAAATCTTGGAAGGGTTTATTCAAGACAATAGCACTTAAGTTAGTGGTTCTAATCATTTAAAGTCAGTATCCCAGAGGTAGAGCTGAAGGTCTGAAAGTGATTTTTCTATATTTTGAGAAACCTAATAGAAATCATATGTTTACCCATAACACAATTGCCCAGCCTAAGCATAATGCCATATTTCTTTGATTCTATATCAACTCAGTGTGGCTGGCTACACTAGTTATTTCAAACTCTTAGAGGGTCCGATTGGTTGACGATGACTTCATAGAAATTTCCAATGTTGGGAAAGATAATAATGTCTTTGGGGGTAATCGTGTTGGGAAAAGGGCACATTCATTACTATTTGCAATTCTGATTGAAGTGGAGCCATTGTGAGAGTTGTCTATGTGTGCATGGCAGGGAAAGAGTAACTTTTTTGGATATAAAGTAGACATCTATGTATTTGGTTTATGTTTTACCAATTTACTGTAATGTTTTAATGTTCAAAATTCTGGTCCAAGTTACTTTTAATTTCTGCTTCATTTTAGATGCCTGCTTAAAATATTGGAAGTGTACACATTGGAATGATTTTTTTATTCTATTTTCTGAAGGAAAAATCTATATCTTAGTGTAGATAAGCATATGGATCTATTTAATATGTTCAAAAGCAATGCATATAAATGACTCATAGCTTAACTGTGTGGTTCTTGGAGGAGTTGCTTCTCGGATGGACTCAGAAAGGTGGGAGGGGAGAAAGGAGGGTTTAACACCAACTTAAATGGGAGAATAAAATTTTATGATCTTAGGAAATACATAACACTATCTGATGGACATTTCTCAGTGAATATTAACAGGGGCTAGGTCTCCCTTGTTTTCAAAGATACGGTTCATGTGAAACCACTTGAGAAAGTAGTGCAATTAAAATTTAGAATGCTAAAGCCTGGCGTGGTGACACAAGCCTTTAATCTCAGCACTCAGGAGTCAGAGTTAGGAGGATTGCTGTGAGTTCAAGGCCACCCAGAGACTACATAGTGAATTCCAGGTCAGCCTGGGCTACAGTGAGACCCTACCTTGAAAAACCAAAAACCAAAACAAACAAACAAAAAAAACCTTAGAATGCTTAGAAACACAAAATATCATTTGAAAGTAACCTTCAATACTGTCATATTCAGCAGTTCCTAACTCTGATGTACACATGAAAATCACTGGGAAATTTTTTCACAATACTGATGTCCAGGTCCATTCAACTCCTTCAGTTTCTCTCTCTCTCTCTCTCTCTCTCTCTCTCTCTCTCTCTCTCTCTCTCTCTCTCTCTCTCTCTCTCTCTCTCTCTCTCTCTCATCCTTGGGATAAGGTCCAGGCCTTTCTGTATGCTAGGCCAGCATGTTAACCTTTGAACTATGTCCCTATCCCATTTTCAATAATCCTAATGTACATTCATTCCTGAAGTCATTGGTCTAATTGTTTAGATTTTTCATTATAACATATTTCAAATACATAAAAAGTATAGTGAAAATATATTAGAATGTTCTTGCTGCCTAGAATTACACATGATCTTATTGTCACTTAAAAGTAGTTTAAATGTGGAATGTCGCCCATAGCCTCATGTGTTTATGATTAAGCCTTTTGGAGGTGGAGCCTTGCTGGAGGATGTGTGTCACTGACCTTGGGGTTTGTTAGTCAAGTCCTACTGGACATTTACAGGTTAGCTCATTCTTGCTGTTACTTCTCAGCTGATATGACAAGATTTGGTCCCCAGCCTCTGCTCTGCCATGCTTTCTCTGTCTTGGTGAAACTTCCCCTGGAGACTGAAAGCCAAACTAAACCCTTTCCTCCTAACGGTTGATTTTGGTTAGTGTTTTGGCCCAGCAACCCCACGTTTTTATGAACTTTGTTTCATTTTTAAAGATATATATATATTTATTGCCAATAATTAGATATATTGTATGAGCAAATCTTGTGATGGTACTTCCATTTCCCTCCTCTCTGTCCCCAACCCACTGGGGGCCCTCCTTAATGGACATATTGGATCAGTCCATGGGGTAGAGGGTTATGACTTGCATAGAGGTAGCCAGTTTTTCTCCCTTTGTGTGTTATTGCTTAGGGGGGCAATGTCTCTGGATATTCTCCCCCACCATGACTCTTACATTCTTTCCACCCCCTCTTCCATTCAGTTCCCTGAGTCATTGTGGGTAAATTTTAAAGTCTGCTTTGTTGTTGAGATATTAAGTGTCCCTGGACTTCTGCTTTGGATTGTGTTGGGAATCGTTGGTGTCTGTCTTCATTGACCTTTCCTGGGTTATCTGACATGCTGTGGAGGTAGGGCTCTTGTATGTCTTGCCACTTTCACATCAGTTTCATTTGGGCCCTATATGATAGGCCAGGGGCGGTTCATCTCCTGCCAGGATGTCAGCCATTATCACATGTCTTGTTGGTAACATTCGGTTGTCCACAGCTCTAACTTCTTTCTGAAAAAATGTAAACAGAATCTCCCTCTTAAGAAATATAATAACATAAATGAGTCCTTAATACATCAGCAAATCCAATTTGACTACTTTTTAAAAGCATTTGCTGCCAGGAAGTTGACAATATGTTTCCCATTGATATATCTTTACTACCTGGCCATCTATGGTTCTCTTTGGTTTAAAATTGTGTTGTAGTTTGAGTTTGTCCTCACAGGTTCATTCATATATTGGAAACTTAGTACCCAAGATGGCATGTTGTGAGGTGGTGTAAAACCTTTAAAAAGTAGAGCCCGGTAGGAAATCCTCAGATTGGTTCAAGGCATACCTTCAGGAAGGATTACAGAACTTTGTCTCCCTCTGGCTTCCTGCTTTGTGATGTCCAGTCTTGCTCCCACACACACTCCTGCCATTCTCATACCATTGTTTCCTCATCAGTGGCCAAACCAATGGGGTCACCTCATCTTGGACATTCATCCTCAAATATTTAAATTAAATGCATGTCTTTTCTTTATCTAGTTAGCCAGACATAGGCATTTCATTATAGTAAGAGAAAATGAACTAATATGCATAGTATAATTTTTGTGTTTTTCTTTTCTTACTCAACATTCCAGTTTTACAAATCATCCTTGAAATTTATTTATCAATACTCTATTAGATTCTTGATGGACACACATAAGTATACGTAATCATGCAATATAACATAATATGCTATTTTGATATATGGTTATATTGAGAAATGATCAATTCAGAGTAATCAGCATGCTCATTGCAATTTTAGTTTCTTTTTTTTGCATTTATAGTTTCTTGTGTTGAGATCACAATGTGGCAATTTGACAGACAGAAAACATTCTGATATTCTATTATACAGTAAGGTGAATAAAACTAAAAGCAATGTAGTTGATGTTCTAAAGAAGCTAGAAAAAAAGGAAAAAAAAGAAAAATAAAGAAGCTAGAAGATTTTAAGTTGATCAATTTCGGGTTCTGTATTGCATTTTATTTTTCAAGGATACCTGAAATGATTATTGCATCCCTCTACTGGTTAGCATTTAGGTTGGTGTTCTCATGTTTTTTCTTTGTTTTTGGTATCAGAAAACCGCTATGGTGCACATTTTTGTATCAATCTCTTTGAGCCCACAGAAGCAAACTCTCTAAGGCAGAACTTCCCAACCTGGGCTGCACGGTAGTGCCTCACAGCACCATGGAGCCCCTCTCACTCACAGGAAAGCAGTTGTCATAACCACAGCCCGCTCTGTGGGTCTTCTCCTGCTGTGAGGTCACCCCCCATAGAATTATGATTCTCTACCTTTGTCACCATGGGAGAGAGTTTGGAAAACGCTATCTCAAGACATGTACCCACTAGTGGCTTCCTATGTTGTAGAGTAAGCACATGTTTAACTCTATAATTATTGCAAAATTATTCTCAAAATAATTGCACCAATCCATATGCCCACTTTGCCAGACTTGAAAAATTTTGCCAGTCTGATAGATGTGAATTGATATTTTGTTCAATTTGCATTTTCTAATAAATCAAAAAGCCTTTGCCTGTGTTTGTTGGCATGTTTATAGCTTGCAATCCTCTGTTTTAGCCCTTGCTCATTTTTCTATTGAATTTTTTATTTCTTTTTTCTCCTGCAGTCTTGTGGTAACTGTCTAAATTATGAATATTAGTATTTTTTTAATTATGTTTTTATTTATAAGCAGAGAGAAAGATAAGAGAGACAGAGAGAATAGATGTGCCAGGTCATCCAGCCACTGTAAACAAACTCCAGATACATGTGTGGGTACTAGGAAATCAAACCCAGGTCATCAGGCTTTGTAGGCAAGTGCCTTAACCACTGAGCTTTCTCTCCAGCCCAAATATTGCTATTTTTTTTTCTTGTTGAGGTAAAGTCTTGCCTCCCAAGTGCTGGGATTAAAGGCATGCACCACCACAGCTGGCTAGTATTTTTTAAAATATGTCTATTATTCATAGTTAGATACATTGTAAGAGCAAATCTTATGATGGTACCCCCATTTCTCTCCTCCCTATCCCCAATCCACTGGGGATCCTCCTCGGTGGGCTTACTGGATCAGTCCATGGGGTAGGGAGTATGAATTGCTCTAGAGGTAGCCAGTCCCCCCTTTGTGTGTTGTTGTTGAGGGGGCAGTGTCTAGATATTCTCCCCCACCATGGCTCTTACAATCTTTCCACCCCCCTCTTCCCCTCAGTTCCCTGAGTCATGGTGGGTGAGTTTTAAGTCTGCTTTATTGTTGAGATCTTAAGTGTCTCTGGACTTCAGCTTTGGATTGTGTTGGGTATCATTGGTGTCTGTCTCTATTGTCCTTTCATGGATTATCTGATTTACTGTGGTAATAGGTCTCTTGTTTATTTCACCACTTTCTTGGTTTCATTTGGGGCCTACATCATAGGCCAAGAGTGGTTTATCTCTTCCTAGGATGTCAGCCTGTGGCTTGTTGGTAGAATTGGGTTGTCCACAGCTTTCTCGGTGCCTTCTGCAAAATACAAACAGAATCTCCATCGGAGAGTGAGATCCCTATATGTTAAATGAGACAGACATTGCTAATTTGGCAAGATTCTATTGGGTGTAGCCTCTCTATAGCTCTCTGGTAGTGAGAATTTCCCCTTGGAGCCCAGGTTCTTAGTCCCCCTAAGATTTTGCCATGGATCCCAGTTTCAATTTAAGTTCCTTGTCACTGGGTGGATCTCTCAGCCAATCAGTAAGCCATTGATTACCTTCCTAGGTTTAGCGCCACTATTGCACAGGTGAGCACTCCTTGACTTGCTGGTCTCTTCCATGTAGCAGTGTGTTCAGCATTCTCATGACATTAGTCTGAATACACATGCCTCTCTTCTTCAGCCTTGATGAGTTTGGGTCTTGTCCATTTCTTGCACCATCTCCACAGAGAACTTCTGTGGTTAACATCGCAGAGGAGGGGTAGAAAGAATGTAAGAGCCACGCTGTGGGAAGGAGGACTTGGAGGCACTGTCCCTTCAACATGAACCAACTGTGCATTCATGACCTCACAGTGGCTGCCAGCACCCCCACAGGACCTGCGCTGTTCTGAGCCCATCAACATTTTGACTCAGAGGACAGAGGAAGACAAAAGGAATGAGACAACAGAACAGAGGAAGGACAACTTGGAGAAAAGAGAGGGAGAAGGAACCCCAAAGAGGATAATGGAGCAAGGATGATTAAATGACAGTGTGTTCATGTTTTAATGTTCTCAATTTTAAAAACCATAAAAAAGAAATACTTTTCAAGAGAAAAATTAAAAATTCCACCTCCACACAATAAGATTTACTAAAAGAAAGAGACAATATTAAAATCAACTAAGCATGTTTACCTACAAGTTCAAGTGTCACCTGTGAGAAGAAATAAAAGCAAGGCCTGCAAAGCCACTGCTCAGAAAATACCAGAAAGAGTACTCAAAAGACGGTCCCATCCCGGGCCTTGAACTGAATTTCACAAAAATGAATGTTGTTCTGGGATTACTACATTAAAGACAAAGATGTGATTCAGATGATATCATAAATCAAAAGAACAAAATTCAAGTTCATATTTGACCTTAGATGTAGTCATTTGTAAGGTAAAATTCTTTGTTGGACAGTCTATCCTATAATTATGTGCGCTTCTGTTTTGTTCTGGTTTGGGGTATAGACGATTTAAAACAAGATCTGGAACCTTGAAGGCCAGGGGGCTTGTGAAAGTTTCCACGTGCCCAGGCTGAGCCCTGAAATATACTGCCGGTGTCAGGTTTGTTTTCTGGGAAATCTTTGAACTGATTTTCTCAGAGGCATTTCTCTCAGGCTATTTCCTACCTGAATATTCGTGAAGGCCTCTGGAGGAGGCAGCCAAACCCATACATGTGCAAGTCGTGCTATTTGGAGCACAACTTGGGTGGGGATGTCTCTCTGGAAACAGGGGTGGGGAGCTGACAGTGGGTGTTACTGCGAGAAAGATGGGATTTCAGGAGCTGTCGTCAGGATTGCCACGTCTGGTTGCAGTCGATATTTCTCCAAATGCCAACCACACAAGGATTTAAAAGAATGTGCAAAGAAGCATGTGGCGTGCTCCTCATGAAGCAGAAGCAGGCTAAGTGGCTCGCTTAGCATTGTGCCCCCTCGCAGCCAATCACCGACCCAGGCTCTCTGGCCCCTTCCCTGGGAGACCTTGGCCACATGCCCTCAGAGCAATGGTGAGGAGATTGGAGGATGAACCAGGATGGCATTTAAAGCACTCTTCCATGGCGCTCTTGCAGTTGTAAGACTTCCCAAGAGCTAGTTGCCAAGATTATGTTCTTTCCCACTGGCTTTTAATTTGTAAATTGTAATGGGCTCTCCTTTAGATATGGCAATATAGGTAACACTTCAGAAGGTGGCCAGAGACAAGGTACTGCCTTGGAAATCCTCAGGGTATGCTAGATGCCTGACATCGAATCTTCTCCTAGTCAGGCATGTAGCTGGTAAGAAATTCGGGTTTTAAGACAGATCTGCTATTAGCCAAACCCCACAACTTTGCTTAAAAGTAAAGCACCCTTATAAATGAAAAGGAAATAGATCAAGCATGGGGCCATCTTTCTTTTTACGTTTTTACCATCCTTATCATGCAAACCATGCTGGCAGTTTTCCCAGATTCTTAACACAGCCTTGACACTCTTTTCTCCCCCTCCTGGCACAACAGCCCTATTGAATTATTAATTCTAAAACACCCCCTTCCTCCCGTCGTTGGAGGCAGACATAACCACCCAATCTGAACACCAAAAAAAGTAACCAACAGTGTACTAGAAATGCTATAGGTTATGAAAACTATTTCAGCATTTTGATCCTCAATAAAATTAGAACGATTTCAGAGCTACTCGATACCTACCCTATGTATAAAACTGTACACATATTTACTAAGCAATGACAATTCACTCGTGTAAGTTACGGATATTTTTAAATGAATTTGCCACCAAACTTGGTTTGTGAAGCAGCGGATTAAGTCTCAAACACAAAATAAGCCTATTACCTTATGTTTTCACTTTTTTTGTCATCTTCCTCTAGCCTAATAATTCTCTTCTTAAGAGTCCCACAGCGCTTTATTGAGGCTAAGGCTAAGCCAATATCATGCCATTGCTTTTTTCCCAATTTCTGTTACACGCTGCTGGGAAGTTTCTGATCTCAGGCCAAGCTTACAATACAAGACATCTCGTATGACCCAGGCAGCCCTTCCTACAAAACCTTGCAGCAGCCTGACGTTTTCTTGATTGCATTTTCTCTTCTGGACTTTGTGGAGTTTTCACTAATTTTCTTCACTGCATTTCTCTCGTCTTGCCGATGCAGTTGAAAGAGTCCAATCATCTTTGAGACTTGCCATATGCCATTGGGTGACTGGACCACTAGTTTTTGTACTTCTGTGAGATGCTCAGTCCGTTTTCATTCGAAGTCTTAGAGCGCTGCTATCAGCTCTCTTGCACATGTAATCTGGCACACTCAGGCTAGAGTTTCTTGAAGATTTATATTTAGGAATGGAACTGTTATGCTATGAGGATGTGCCTGTCTAACCAGATAATGCCAAACTATTCTCTAAGTCGTTTGTCCCAAATAATTCCTTATTGATCTAGGCTCTGTGCCAGGCTATAAGCTGGTCTCTTGGCCAACAAAATGCATTCACAGTGCTCCTTGACTGAGCCTACTAGAGCCAATTTATATTCCAGTGAGAAGAGAGGAATAGCAAACCCAACTTCCAAATAAATAGAAACTACAAACGGAGAGAGACATGTCTTCTCTCTGTCTCTGACTCGCTCTCCTCTCTCCCTTCTCTTCTTTCCTCTCTTCCTATCTCCATAGTTGCTGTCAACAAATTGTCCTGGAAGCTGCACGTTTCTGGTTGTTCTTGAACAGGGTGTTGTTAATCATCCCCTCCTTCACAAGTGTCTCCTCTGCTTGGGTAAGAATTGCCTTTTAGAAAGTATCTCCAAGACCCTAACCTTTCCCATCTAGGCCTATTCACCTCATCTTAGGCAATCTGATGTTCCCCTGCTTCTGAGAGATCACCATATTGATGCTGAATTTAGTTAGCAAGAGTGACCTGTTGCCATAGTGCACTACAGCCCAGAACTGCTGGACTCTAACCATCCTCCTGTCTCGGCCTCCCAGTAGGTGGACTCAGCTCTCTAACTTTTATAGAGAGATAATTCAATCACACAAGTAGTCCCCAGTGCCTTTCTCTATGCCTGCAGCACCTTAGAGTCTAATGGAGGAGACAAGCCAGTCAGAATTGAACTCTAAGGGCTGGGGAGGTTGCTCAGTGGTTAAAAGTGCTTGCTTGTAAAGCCTGTTGGCTCAAGTTCAATCCTTAGTATGAACATAAAGTCAGATGCACAAAGTGGCATATGTGTCTGGAGTTGTTTACAATTGCAAGATGCTCTGGTATCCACCTATCCTCTCTCTCTTCCTCTCTCTCTCTGTCATAAATAAATAAAAATATTTTTAATTTTTTTAAATAAAGAACTATAAGGAGTCTATTTTAACCCCCTTTAGGAAAATAGAGGCTCATCTCTTTAAACATTTCTCCAACTTAAGTAGAAATGAACAGCTAGAGCCTTATGAAAAATGTGTTGGCACCTCTATTTCAGTGACCTTCATAGGTGAATTAAGAGCATGAAATATGTTTTGCCTTTATTAATTCAACAAATACCTAATGTGTGTGCTATTCACAAGGCACTGTTCTGGCCCCTTGGAATCTACATTGTGTTGGACTTGTGTTCTCACTAAGTTGCCTTACTGTCTTTATAGTTACTGCCCTTGTCTACGTTGTCCTCATTGCCTACAATCACAAATATGCTATTGACCTAACCTGGGCCATAGGCTAAAATTTTTCCTCACTGCGTTAATATCCTATGATCTTTTCTACATAATTGTGTCTGGGTGTGCTCACATTCTAGTCTGTGACCTGACATCTCATAGACAGTGATCAAAAATCACGATGATATGTGCGTGCATCTGGATTTCATTTGTAGCTGCAAGAGGCTTTGATGCACCAATTCACTCTCTCTCTCTCTCTCTCTCTCTCTCTCATTGCAAATAAATAAAAATATTTTAAAATAACAATAATAGGGCTGAAGAGATGGCTTAGCGGTTAAGGCATTTACCTTCAATGCAGAAGGACCTGAGTTCGATTCCCCAGTGCCCATGTAAAGCCAGATACATAAGAGGGCGGATGTGTCTGGAATTCATTTGCAGTGGCTGGAGGCCCTGGCGTGCCCATTCTCTCTCTCTCTCTCTCTCTCTCTCTCTCTCTCTCTCTCTCTCTCTCCTCTCTCAAATAAATAAATATTTAAAAAATAACAATAATAATAACTCTTAAAGAGTGGTAGTAGTTTAGAAAATATATTTCATATTTATAATGTTATATGTAGTTATAACAAATCCAAAAGGTACATACGAGACATTATTATTATCTTAATTATAATATTAACTATTTTTAATTATTTATTATTTGAGAGAGAGAAACAGAGAGGGAAAGAGAGAGAAAAAAATGAATGAGTGCACCTGAGCCTCTTGCCACTGTGAATGAACTCCATCCACTTGTGCCACCTTGTGCATCCAGGTTTACATAGGCACTGAGACTCACACCTGGACCAGTCTGGGCTCCCAGGTTCTTCATGCAAGTGCCTTTAACCACAGAGCCATCTTCCCAGCCCAGTATTAACTATTTTATAGATGTGAAATTAAGGCTCTATTATAGATAATAATTAAGGCACTATTTTATAGATGTGAAAGGATAGGTGACTTGCCCAAGATCATACAGGGAAAAACAAACCAAGACTAACGAGTGGACTAATGAGTAAATACAAGTGGCCTGAAAAAGGTGCCAACTGAGTCTCGTAAGCGGTCATGAAGGTCAAAGGGCTGGTTCATTGAGGAGGGGGCACGTCATTGCTGTGGTGTATCCCAAAGCCTTTGGACTTTCTGTGGGTGCTCTGGTGATCTCAAGCACAGAAAATGGGGTGAATACAAGAAGAAAAGTACAGGGGGAGTGGGTGCCAGCTGTGCAGTGTGTCAGGTGATGGAAGGACAGATGCCCTGGACTAGTGGCAGCAACTTCCCTCAGCCAGGGAGGGAATCCACACTCCTCCCTGTCCTGGCAATATGGCTGTGTGTGTCACTTGTGGTCTAAGAAACAGGGAGGGTATTGTTGACTGGTGGTGTCAAGATAACATGAAATCAATGGAGCTAACCCCCAAGCTGTCATCTCTTGATCTTGTTGAAGATTGGGCCTAGGAGCCCTCATAGACAGCCAAACTGTGTTAGCCACGTTTTTGGTTGCTGAGGGTAAACATCTGAGAGAAAAATACAAATGAGGAAAGATATATTTGGGGCACATGGTTCCAGAGGTTTCAGTCTGTGGGTGGCTGGCTCTATTGATTTGAACCCAAGGGTCATGGTGGCTAGAGAAGGAGGCATGGTGGCCAGAAAACAAAGAGAACGGGGAGAGCTAGCCTGCACTTCTTCCTCTTCCTTTTGATCCATCCAGGCACACAGCTTATTGGTACATTCAAGGTAGACCTACCCCCCCCAGTTGCTGCCTCGTGTGACAATTATCTTTGAACATATCCTCAATAGACACTTGTAGGATCAGCACAACCCTCAGTACACTCAAATTGTAACCATCACATACAAAGATGCGAAAATCCCTTATATAAAAGTGAAAACGTGTTTGCATACAAGCCTGTACAACCCTCTCAAATGCATCTCTTTGACTTATTTGTAATACCTAATACAATGTAAATGCTATGTGAACAGTGGTTGAATGTATTGTTTAGGGAATACAGGCAGAAAAAAGTCTCTACCTGTTGATGCAGATGCAATTCTTTTCAATATTTTTGATTGAAAGTTAGTTGAATCTGCAGGTGCAAAATCACACATACCGAGGGGCTCCCCAGTCACTGTTGCTCCAAAATGACTAAATGTCTGGCGCAAGGATGGTGTCCAGATAAAATAAGAACAGCATTTTTTGGACATTTTTTAGGCAATGACATCCTGAACTTTGTTGTCATAAATGAGGAGCTCTGGCTACCCATTTCGCACTTGTACTTCACAGCGTCGTGTTTTCCATCCAGATAAGCATAAGGTCAACTGAAAATGGAGAATGACATTTCCCTCGCATTCTCGTGTACTTTCTATTTCCGTCACCCACTTTAGATCAGTGTATTAGGCAAACCTTGGTCCATGGATTCCCTTTGGTGGCCCCTCCCTTTCTTTCCTCAATGATTATGGTAGAACTAGCTTTCCCTGGCCTCCCCTGTTTTCTCATGGTTGAAGACCTGGGACTCTGTGGACCTGAGTGAAAAGGAGCTTTCTTTGTGCCGTGTCCTGTATGCTGTGTGTCATTGAGAATTCTCCATTAACCTTTACCACCTAGGTAAGCCTAGTTATTTAGTTGTATCTAGTATTTGAAATACATTTGGAAAATTGTTATTTATTTGAAAAATAAATAATGGCAGTAAACGGATCAAATGATGCATTTTTTTCAATAATTAATAATAATAATAATAATAATAATAATAATAATAATAATATAAAAATTCTAACAACCTTAGAAGGAAGTAAAGGTAAGTTGGCAGTGTGAATTAAATCAAGCTTTTTGGTGACTCTCTTACTAAGAGCCTAAGCGATGATATAATACCACTGTGGAAGAAGACCTTTGAGATCCTCGGTTAAAGGGTCAGGTTATTCACAAAGCCTATTCTTAATATCATTAAAATAAGCAAGTAGGGACTTTTACCTGCATTCAGAAACTACGGCACTCCATAAATGGGCTTTTATGTCATGGTTGGTGAAACCACAAAGAGGTTGTTATTTTACAAAATGGCTTTTCACAGAAACCTAATTCAGTTTTAAGAAGATGAATGTGTCAGAAAATACCCGTTGCTGCTCTTTCAGTAGCTCTGTCTTCCTCTTACTCCTCCTTCAGTCAGACTAGCTTTATTCTTTTTTTTATTCCAAAAAGGCCTCAGGGGTTTCCAGGTTGTCTCAAGTAACAATTGTCCTTCCTTGTCTGGTATGCAGTTTCTGCCAGAGAGAGACCCATTTTGTGATAACTGGGGGTCTAAGCAATGTATGGAAAGTTACAGGTCATGGTCAGAGGTTCTGAGAGAAGGGGATAACAAGTTCCCCTGAGCCCTGTCTTTGAAGTTCTTACTTTATCAACAGTCTAGATATACAACTCTGTTGCATGGCACAAGAATTCCCATAGTGTCTCCATCATGTTGAATGCCTGTCCTCTTCCGTGCAGTGTAAGCCTCACGTCACTGAACTCTTAAAAACTTGACCATCAAAGCCAAGTCCAGTCAAGCTGGAAGTCCCAAGTGTGGCACTGTTTTCCGACTACACGCTGACTTTCCGAGAAGGGGTCAGAGATGATAAGTTCCTCCAGTTAGCAACCAGCGCTTGCATCTGCCCAATCTTTTTTCTTCTTAAATGGCTATAAAACAATCTAGTTCCAGAAGATGATGTCCGTTCACCTAAATGAATCTTCATATTTTGTGCAATGTAACAATAAAGTTAATGGAAGGAGGGGTGTTAAAAATATCAAATATGAATGGGTATATTTATTAAGTCCTCAATATGAACCAGATATTAGACCCAAATATGAACCAGATGAACCTCTCACCTGTATTATTTTATTGTCTATCATCCCCCTATTATTTATCCTTTTGAAAAGCTAAAGAAATTGAAGCACACAGTAAATAATTTTTTCCAGATTGCACAGCTAATAAGAGATACAACATACCTTCTTATTTTAAAAAATATTTTATTTATTCATTTTTCAAGCAGAGAGAGAGAGAGAGAGAGAGAGAGAGAGAGTACACCATGGCCACCACCTTGTGGGTCTGGCATATGTGAGTACTGGGGAATTGAACCGGGGGCCTTAGGCACTGGAGGCAAGTGCCTTAACCACTGAGCAATCTCTCCAGTCCCACAACATGCCTTCTCAGTCAGATAAGCTCTCACTGCCAGGTGAATCTTCACAGCTGATCTGAATTTGTAACTCATCAGCCAGTTACTAGTATAGTGATTACTGATTTGTCCTGGACCATTTGAGAATGGCAGAGAGAACAATTAAAAATTATGCCAGGACTACAGGTTTAAATGGGGACTGTGCTAGAAAAATTTAGATTGCAGTCAAATTATTAGAAACCCAGAACATCGTTTTTATGGAAATAATATGTAGACATTCGAGCCCTGCATCAATCCATTCTCTCATTCCTCTTCAGTTTCCCAGAAAGCTCCAGACTACTATTTCTTCCCAGTAAAATATTGTGGCAAGATGGCCCATGCTCAAGAAATATTGCTTTCTCATCTTTCTCCCAAAATTCCAATCTTAAAGGCAGTCCTTTTCATACATGTTAAAAAAGCATTCTCCAGTGATATTTTAACTTTTTATTATAGCATGAAATAATGCATGCAGGGTATGTTAATCTAGGCCATAAAGGATTTTTATATAACATAGTGTATACATGCATGTTAATATTTATGCATGTCTATAAATATAAAACCGTTCATCATTACATCAAGGAAAGACAGAATCTCAGAATCAGGAATGAAGGCAAGGCAGAATTACACCGTGTATCTTTTAATTTGGTTTGAATTTTTGCCATGTGTCTATTTAACTTCCCAAGTGAGAATAACTAAAAAAACAAATTCTTCCTATTCAATGATACTCTACCATAGTCGGTAGAAAAGCAATCTGATTAAAATAATTAGTCCATCTTTCAAATGAGAAATAATTTTGTCTTTTAAAATTATTGACATTTAGAGGAGAATCCTTAATTGGTGAGGTTTTAGTAACATAAAAAAAAGGTGGAAATAAAGCACTGAAGACACTCGAGGGCAGAATGTTTCTTCCTGCAATAAAAACATTGTCTCCTAAGTTACAGTTACTATACAGTTTCTTCCTTTTTTCCATGTATAAGCCCACTTATGTTTTGAATAGGCATTTAAAAATGTTTAGCCTCTAACAATATGCAGAAGTAAATACTGCAAAATATGCAACCATTTTTAAATATAATTTTAGGCAAGAAAATTTATTTGCCTAATCAGAGCTTCAAGACATAAAAAATTCTCTAGTTATATCATCAAATGACAAAAAGGCTCCGTGATGTGCAAAACATCTGTTCATTTTGGCCATGTGCTCTGAGATTCTACCTGAAGAACTGAGCTCTCCTTCCACTGCCTTAAAAGATTCACAATCCAGACGGAAGCCTGAGCCTGACTATGTGCCGCCTTAAATGATGCTCAGTAGAAGTAGAACAGATGTCTAACTTCCTATCTAATACAGTCTTTCCTTGATTGTTTTAATGAAACTCTTACTTGTTCTTGGAACAGTCATGTTTTTCTCAGAAAGAAAATAAAACTATCTGGCAGGTTCTGTTGCAGCTAGGCATAGCCAGGCAACCATAGTTTGACCATTGATCAAGTATGGAAAAAATGATCTCCCATACTTTAGGGAAAGTTCCCTCAAGGAGCTAGAAGGACACTATGGCCTAAGGCAGAAGAGCAGAGAGATGGGGCCAGCCTGGCTTCTGATGACTTTGAGAGGCCAATCAGAAGCCCTGGAGGGCAGAGGTAGGATCTGTTGTATAGTAGAAGTAGCCCTTACAGAGGAAGTGTCGTGGCTCCAACTGGGGAGTCTGAGTTTGAGAGCAGCTTGGGTACAGAATGAGTTCAAGCTACATAGGAAGACTACCTTAAAACAATAAATAAATTAAATAATAAATGAAATAAAATAATAAAATGATGCTCTAGGTTTCTATTTTAAAAAGTTAAAATATCTCTGGAGAATGTTTATTTTAACATGTATACCTGCTATATTTAATGAAAAGCACTGCCTTTCAAGATTGGAATTTTGGGAGAAATGAGGAAGCTCTATTTCTTGAGCATGGACCACCTTGCCACAATATTTTACTGTGAAGAAAATAAAATTAAAATTAAAAATAAAAAACAAGAAAGGCAAAAGAAAGGAAATATTTTGTAAGGCTAAGTCATTGAAGTCCAGTCTTTGTCACGGACAACTCTGTGTAATTTTTTTTTTTTTGAGGTAGGGTCTCATTCTAGGGCAGGCTGACCTGGAATTCACTATGTAGTCTCAGGTGGTTTTGTACCACCACCACAACTGGCTCTCTGGATTAGTCAGGGTTCTCTAGAGGAACAGAACTGATAGAATGGACTGTAGTAAAAGGCAATTTATTGGGGTAGCTTACGACAGTCCCACAATAGCAGTCTGCAGGCCTGCAGATGAAGAAACCAGTAGCTGTTCAGTCCACATGGCTGGAGGCCTCAGCAGCTACAATCCAGCACTGAAGGCCTGATGGCTCCCTGGGCAGTTACTGGTCTTCAGTCCATGATGTGAGGCTGAGTAAACTGGGTTCCAATGTCAAGGAAGGGTAGGAGAACAGGATGCAAGTGCAAGTCACAATAAGCACCAGCAGTCCACAGGAGGAAGGAAGAGGACTTCCCTTCCCCTCAAGCCTCCTTATGTCCAGCTCCCTTCCAGGAGGCCTGCCTACCTTGGGGAAAGGCTCACTCTGGAGGAGGAATGGCCTCCTTTTGTCAATCCTTCCTGTAGGGAAGCTTAGAGACCCACCCAAGATTGCTGTGGATTACCAAACCAGTTAAGTTGACAATAAACAACCACCACACTCTTTAAGCACAATTTTTAACTGACCAAACTACTGCTTTTCCTTGATTGATTTTTAAAGCATTTTATTGAGAACTTTAATACATTAGCCTCTTCTGTGCCCTCTTCCTTTCCCCCAATCCACTGAGGACCCTCTTCTTTCGTTCCTTCTTCCCTCCATCCTCTGTCAGAATGTTGATGGACTCAGAACCGTGACGGTCTTGTGATGGCAATTACAGCCACTGTGAGGTCATGAATACACCAGTCAGTTCATATCCAAAGGACACTGTCTCAAAGTACACACTCCTTCCCACCCCGTGGCTCTGACATTCTTTCTGCCATCTCTCCTGCAACTTTTCATGAGCCGTTATAGGACATGATAGAGAAGTCTCATTTGGTGATGAGCTCTCAACAGCCTCTTGTTTTCAGCTTTGATGACATTTGAGTCTTCTTAGTATCTAAGACCATCTCTATAGAGAAATTTCTATGGCCAGTGGTGAGTTCAACACTCATATTCCATCCATTCCTTTCTCTTCCATTATTCCCTGAGCCCTGGTGGATGACACAGAGATGTCCCCAGTGCTTAGCACAGGGCTCTCTCATCTCATCACCTTGACCAGTCTTGGGTCTCTCCAAGTGTTCACTGCAATCTATTAGAAAATGATCAATGAATTAAAAAAAAAAACTTCTCTAACCAAGAGTGAGACCAGCATAAATCAATGGAGATTATATAATATAATATAATATAAATATTAGAAGGCAATTTGATGGACTTACCATTTCCATTTAGCCAAAGAGCAGTGGTACTTCCCTCTAGGGCCTATGTGTTTCCAAACCATAGGTTTTTGACTTGGTTTTCAGACATGAATTTCCTCCCACTGAGCAGGCCTTAGATCCAGTCAGTCTTATTTTTTGAGATTAAAAATATCATGGGGGCTGATGAGACACCTCAGCAGTTAAAGGTGCTTGCTTGCAAAGCCTGCCAGTTTGGGCTGGATTTCACAGCATCCACCTAAAGCCACCAGATTTGAATGGACATTAATCTGTGATCTCTCAGTGTGGCTACTACAATGACAATGGGACACCTCCCCAGGGAATTTGAAGTTTGAGGGTCCAGATAGCTTGCAGTCTGCAGGAGAACCTGTCTCAGAGAAGGTGGAGCACAGACACCTCAAAGTTGTCCTTTAATGTCCACATTGGACTTGGCACAAACACCCATATATGCACACACATAAATAAATAAATAAATAAAAATTTATATTAAACATCATAGGACTAAATGAATGTGACCTTCATTCTTCACCATTTGAGTTTTATCTTGTTTGTGTCTAATTATTTTCAAAGAATTTTCATCTTTTAAAAATATCTTTATTATGAATAAGTATATACATTGTATGAGCAAATCTTGTGAAGGTGTCCCCATTTCCCTCCTCTTTGTCCCCTACCCATGGGGGTACTTCCTTGGTGCACATACTGGATCTGCCCATAGGGTAGGGGGTAGGAACTGCACCAGAGGTGTAGGCTGAGTCTTTAATGCCTTATATTCTAGAGAAATTCCTACCCTTTCTGAGAAACCCAACTTTCAACTCACAGGAGCCTCAATTAATAATCATTTTGCTTACAGGATGACTCTAGGGGACATTTACTCAGACACTGTGATTTTCACTGTGGTTGCTGGAACTGAAGTTACAGACATAAATGAACTTTTCTCATTTGTTTGTTTTCTATGCGGGGTGTCTCATTGAAAACAAATCCATTAAGAGTCCCCAGGCTCTGAATGTACACTGCTGTGTTATAGATATCCTTTGGAACTTTTCATTTCTTTTCTCTGCAAAGAAGGGGAGGGGAAAGCTCAAATAATGAAAAGAAAATTAGAAAAGAAAAGAAGAAAAAAAGAAACAAAATAAAAACCATATTTTTAACAAAAGGATTTTTGAAAGCTTTGGAAAATGTTGTGTTTAGTCACATAAGACCCCACTGTTTTAAACATATTTTACTATAATTTTTCCTTCAAAATCCTGACATGCAAAGTTGAACAGGGCTCTTTCAGTGTACAACCCCGGGACATGGAGAAATAAAAAGAGCAGTATTCCAACTCATGCATACTCAGTGGGAATTATAATATCGTGTAATTGCTTGAAAACCAAAGGCTGATCCGATGTCATCTTCAGAAATATGCAAGTATCCCTTTGTTTTCTGATTTAGAGATATTTCCTTGCTTTAGGGCTTAACCCATCAGTTTCTGCTCCTCATTATTAAAGCATGATTAGAAATGCATGTGAAGCTGTCCTTCCTAAACCCACCCAAATGATAGGTAAGGTTTCCCCCAAATCTGTCCACTTTTACACACAGAAACACAAACTATGAACTTCAAGAGTTCCTTTTACCCATTTCCTTTCTCTATTTCTAAACAACGACAACAGCAACAACACACACACATCCTTTTAATCTTTTTCTATGAGAAACTTTGCGAGAACAAAGAGTTGTCATTTCAGAGCATGTGATGGCTTGTTTAAAAGTTCATCAACTTCCCTCTTAAGAAAAAAAAGAAAGAACGAAAGAAAGAAAACTGACAACGAATCTAAACAATTTAGGAAGATTTAGAGAAAAAAAATTCTTAAAACTTCTTCCTCTGTAACATGATGTAAATCATAAATCTACCAACAGTCTGGAAGTGATTACAACAGGCGCTGAGACAAAATATTCCTAAGCAGACACTGTCAGCCATGGTTGCATAAGAGAAATCCTCGCATGAGAAGCCCGAGTCTCGCTGCTGCTAAAAGAGATGAACCACTGCAGCATTTGTGTGTGTACGGGCTCCAAGAATAAATGGATGGCCTGAATTCACTAGACAAATGTCTCCGTATTCCAGGTGAATAAGGTTTTTGGTATTGTGAGTAGTCTCTCTACATTCTCCAGATTTCCCTTTCCTTTTGATTTTTCCTTGACCTTCCAAACAGGATCTCTGAAATGAAGAGGAGGAAGCAGTATGTAAACAGCTCATTCTTGAAGAATGAGTCATTCCTGAATCAGCTCCCCCACTCCCTATATAAAAGATACCAGGCCTCTGTCCAAGCTTCTCAAGCCCTGTTAGAAAGCTGTTCTTTGTTTTGTCTTTTCCTGGCAGTAAAGGTTTAACTTTTTTCACTCTCCTCAAACTGATTCCACACTTGGGTGAGAGATTCAGCTAACCGAATATCAAAAATTACATTTTAGTTGATGGCGAGGCATTAGGAGCAGTGGCCAGCCAGAGCTAAGGGACACGGCAGTACCATTTTATAATTACGCAGAGCACCCGCTGGACCGCATGTTATAACAGATGTTTCCTGGCTGCAGGTACGAAGCCAGCACATAGTAAAACTGCCCAGAGCCTCCGCTGAGCCAAGATGGGTCAGTATCTGGAACAATTCCTGCCTAGTGTCTCTTGCTGTAATTAGAGAAAGAGCCTAGCTTTTGGTCATTCCATTTGAAAAACAGCCATAGCTAAATTAAAAATGAAAAAAGAAAAAGAACATCGGAGTGGTGTGGAAATTGAAAAGTCCAGTAAGAATACTGATAATTTATTGATGATTTATTATTTCTATCAGGGTTTTAAATCTTATATGAATTCTGCATTGTGCCCCCTCTTCAAAATGATTTTAAGAATTTTCATTCCATTTATACAGTGGCTAAAATTAGTGTCTCCTTATGCTTAGGCTAGAAACAAGTTTATGGATTGGTTAGTACCAGGAAATCAAACTGTAGAGAAATGCATAGAAGCCAGTTGGTAAATGAACAAAGCCACCATAGCAAGAAAAACTGTTCTGCTGTTTCTTCCTATTTCTCTTTCATTTTATTATTTTCAAAAAGAGACCCGGGGTGGGCGTGGTGGCGCACACCTTTAATCCCAGCACTTGGGAGGCAGAGGTAGGAGGATCTCCATGAGTTCAAGGCCACCCTGACACTACAGAGTGAATTCCAGGTCAGCCTGGGCCTTACCTCAAAGAGAGAGAGAGAGACCTGGGGATGGAGGCTCTCTTCGAAGGAGATGATGTCCCAACAAGGCTAGCTCAGATGGTGTGGATTCAGTGTGCCGCTTGCACAGTGTACAGACCTCACTCTGAGCCTGCCGGATGATGTCCACTCTGCTGTCCTTCAGCAGCTAGGGGTTCCTCATGGTCTCCTTGGAGCTGGGTGCTGTTCTCACATGGGGGATGGTGTCCATATTGCAAACTAATAAAATACTGTTCAAAAATGTTCAATATTTCTTAGTACAATACATGGATAAATAGCAACTAGTACTGTCTCTGAGTACAGAGGCCAAAAGGGCAGCAGAAACTGATGAGCGCCCTGAGGCCCAGAGAGTCCCAGCATTGTTAAAGAAGGAGCTGCTGCAAACGGAGGAGGGATAGGGAGCTGGTGTGGCCAGATCTCCTGACTTCTCATGGAAAAGTACAAATCTGTGCTCTTTTCAGTGTACGGTGTGGATGATGCGTTCATTGTACATGTGTGAAGAGGTGAGGAGGCCATGGCGCATGTGTGGAGATCTGAGGACATTTTAGTGTTTGTCCTGTCTTTCCTTTTCTTACCTTGCTTTGGGACAGGGTCTCCCTAGATTTTGTTGCTGTGTGTGTACCAGCCTAGCTGGTCCATGCACTCGCATTGCTATAGGCATGTTGGGATTACAGACACATGCAACTCTTTGTGTCTGACTTTATGTGGGTGCTGGGCAATCAACCTCTGGCCAGCAGGCTTATAAGCAAGTGTCTTGAACTTCTGAGCCATCTTCCAAAACCTTTGTTCTTAGGTGAAGTTTCCCAACTAAATTTTCTGTTACCTCATTTAAGCACTGTTAATGAGGGTCAAATGTGGCTTATGTATTCCACATTTACAAACAAACATTTCCACTCCTGAGACATAGGAGAGTGCTAAGTGACTTGCCTAAAGTTTTCTCAAGTGACTAGAGCCAGGGCTGGGGCTAGAACCTGTATCCTTCATTCTCCATCTAGTGAGGTCTGCCTCTCATCTAAACAGGTTCTATAGTACCACAAAAAGTTCCTTGAGATAGATGTGTACACATCATACCCCAAGAAACAGGAACACAGAGGTTTGGGCATTATGGTTCTTAATAAGTGTTTGCTTCTACAACAGAAAAGTAGTCTCACGTGCAAAGTTTATAAAGAAGATGATGAGAGGGTTTCTAGGCAGAACCGAGGCAATGTACATCTCTAAGAAATGGGTGGTTTTCTGGCTGGCTGAAAATTACTTTTGAAGCAATGGAATGGATAAAATTTCAAGAGTGGAGGGGTGTAAAATGCCCTATGGTGAAGGTGACCTACTGCAGAGTAAGAGTCTCCAAGTCTAAAGAAATGTCACTGTTTCGGGTGATCCTGAGACCGATCTGTCTTTTTCATAGTTATTTCTTGTTGTTGTACCTAAAGCCAACTCAAGTCTAATGTTTATTACACACATTGTACTATGGGCTAAAGCAGCATTTCCAAACATCACAATTTTCTATATGATTTGGTTTCTCTTACCACTGATGTAACTCGTTTGATTTTTAAAAAAAATTAATGCATTCTTGATTCTTAAATAATTAGCTATTGGTTTGTGTTAGGGTTGAGGTTATATTAGTGAACAGTCTTGATTCCACAGACCAATAATATACTAATCAACTTGAATAAAAATGTTGACCGTAGGTTGCAAATGCAGGGGGGGGGGAGCCATCAATGATTCCTGAGTTAGAAGGGAGGAGGATGGAAAGGTTCCATGAAGGGAAAGGGTGTGTAGTTTGTGGTATAAAGAATGAGCAGCCAGTGAGAAGATCATTACAGCCAGAGGAAGTTGCTTGAACAGAGACCCAGTTCATGACACACAGAGTACTAAAACACTTTTACTTACTCTGTGCCAAGTACAATCATCTCATTCTCATTAATTTATCCTTAATACCTAACTGATAAGGTAGTCATCAATGACATCCCAATATACAATTGAGAAAACTGCATATGTGTCCTTGTTCAAGATCATGAGCAATAAACTGTGCTAGACTCCTTTCCTTTGCTAAGATCAAATGAAAGATGCAGACCAGGGCTCCTTTTCCCTCAGAGACTTAAGCTAATGACTGAAGGGAAGAGCAGTCCATCATCCAAAAATGATGCCAGATAAAGATGGTATATTAACATGGCCCTAATCAAAACTTGAGCTAGTTAGGATTGCAGAGCTGTGTGCCCATCTCTGAGCTGCTATCCACAAGGCAGAATTGGAGAGGAGAGAGCGTTCGTGCCTTTCCCTTCACCACTCCAAAAAGTGGCTCCATGGAGTTATAGCATGGCATCCTTCCTACCCAGACCCCATCAGTGGCCCTAGGTTTAGCTATGGAATTTCTTCTCAGCTCTAGTCATTTGGGGAAGTACATGGAGAAAAGAAAAACAAGTGTGTTAACAGCTTAAAGTTAAGAGGATATGGGAGAAAACTTCTACTCAACAAAACACAATGTGTAATATTGGAGTGGGAATCATTATCAGTCTACCATCTTTTCGTGGCTGCCACTAGGTGCTTCACCGGCCTATTTTTGGCTCTCTTCACATCTCCTGTACAGCACTCAGGTACCTGTTCCCTGTCTCTTGTTACCATACCATCATCCCTCCAAGACTAAGCCCTGTGGATTACTCGTCATCATCTAAAACACACCCAACTTCACCTGTGAGCCCAAGCTGCTTACAACCTTTTGACTTTCTTTCTTTCTCAGTTCACAATTTCTTAGGTCCCAAATGTGCCAGGAATTGTCACATCCTGGACCTTTTCAAGTCTCTCTTAATGGCATGCCCTTCCCAAAGTCACCCAATGAATGCTGACTCATCTTTAAATACCAAGTCACCTCCGAGAAGCCTTGCATGGCCTTTCCTGACTTAATCTATGTATCCATTATGACTCAGTTCTTTTCATGGAAGCTGTGACACTAAATGACTTGACTTGTTAGCATCTGTGTTTCCTGAAGCACTCTAAGCTCTTGTCTTTATCTGTCGTAGTTTCCTTCCCATTGTTAGAACAAAATACCCGACCAAAAGCAGCCAATAGGTGGAAAAGGTTTTAACTTACAGTTTCATGGGAAAGCTTCATGATGGCAGAGGGAAGCATGGCATGAGCAGAGACTAGACATCATCTCTGCCACAGCAGGTAGAAAACAGTAACAAGAGAGTGAGCTTAGCGCTGGCAAGGGGGAGCTGGCTATAACACCCCAAAGCCTTGCTCCAGAAACACACATCCTTTATCAAGGCTCCAAATCCCAAATTGCCACCAGCTGGGGACAAAGCATTCAGAACACAAGTTTGTGGGGTGGACATCTGATTCAAACCAACACAATATCTTTTCATCTCCATATTGGTAGTATACTGGCCTTGGTAGGGGTTCAATAAAAATTTGCTCTTACATAAAATTGAGAGCAGTTGTCATTATCAGGGTTAGTGGACTCTCACAGGAGTACGATTGATTGATAGGCACGACTTTCACCGTGAGGTGTGGTAGAAAGAGATACTGCTAAAGCTCCTTGCTGATTTCAGCCTGAAGAACAAGGGGTCTCTCTAAAATAGGTGAAGAAGAAAGACCCAAGGATTCTGCAACATGAATCTATCCCTCTTAGATGCAAAGGATTGGAATTTCAGTACAGGCCAAACCACTTATCTTTGAGACTTCTGACAAATTTTCTGGGAGAAAAAAAAAGAGACGAATAAAATTAAAATCTGTGGTCAGAAGGTTACCAAAAGGAAAGACACACATTTCCGCCAGGGAATAGGAAGTGGTCTTGTCTTCCCCAGCAGGGCTGTCTAATAAATCTGGAGAGTTTTATTGACTTCATAGGCGCAAAAATAACCACCCCGAGAAGACATCAGGTTTCACTTATGTTTTTGGAAAGTAATTTTTCACAGACTCGAGGTTAAAAAGAAAGTGGTTGCACGGGCCTGGGCTGTGGTGGGGTGTCTTCTGGTATGCGTAATGCAACTGGATCGCAGTTCTGGGACGATGCCCAGACTCAGGGGCTAAAGCCTCTGTTGAAAGCAACGAGGACAGAGTGTTGCCAAAATTTTATGTATGCAACTGTAGATCGATTGTCTTAGTGCAAGCGCAGACTTTGATCAAGAGCGTCTGGAGGGAGGGGTTTCATTAAGCGCTGTTTTCATCCCTTAATTCTACAGTTTTTATGTCTACTTGTTCCTAAGTCGACCACAGACCCTGAGTGGCCCTGACACAGAGAAGCCCCTCCCTAAACCCATGTCTTGCTCTCAGGCTGCAGCAGTGTGACTGGTACAGAAGGAGTTCCTGCTACAAAAAGATCCTCAGCGTTGGGAGGTTTTGCTCCACTCCATAGTGTTAGACCAGTCAAATAGGAAAAATGCTTGAAGCTCCCTCCTGCTTCGTGTCTGTGATTCATTAGTAAAACCTGAAACCTTCCCCTACTTCCCCTGCACAAAGACAAGCTTTCTTAAGAAAGGTTTGATAAGAGCTTATGTTTGTAGGATGAGTTCTTCCTTTACAAAAAAAGACTGGCTAGCACTAGAAACTTCAGGCAAGTCTCAGAAGGTAAACGTGTTTTATTTCTGAAGCCCTATCAAATGTGTGTGGGTGAGTATAGAAAAGTTGGCATCTAAGTAACATTTTGAAGATTTAACAACACCCATGTTCGTGTTTCATGGTGAACCTTGTCCCAGAGAGGACAGGAAACATTTGTACCATCAGATTTCTCCTAGGGATCAATAGCCATCTTCTGATCACCTTTAGGGGAGAGCAGTGCCTCCTGGTGGGTGGAGGTCACATTAATCCAGGGAGCTTCCAGCTGTGTACACAAAATAGTCTGAGGTCTGAGGATGGAAAGAACTATTGGAATGGGAAGCAGGAAATCAATAAAATTTAATTCAGCATTAATTGCCTTATTTTAGAGATGGCAAAAAACCCCAAATTGGTGCTTTTGAAACTTATTTGAGAGATGTAAAATCCCTTTCGAAGCAAAGTACTAATAAAATAGCAAGCATTTACTGAGTTCAAGGCAGGTACAGGTTTGGGATAGGTAGTGTTTACATGGAAAGTGGATTTTGGAATTGCCTCCACTACTTTGAAATAGGTATTGTTACACTGTCTGTTCTATAAATGAGGAAAACAAGAAGAAGTCAGCCTGGTTCAGATAAAACAACATATGAACATGTTGTATGAAACAAGTTGATGGAGGGCAGTGGGGGGGGGACTGTCATGGTGGAATTAGGGCTGGAAGACATGGGGCCAGACATCCCTGGCTGTCTTGCTTCTCTGTCAAACTTCCTTTTCCTAGAGCAAACTCATGGTTTTGTGGAGCAGAGTTTGAGAATCTCTTGACTAGATAACCTCTAAAATATCTCTTCAGTCTAGGAAGCGCCTTAAGACTTCAGGTTGGCAAACCTTGCTGATTTATAAAGGACAGGATCCAGCTTTCTTTTCATGTACCTGTAAGAAATAGATCGATCAAGCTACTTTAGTTAAATAAATAGAATGATGAAATTGAAGAAGTGTTCAGATGGAAGCATTCTGATGCTGTTAGATTATGTGTTGCATTTATGGAAACAAAAGTACTAAAAGTCGGGATCATTTCTATTTCTTTAATAATGAAGATAATAAGTATTATATCAGCAATTCAATTTCCTATTCACTCACTGACAAATTTTCTCTAATAAAGCCATCTAGAGACAAGCATTAGGTGGTAAAATTATCACCTCTCAAATTAACTAGTCTAGGTGGTGGCTGACCCAGAGCTTAGAGTTCAAGGCAAGAGGATACTTTTGATCTCTTTGTTAGCTCTTTACAAAAGGAAAAAAAAAACCGCACAGGCTGAACTTCCTAACTCCTACATCTCATCAGACTTCTCGAATCACATGACTTTCGTGTCACTAAGGGCGGAGAGAAAAGCTGCTTCATACACTGTAGCTGAGGGTGTAAATAAGAATAAAATTAACTCGTGGTCCACTTTGACCATAGTTACTAAAAATGAAATGCTCAAACTCTTGACCAAATAATAATTCACCTTCTGGGAATTCATCATAGGGAATTACTCCTATAACTGTTCAAACATGCTTAAGTGGAAAATAATGTTTGTAAGAATATTTATCATAGGAAAAAACTGGACAGAACCCAAGTATACATTAAAAGATAAATGGTTAAGGAAAATGTGGCTCAGCCATAGGTACAATACAATGGAACCATTAAAAGAAGATTTCAAAGACCATTTTTACAGGATGACATGGGAAGATGTCTAAGGCATATCACTAGATGGAAAGGATGCTGCTGAGTTGAAAGAATAGTCCTACTTTTTGTAAAATAGGAAATGAACCCAGTGTGGTGACACACGCCTTTAATCCCAGCATGGGAGGCAGAAGTAGGAGGAATGCTGTGAGTTCAAGGCCACCCCCCAAACCCAAGACTACATAGTGAATTCCAGGTCAGCCTGAGCTAGAGAGGGAGACCCTACCTGCAAAAAGAAATAAGGAAGGAAGGAAGGAAGGAAGGAAGGAAGGAAGGAAGGAAGGAAGGAAGGAAGGAAGGAAGGAAATGCTAATGTAGGTCTTGAATAAAGTTATCTGTCTTTCTTATCTGTACAGGATTATAGAAAATTTTTATTTTCTGTACAATGTATATTTCAAGTTACTTATGTGTGTGCACATGCATATCTGTGCATAGGAATATGGCATTGCTTTTGCAATCAGAGAACAACAAATTTTCTACAGCTTGGTCCTCTGAGAGTCCTTGAAGGAAAGTGAGGAAGTCTTATCCAAATCCATCCATTGAGTCTAAACTCAAAAACTTAGCTGCCATTGGAGCAATGATACCACAAAACCAAAAAGGAAGGCCATATCTGGAAATTCCTCCAGGCTTCAGAGTTTTTGAGCCATCGTAATGATTATTAGCTCACAAAGATTATTAGCTAGTGTGGATAAGCAAACTTGAACCAGTTTTTGACTCACTGTTGCCCTTAAGAAAGGACAGCTGACCACTGGAGACAAACTGAAGAATCCTGGGCTAATGGTGACTTGTCAGACATGAAAGACAAAGCCGAGTTTGTGTTTCAATTTCATACTTCATCAAGCTAAATTTCAATGCAATTTCTCTAGAAGTTTTCCATTTAGTGGTGGTGGTGGTTATAGCTTAACAGCTAAGGGGACTCAAATGAAGGCAAAGTTATAAACACAAAATTAGAAGCCTTTGGCAAGGAGCCCTGAGCAGGAAGAATGGTAAATCCGAGCTCCATTAGCTTCATTTGAGGTATCGCAGGGAAACCTCACTGTTCTGGCTCAGGAGTCTCAAAGCGAGACTAATGGCTACACTTCTTTCTAGTTGCATCCTCCTGCACAAGCAGAGTTTCCATCCTACATGTGGTGAAACCTAAAGACCTCATCCTGAGACCGTGGTGCATGCTCTTTGGGGACACTCAAGTTTCTGTGCATGGAGATGCTCTGGAGATGTTTTGTGTGTTGACAATGGCAGCCACCCAGTTCTTGAAGCTCATAAAACTCGAGCAGTCAGTGTTGGGAAAGATATATTAGGTCATCAATCTCAATGTGGGTCCAAGGCAGGATGGTTCCCCAGTGTAGTCATTCAGAGTCCTTGTCCAGGCAGCTTGGAGACGTCTCTAGAGACTTGCTCCTGAGCTAGTCCTCATCCCTGGATCCTGGGCAAATGTTGGTGTTTGACTTAAAAGAAAAAGGGCATTTTAGAGTTTGAGCCCACAATTACTTGATGAGCTCCATTCACCTAGATTTCTATCAGCAGTTTCCATACGAAGAAAGCAACTTCATATAAAGAAACCCTTTCTACAGCTTTAGTGTAAACTTGCCATTTTTCCACTTCCTTATATTTCAACCTTGATGCTGAGTTTCTTTTTAGTTTTAGGGGAGAAGCAAACTTGCTGGGTTCCCCTTAGCCAGTGGTGCCTAGGATGATTTTTTATTGATGGAAAGTGAAGAGTATCCATGTCTTTCCTATAAATACTTGAATCTCTGTACCCTTTGTTAACCCTGATGTGTTCCCCGTTTTCACATTAGGCTGTAATGGGGCTATGCAAATGGGGATTATTTTAACTCTTTATTTATTTATTGGGGTGTGTGTGTGTGTGTGTGTGTGTGTGTGTGTGTGTGTGTGTGTGATAGGTTCTCTTGCTACTGCAAATGAATGTCTATTCAGTTTTACATGGTTGTTTGGGGAACTGAACCGGTTATCAGGCTTTGCAAGCAAGTGTCTTTAATCACTGAGTGATCTGTCCATCCCCACAAATGGGTATTTTAAAACTTTTTTTTCTCTATTTTCTTTTCAGCTTCATAATGAATGACACTAATCTTCCAGTACATTTTGGTGGTTGTTGGTGTATAGCAAAAAGAGGAGGATTGTTCTCGATCATGTGAAGAATATACATGAGTTACTAACACTATATCAGTGTATGCTGTAAGTCCTTGATGAAGTCATTTTCCTGCCTAGTATGTGCCTGCAGTTTGCTTGACTGTTCTTGAGAATATTCAAAGCAATTCTCTTTTTGATAAGCAATGCTTTGGGCTAATACAAAAGTGCTAAAGAGCCTCTAAGGAGGGCATCCAACAGCTTCCTCTGGCCTTCACATTCATGTGCACACAAGGCATGTGCACCTGCACACACACATCACACATACTACTCCCAATAAATAAAGTTATAAAAAAAACAAACAATAAAATGTTATATGAATTTAATTAGTTTAGAAAGTTAACTGGGAGTTCACCAAGTCAACTGAGAGTTCATTTGAAGGTGGCGGAAAGAAATGGGATTATGGGGGACATAATTAATTTAAACCTCTTGAACCTGGAAAAAATGACTGCAAACAGAAATGCAGAAAGTAAAAGGATCTTTTGTATTTCATTAGATAGGATCTTGCTATGTAAGTCCAGGCTGACCTCAAACTCCTATTCCTCCTGCCTCAGCCCCTAGTGAGAAGTTAACAGCCATGTACCATAATGCCTGGCTTTATTTTTATTTTTAAAATAGTTCACTATATCTACCCTTTAGAATTTCTATGGCATGCTTTTTCAGAAATGTTTTTGTCTATAGCAATTAATACAAGTTCATGAAAGGAATGAAATCAACAAAGTGCAGTGTTATTGAAAATCAATATTACTGCATGGATATTTTCCCAACCTCAAACATTTAATTTGCCAAAAGCTTTTTGTATAATTTATGATGGTACTTAAATATTATTTCATTACATATTCTATGTATTTAAATTTCATATTAAGCAGATCTACCCCAGGGAAAATAATTAAATTACATGAATTTAGAATTTTCCCGAAAATTATGGACTGCATAACAAAAAACTAATACTGTTTGTGACCTCAATAAAAAGATAGCAATTTATATATTTACAATATTCTTTGTAAATGAGCACTTTTAAATGTTCTCTGAAAATTAATGTGTCATTGCCTAGGAACTTGGTTTAAAAAGAAATTAATTTTCTCATCTAATAAAAAAAAAGATGCAGGCGTAGAACAGAACCAGGTTCTCAAGCAACATAGGCAGGAGTGTTTCCCACTAAGTTCCAATTTCCCTCTGTTCATCCTGGTTTCATCTTAAAATATAATGGTAATGATGGAACTATTCAGAGTCCGTTTTCCAGTGGAAGCTGACTTCCTCCTGGCTGGCTTGGATCACACACCTATTCCTGAACCACAGAGGGCTGCCGGGGCATTTAGTATGTCACCATCACAGATTCCCAAACCTGGGTGCCTTATGACAAAAGAATACTCTGATCTGAATACTCTGGATCCAAAATGAAGGTGTCCGTAGAGCTATGCTGCCTCTAGAGACATGAGGGGAGATTCTGTTTCTGTCTCCTCTGGTTTCTGCTGGCTCTAGGAACTTGGTTTGTGGCCACCTCAGCCTCTGTGGTCACACTGCTTCCTCACCTTCTATGGTTTTTCTGTGTCACATTGCTCTCTATCTGTCTTGTGGGACCCACCTGCTTATTCCCAGGCCCCCACATCATCTTGTCTCAAGATCCTTTAGCTAAATCATAGCCAAAAGACCTTTTTTTGAAGTTCCAGGAATTACAACGTAGACTATCTTGGGTGGATACTGAATGTTAATAGTCTCCTTATCAGAAAAGGGGAAGCCCTGCTCACTAGCACTGACCTCTTTCTATGGTATATGTACTGCCATCTCCTTCAGCTTCAGGCAATTAAGGGAAGGTCACTGAACATGGATTTGGGAAGGGATATACAGTAGCACATTATTGTACAATGTGTCCACTGTATCAACCCAATAGAAGTCAGTAATCTCATGAGCACAGGTAATGATAAAATTTGGTCACATGACTAGGAAGTGATAAGGCTTAAGTATTGATCCTTTAGAGATAATTTATTTTATTATAAGTTCATATGCTTGAAACTTTCATAGTGAATCTGTTTAACAATTGGCTCACAGATTTTCTGTCACTTAGCAATTGGTTCGGATGCACCAGTGTGAGCCGACCTCAGCACAACATTTGATGGAGTGATCTAATTGACAGGGCCTGAGTCATGGAACCTACCCTGAACACACAAACTGAAAATGAGGTCAGTGTTTTCTTAAAAGAAAATTGGAATATTAGTTCCTAAAAAAGGGGGGGGTGGAAGCAATGTTAGAGAAAAAAATCAATAAATCTACTTCCTTATCACTATTTAAATTTTGTTTTTGATCTCAGATTTAAAAAAAACTTTAACACGTTCAAAAGAGAGGTAAGAATACTGTAGGATCTGAAAATCAGTATTATTCCTCCATCTAAAGAAAAACCACTTTGATATTCTCATTTCTGTTAGCTAGTAAGCTCTGTATTTACTTCTGGACACATTTATCCTAAGGTGGTTAGGTTTAAAGAAAAAGAGATGAATCAATTTTAAGGTATCCTTTAAATTTTTTATTGGCTTTATTGAGATAAGATTGAGGCACTATACAATTTGCCTATTTAAAAGTCAAAACTAAGTGGCTTTTAGTACAGTCAGCAACTTGTACAATTATCACATTTTCGAACATTTGCATCATCCCCAAAAGAACTCCAAGACTTTGATATCATCAAAGTTTACTCCTTTTCTCCATGCCCTAGGCCAACCAGAGGTCTGCTCTCTGTCTCCAGATATGTCTAGAGACTCTAGAGACTGCACAAAAATAGACTTATACAAAATATCTTCCTTTGTGAATGACATCTTTAATTAGCATGCTCTTTTAGGAATCATCCATGATGTCATATAGATCAATATTTAATTTACTTTTATTGCTGAATAGTATCTCAGTATACGGCTAGTGCACATTATGTTTTCCCATTCATTGGCAGGCATTTGAATTCTTTTTCTTTTTTGGATATTATGAAAAGTGCTGCTGTGAACATCACCTTTTTTCCCTTCTGTGCTGGTGATTGCACCCAGTACCATGCACATGCTCTGAAAATCCTGACACTGAGCTGTATCTCCAACCCTAGTGCTACCATAAACTTTTTGTACAAATTTTATGTGAACATGACTTTTCTGTTTTTTAATTTGATGCTATTTCCATGAAAAATTTTCAGCAAGTTACTTATTTCTACATGATTAAGAGGACTGTCATTTAGGACTCAACTCTGAAATGACACATGTGAATTTCAAACCTCCTAAACATTGGATCGCCTCCCATCTTCTTAGTAGTGGGGGAGGAAGCAGCTGTCTATCAGGAGAATGTGGGAGTTGGCAGGAGCTGGGGCTCCCAATTCCACAAGCACATGATGTTACAGCATTCCTCTGCCACACCTGGGCCTGGGCCTGGTCCACAGCCGAGTCCTGATCCTTCGCCTCTCATCCTCTTACTTCTGTAGACCTCTATGTGCAAACCACAGAGGAGAATCAAAACAAAACCTTCTCATCTGAAATCAGTCAAAGCATGTGTGAAATTTATAAGAAAGAGGTGGGGCAGGTAGCAGCTCTGACAGAGGCCAATGAGAGTTACACTTTCTTCCCAGCATGGCTTCATTCTGTCCTGAGGCCTGCAATGAAAAAGAGAGCTCTATATTAATTTATATAGCATCTTTCTTCCAAGAAATGCAGAGTCAAACAGTCTTTCACTCAATCCCCCAAGGGAATTTGTATAACATACATAAGAAATTATTTCTTTTAAAATTTACACTCAGTGCTGGGCAGAGACAGAACTAGGAAAGCAGACCTCCAGACCAGACACGCTGCTTTATTCTTTTCAGGGAGCTTCTATAAATCAGTACATATCCTGAAAAAATACACCACCTCCCCATAACTGTATGACTCTAGTCACTGGTGATGTTTTTTTTTTTTTTCACCAGGAGTAAAATTTTCTCTTCTAAATTAGAATCAAATATTACAGCCTGCACGATGACATGGAGAGACAACATTCATGTACAGTTAAGTGCTCAGACAGCCCAGCATCTCACAGAGGTAGCCCAGGTTTTACTATCCATTTCAACCCACCAAACGCACCCCAACTGAGGATCTACAAATAATCCTAAAACTGGAGTCAGAGATCAAAAGTACTTGCTTGAGAAGCCTGCTAGGCATCTGACCTTTATTTGTAGTAACAAGAGTCCCTGGCTCATGAACACATGCTGGAGGGTGCGTGCACACACACACACACACACACACACACACACACACACACACAAATAAATACATAAAAATATTTATTTTGAAAAAGAATTCTAAACCTGGCTCAGCACAAAGGAAGAACATACTGCTTGCAAACTGCAGACAGAAGCCTGTAGATGAACCACCCTCTCCAGCTAGTGTCTCTTCCTTTGTCTCTGGGTCTCATATGGGGCAGCCCCTGCTCTTGCTGAATATATTGGATCTCCAGTTCTTGTCTCTCAAAGCCCAGTTTGGAGGCTGGGAGGATGAGCCTGCCAGTTGCAGACATATGCAGAGTGAACCCAGCCTTCAACCCCCAAAACCTACCTCTTAATGTTGGTCTTATATTGTAAAGTTCTCAGCACCCAATCCCCTCTAAACATCCCCCCAACAAATGTTGGTCAGAGTTATATTGGCTCATGTGTAGTCTCAGGGAATCACATCTAAGGAATATTTGTGGCTTTTTTTCCACCTCTGGAAAACTTCTGGATTTCATGAGTTCTCTGCCAAGGGTAATGAGGGATGGCAAATCTTAATCCAGTTAGTAACAAAAAGTTGAATGCAGTGTCCCACGGTACCTTTAGCCCTGGATAGATTTTATGTGAGCTTTCATAATCTGAACATATGTAGTACCTAAAATTTCTATTATCTGCCAACAAAACTAGTCAAATCATTTCCAGAATCCTAGTTAATGAAAAATTTATTTGAGAAGTTCATACCATGGATTAGACATCAAGGATGCTCAAATCAGAAGGTCAGCTGACCTGGTCCCTAACTCTCCAGATTGCTGCAGAGAATTGGTTGGTGCCAAGTAGTAGCTTGCATTTGTTTTATGGTGCTTCCCTAAGAAAATACCACAGACTGGTATGCAGCATTAAAAAAGGAAATGTGGGGCTGGACAGATTGCTCAGTGGTTAAGACGCTTGCCCACAAAACCTGACAACCGGAGCTCAATTCCCCAGTACCTACATAAAACCAGATGCGACAAGGGGTTCATGAATTTGGAGTTCCTTTGCAGTGGCTGGAGGCCATGGTGTACCCATTCTCTTTCTGTCTTTCTCTCGGTTTCTCTCTGCTTGCAAATAAATGAATACAAAAAAAATTTTTTTAAAGAAATGTGTTGTCTCGGAGCTCTGAAATGAAGAAGCAGGGCTGGTTTCTTCTGAAGCTTCTGTCTTTGGCTGGCAGATACCCTTTTTTCCTGTTCCTTCTCATGTTTGGTGCGTGTTTGTGTTGCATTCTCTTCTGAGGACTCCTTGAGTCACATAGGATTAGAATCTACCTCAATGAAACTGAAGTATGCTTCTAAAGTAGCATCTCTAAATACAGCTACATACTGAAGTTCTGGAGGTTGGAGCTACAAAATACGAGTTTTGGATGGATATAGCTGAGCCCATAACATAGCTATTTCCCTTCAAATGGGCAAAGTTCCCTACAGCACAGTTCCAAACTGTGTTTGCATAGGGTGTCCCCTTCTCTGAAGAAGGGGTTGGTTGCCAGAGGCCATCTTATATGAGTTTCTGTTCCTCTTCTTCACTCACCTCTGTCATTGAGGGTCCTTCTCCTTAAATATGGACAGGTGGCATTGTCTTTTATGGGACAACAGCTACATACTTAATCCACAACCATAGGACAATAATGAAGAAAACATGATTAAATATTAATATTAATAATAATAATTGTACCTCTTACATACAGATAACATTGACTTATTATTATTATTCTTATTATTATTAGAGTCATGACTTACTAGTTTTAGGAAAGGAAAAATTTCAGTGGCAACATAATTCTATCTTGGGGCTGATCACCTGGCTATAAGAGGAATGGTCCTACATTTCAGGGGAAACCCAGACTGGTCTTTGTACCTATTTGTAGAAAAATGTTAGCCAGATTCTAGCTGAAAAGTCTGCTAATTCTGGGGAAGTTTTTGGTCTTGTGCCTGGAACTATTGAAGCATATCTTCACACCTACCACACGCGACACTTAGTAGCAGAATTTCCAGCACAACACTTTAGTACTTTATTTTTAAAAGAAACGGCACCGGCTGAAGTCTTCATTCTACTGTACAGCATTTTTGCAGAGCTCTACGAAAGGTTGAGGGTGAGGGACTTCTGGGGCTGAAAGGAAGTATAGTTTACATTGTTAACAATCTTTGCTCCGACTCAGGGAACTTGCAAGGCTGAAACATAAGATTTACACCTGCATATACATTTTTTAAAAGTCACATTTGCAAGACTCTGGGAAAAGAAGGTGTAGTGTAATGATTACCAGACACTGGAACTTAGAAAGTCTCTCAAAACATCTTATTCTGAACTATTAAGACAAGAAGAGGTTCCAAAATTCTAAATGACTCCCCCCCAGACCAGAATATCACACAAAATGTGGGGCAATTTTTAAAAAATTTTACTTCCTACCCTATAGGTTTGTCCTAAGCAGACCTTATCTTGCTGGCCTAAATTGTATGAAAGAAAGAAACAAAAACCATCACACACACACACACACACACACACACACACACACACACACACACACACACACACACACACACAGACAGAGCTTTCTCTACACCAGAGTCTCTATTTAGACTCCGGAAAGCAGGGGCCATTTTCCTCTCCTTTAAGAACCAGAAAAAAAGGCATCTGACCACGAAGCTGCTCTCTGAGTCTCTGGCTCTTCTCGAGTTCGCTGCCAGTCTAACACCAGGTGGCGCAGCCTCCTTTGTCCTGACAGGCATTGGAGGCAGGCTCTGAAGCCTGCTGGGCCTTCAAAAGATTCTTGATTTGTTTTCTAATTTCTTCTTAGAGCCAGCCCACTTCCCAGTCCCCTCCATCAGCTTAAAGCTGCTTTCTCCTTCCTCACCAGAGGTGCCCAGATGTGTGCATGTTACAGGCTTGAGGCTGGATTGGACAGCAGCTGCTCTTCCTCTGCTAAGCCTGAGAAGCCCTGGGTGGGCATATCAGCAGTTCTCACATGGAGGCCCCTAAATAAAGGGGGTTTCCAGCAGTTCTTCAGGACAATATGAGCATCCTGGAAGCACTGGCACACACATCCTCTGGCTTCACTTCCCTTTTACTCACAAAATAGTAGCAAATTAAATATTTGGTCCTGGGAAGATTCTGCTATCCCAAAGGTGCCCTTGTGCCTGCCAGCAGCAGCCTAAGAACAGTCTCTCGGAGTGGAAATCTATCAAAGGGGCAGGCTTAAGCATTTTGGGTGACACTTCTGATACTCTTTCCCACCCACTGTGAATCCCACACAGCTTCTGTGTGTCCTACCAACTTGGTTCGAGCAGAAAGAATCCACTCCACACTTGCCAAAATCCTAAAGATTCAGTGCTCCCATCTATGCTGATAAATGAACATCTTCTTCCACTTTAACACACTTCCAACCCTGCTTCTATGGACACACACACACACACACACACACACACACACACACACACAATGCAAACTATCAAATACCAAAAGCACACCCTTTTGCAGAGTCCTAAATCTCCATTGTTCCCAACTGCCAGGCCATAGGGTCCTAAAAAGGCCTTTGAAAATCAGCTGTCATGTTTACATAGAGAGACTTTAAGTTTACACAGCCCTTTCCCGGGCTCTCATTGGAGTCTTCCATCAACCCTGATTTGGAGGTATGCCCCAGTCCTGGGCCTAGTACAAGTGATCCTATGGTCTTAGTGATGGGGTATGGAGGAGGCTGGCTTGACCAATTGCACCAAGGCCTGGGAGGAATGCAGTCACCACAACAAATTATCAGTTTATATGCAGCAAAACAGATAATGGTCTTGATTTCTGAAAACATGCAGGTTTATTGGGCTTCCTGATGGGGCCAGGGGAAGAGACAAAGAAAGGGTGATATTAACTCTGACCTGTCAGGCTTTTTTTATCTCTAGCCTCCCTCACCTCTGCTTAACTAAGCAATGGGAAGTGCGGAGCCCTGAGACTGAGTCTTCCTTTCCTCACTTATAAAATGATGAAAGCATCTGCCAGGTACACAGACATCCCCCGAAATGAAACCTCTAAATGGTATTCTGAGAGAGAGAGAGAGAGAGAGAGAGAGAGAGAGAGAGAGTGAAGTGGGAGACTTTTGCTTTCATTTTATGTTTCTTTGGTATTATTTGATGTCTTTTGATTTATGTATGTCTTCCTTTTATATCTTCCTCTTTTTTTTTTTAGCTAATGAGGCTTCTCAGAGTTACCAGGAGGATGACTTATGTGACATGCCTGGCATGGCACATGCTCTGGCACACAATTCATGCTCGCTGAACAGTAGTTTGTTGTCAGCTACTATAACCCCCCTCAAAACTGAGCAAAAGACTTCCAACCAAGACACCCAGGGGCTGCTTTGAACCCCGCTTTCTGCTCCTTGTGCACCTCTTGGTCCAATCCCTTCTCAGAACCTCAATCTCTTCAAAGTGCCAAGACAGGGGTCAGTTTATTTGGAAAGTGGTGGGAAAGACAGGGCGGTCTGCTCACCACCAGAAAATGCTTGAGGAACCTTCCATCATGCTGTGCATGAGGAGGCCTCTGGAGCCCTTCTTAGGAGAAGCTGTCATCCAGGATGTGTGGAAATGACCAGAGGCAGCTGAGCAAGCTCTCCAACAAGTACAGAAAGTTGGAAAACACATGATGTGTGAGCACTGCGTCAAGCCATCAGCTTTGGGGGAGGTGGGAAAGGAAGGTCTCAGCTGTTTCTTGGATGCAGTTGTCACCAAGATCGTTTCCAGACAAGAGGGATGCCCTTGGTGGATAGAAAGTGCTTACTTTCAAGGTCTGGATTATCCATGGCCAAAAGAGAGTGGGCATCAGCCCAGTCTCCCAGTTCCCTAGGGTGAGAGTTCTGCCTCTCACTAAGTAGATCGGGAAGCAGGGAAATCCTTTGGACAAAATCTTCTTGTGGGAAAGGAGCAAAAGCCCTCAACTTGCTTTTAGCCATTCACAGTAAACAAGAGCAGCAGAGAGGATCCAAGCCATAGGAGGTGAAGGGGTCAGACTCCTGCCCCTCTCTCCCTCAACAGATGGTTTTCAGAGGCCTCTTTCCATGCACTCGGGCTCCCAAAATTCTGAGATCTGTTCCTGGAACACAGCTGATTCATTCCCAAGCCCTCTCCCTCTGGAGAGTTCTGCCTCTGAGGGCTGCAGGCAGGTAATGTGCTGGTAGGAAGGTGGCGACTTTCTTTTCGCCCTGCGGTCTCCTTCCTATTTAAAGCAGCACCGCCTGTCATAGCAGCTTCGTGCCAATATTTGCAGGCAGATTTTCTGACATTGGAAGGGGGCGTTCAGAGCAGATGGGAAGCCCTTTCCCAAGGCCATTGGGCAGAGAAGAAATCAATTCCACTGCACCCCAGCAGGAATCCTTAGTCCCCACTCTCAGCACCCAGGTTTCTGCACACACACACACACACACACACACACACACACACACACACACACTCACACGTATGACATGTGTATATAAAGAGGAAAAAAGAGAAAGAAAGAAAGAAAAGAAAAGAGAGAGAGAGAAAGAAAGAAAGAAAGAAAGAAAGAGAAAAAGAAAGAAAGAGAGTTCCTATCATTGAACATTGAATTATCTGGCAGCGCCTGCTAAAAATGACATCTTCCCTATAGTCCCTGCTGCCAGTCCCTAACGGAGATGCAGTTCAACTCATGAGGAATCTGGAATAACGGAACCTCAGTAAACCAACACCTGGAAGACACCCCCGCCCTCTATTTTTTTAAAATGAGGCCTTGAAATGGGTAGGCAGGTAGCGACAACTCTGTCTAATTTCCAGATGCAAAACCAAATAAGTAAGTACAGCTCCAACGACCACATTTTGACAAGAACTATATTCAGGTACTTTTAGAGAAATGCCCGCTGTTGCATATTACAAGTCACTTTCAAGGCAGCCTTGAACATCTGACCACTTGTGAAAATGTCTCTGTGCTTGCTTTTCTATGAGGTTCTTTTCGGCGCGCGTTTGTATCACTAATAAGCAGCGTTGTTTATTATCCTTGGGTCCATGCCCCTGGGATGGAACTGAAATAAAGCAAGAGCGCCCAGGCTGAGCGCTCGAAAATCCGCAGGGCTTTCCAAGCTCCAGTGGGTAGTGGCCCGCCTGCTAAGAGCCACCCGTGCGTGCGCTGGGCGTTGGGCAAGTTTGCAGGAGTTTTTCCAAATGCAGAGAGAGGTTCTGGAAGACCCAAAGCTCCAGTGAACGGGTGCTGAAAGGAAACATACAGGGAAATGCCATGAAGGACTGGAAATTGAGGCGTGAGCTGAGAGCAGGACGGGGGTAATATTGCCAATTCCTGGGGTTGGGAACCTGAGGCGTGCAAAGGGGTTCTGAGCAATATTTTAGTTCCAACCACCCTCATCAAATCTCACTAATAAATTCTCGCTTTTCCATAGAGTCCCTCCGATCTTACTCTTAAAGGGAGTGCCCTAAACAAGTCGAGGCTTATCCCCGCTCCTTCCCCACCGTTCCCTAATTTCGCCCCCATTTCGTTTACTGCACAATCGTTGGCGGCCGTGAGGGGTATCAGCGGATACCCTAAGAAAATTCAATTGCCACTGTTCCTCAACTGTAGAGAAAGTCAGTCCGTCCGCATGGAGCCCAAACAAAATGCCCGTATTGCCTCTTCCAAAATTCTCCCTTCTTAAAACAGAGTGTGGTCTGCTGCCGAAAAGCCAAAACCCGCATCACAGACAGACAGATCGCGCAGTGTCTGCCGAGTCCGGGAAAATCCTGGCACCCTCGATGGAGTGTCAGCGCCTGCGGACTCTCCGGAGGGTCCCACCGCCAGAAGACTCACGGACCGGGCCAGACCAGGGCTGTGAGCTGCGCTGCTCTCCTGAAACTTCCAGCCCCAGGGCCCTGCCCGAACTATCTCTTCACAGGCTCCAGTGACACACCAACTCTCCCTACCCCTGCTCCCTCAAATTCTCTCCACCAGCTCAAAGCGTCCTTGTTAGATGAACCCCCTTAATCCACAAGGGCTGTTGAAAATAGAGACCGGTTTGCTTGCAATAGCCACGGTGACTTCCCGCAAGCAACTGGGTTGGGGGAGCTTTTGGGCAGCCCCTGCTTTGCAGCAGGCGGAATGTACTGAATTTCGAATGAATTTCGTGCGGGGAGAAGTGCTGGGTACGGGGAGTGCACCCGTGCAGGGCGGAAGCCTGGAAGCCGCCCCAGGGCTTTTTGTTTTTTAAAGTTAGACACGCTTGGAGGCTCAGGCGTCTGCCACCCGCTTCACGCTTCTTCGTGGTTTCCGAACTTAGAGAATCGTGCGGAGATTCGCCCATCTCTGCAGTTAGGGGCTGGTGGTAGCCTTAGACCCAAGCCCTGGCGCTGGCGCAGCTCCCACCCCTGGGCTCTTCTGACCATCCCCGGCTCGTGCCATCCCTAGAACGATTCCTCCGCTGCAGCCAGTGTGGGCTGCAGTCCCCCAACAGGTAGTTCCACGCGGAAATAGCCTGATTCAGCTCTCAAAGGCCAGGCCTCGTGGGCTGGCTCCAAGCTGAGCAGAGAGAGACACAAACAGGCGTGGGATGGTGAAAAGTCGCATTCTGGGAATCACTTTAAATAATCTTGTTTTCTCTCTTCTCTAACTTCTCCCCTAAATAGATAGCGAGAGTTAGTCCGTTTGGAATGACTCTGGGGGGGGGGGGCTTCAGACTGTAAGCTCATTGCAATATGGTGGGGTTTTTTGCCTCCCCCCTCAATAGTTCCTTTAAAAACTCAACTCAGCTTTAGAGCCACAGTTCTGTATTTTTTTTTTTTTTTTAGGATTTCTCCTTGAAATGCCCTAGGCCTGAGCAAGAGAAGAGTGATGCGCACTTGGATGGTATAATTGAATTATGCCTTCCTGTGGTGCACAATGTGGAAAACAGGGATGCCAAGCGCGGAATGGGCTGCGGCAGCCTCGCTCCAGCAGGCACCGGTTCCCTTCCCAGAGTGCAGAGACTAGTTGGGTTGGGACACTTCGGACAAGGATGCACGCCAGCGGAGGCACAGGGAAGCCTAGTTCGGGCTGAATGGTCCCCCCCCCCCAAGGGTGCTCTCCCAAATGACTTCTCCAGCAGTCAGGGACATATGTGGTGCCAGGAGACCCAATGCGCTATGCGAACTTGCTCCAATGATCTGGCAGGGCACGGAGGGTGGAGGACTGGGCGGATCTAATGGCAAACACACCTTTCCTGTCACCTCTCTGAGCCACACCTGGTAGTGCCTTCAGCACCAACTTCGACCATAGAACTCCTGGCCTGACTTGGCCTGGATTTATTTCAGACAGTCTTCTCCCCCAAATTATCTGGGGACGTGGGCAGACCTGACCCAGGACACTTATTGAATCTTCAACTGCACAGGGATCTAACTCTATCCAATGTGGCTCATGCAGGTCCCACGCCCACGTAGGCAGGGCTTGTTAGCACCCGCGCTACCTAAACTTTCCAAAGGAAAAGTCTCTTCCAGCTTTGTTGCCTCACTGGCTCTGGCTGGAGAAGAGCCGTGTTCTGTCCCCACCTTTTCTCCCTTGGGCGCACCAACCCTCCAGCATCCCCTTCAGAGTCCAGACCTTGGGGGAAGGGGTAGCGCCCCAGTGTTCCCGGGACGCACTGAGTTCCTTTAGCAACCTGGTCAGAGCCTCCTTGGTCCCCAACCAGTCCTTCCCACATCACTTTTGTAGGGGACCCCGCCTCCTAGTTTAGTTTTGTTCAGATTTATTTTTCCATGTTTCAGATTTTTGAGGGAAAAAAAAAGTTTCCACCCTGTTTGAGCCTTGCGCATCCACCTGCTTTGGGGGTTCCCAGTCTGGAGCTTGGAAAGGGCATTTTCCTGCTTTCCCCTCGGATGCAACTGCTGGGGAGGGGGTTCTTCTTCACCCAAAGCTGTGAGTACAGGTGTGGGGGGATGCTTGCGAAGCAGGAGTAGGTCACCACAGAGGAGACCCTGTTCCGTCATTGTCCAGAGCTCTTTGTACATAGGGAGAACAGGGGGTAGGAAAGTTCAACTTCATCACCAGGTTCCCCAGCCCTGTGCGCACAGGCAACTCGCACCGAAAGTACCTCAAATTGGTTATCTTATGGCTTAATATGTTCTTATTTCACGTGGAATTAGTGAAGTTTGAGGCTCTGTGTCCAAGTTTCCTACCCTAAGGCTTGCACCCGTAGATATTTCCAGGGATACTATCTCCACCTGCACTCGAGGACCAAAAGCACCTCTCCTGGGCCTCGAGAACAGGGCGGGCTTTCTAAAGCACCACTAGATTGGGCGTGAAATCGAACCTGATGTGGCCAGGGTCATGGCCCCCACTTAGCTGGATTCTTCCACGTGACGGGCGGGTTCCTATCATAAGTCGCCTATGACACTTGTCCAGAGCAACCATGTCCTGAGTACAAGAGGATTCAGCCTGGATGAACCATTGTCTAGGGGGAATCAATCTTGTCTTTCAAGGGTTGGGGGTGGGTTATAGGTCACTTCTGGTGACCACAGATATGAAACATTTACCTATACAAGAGCACCAGGAAATCTTTATGCCCACTTCCATTTATAAGATGTCTTTCTATTGCAAGGGGCAAGCGCGTGCCCCATGAACTGGGTGTCCTAGAACCGTGCTACCAGGAATCAAGATTATACCTCCTCTCCTTGTTTGCCAGGCTTCCCCCTTCTCTGAGAAGATCCCTAACTTACTAGCCCAAGTTGCTATCAAAATCCATTCAGAGAAAGTTCATAGAGAGTTACCGGAAAAGGTGGGGGGAGTTCCAGCCCCTTTGCATGACACCCCACTGGAAGCAAAACTGTGTGGTAACCTGGGGTGCCTGTACCTGGCTTGAGAGTGGAGGATTAACTACTGGAGTTAACAGCCTGGCCTCCCACCTCTTTACCTGGCCACTCTCAAGTTTAAAATCTCTGCCGAATTATATTTCAATCCCAAAGTTCAGGAAAATCTCTAACCCCCACTACAGTCAGCCCTGCCAACTTGTCCCCTCCATGGGTGGCAGAGCTTGAGCCGAGACTGGGCTCTGCTTTGTGTGTGCTTGAATATAAAACCTCTCACTCACAGAGGAGCCCTAACCACCTCCCTCTTATCCTGTGGTAACTTCAGGCTCTGGGCTCTTCTAATGCAGATTTCACTGGGAGAGCTTAGTGCAAAGGTGCGGGAGACACATGACACCCAGAAGATGAGCTGGCCCTCAGGAAAAGCTGACAAGGAATGGCAAATGGAGGGACACAAAGTGTGGGGGGCTTCTTTAAAATTCCATTACATTCACAAGCTACCTCCTTTACACACAAACCTACTTAATGCCAGGACTAGAAGCTGGGATTGCTCAAAGAAACAAAAATTTGAAGACATGTGAGATGCCAGTTTTTACATCTCTTCTTTAAAGATAGCTCCTAATACAGTTCAGTTTAGTGACTAGGGTTAACTCTGAGCCTGAATGTGTTGAGGCCAGTTCCCCCAGGATGGCCAGGTCCAGGAGAGGTACCCAAGGCAGGCTTCCAGAACATGGGCACTGGTCTGCCTTTACCCTCTAGAGCCCTGGCAAGAAGAAACTAAGCTATAGTGCAGGGGTGCCAGCTAGGCAGAAGGTATCTCCTCCAAAGCCCCTCTTCTGATGATCAGCAGAATTCCAGCCTTAATGCCTCTTCTGAAGAGTGGGCATTTGTCATGCTTTTCTGTACGCTCTTCCTTTGTCTTGTAGGGTTTTCTTTTTTCTTTCCTTTCTTCCCCCTGCATTCTGGGCAGTCTTGGAGGAGGAGGTGAGTAAATATTCAGAGACTGATCAGTTTATTCCTATTAGTCAGGCACAAAAACAGCATCAGCATTGACGCTCCATTGCTGATAGGAAAGCTAAACCAGTTATTTGGATAGGAACTGGTTAGAACTAAAAAATGGGTAATACTGGTGCACTTTCTAATCTGTCCCTTTAAGAAAAATGGGTAAAGCTTTCCATCAGCCTAGTGTCTGGGAAAGAAGCAAACTAACTGATTGGAACAAAAGAGACAAAGAGGGCAAACAACAAAACAAACAAACAACTCCCCCTCCCCCACAGGGACAACAATAGACTAGACACAGCAAGTGCAGTTAGGCCTGGCCGGCTGCTCCTGTCCACCTGCCAAGTCTCCCCATTTGGCTAGAGACCTTCTCTCTCTCCCCACTCCTACCCCATCACCCCCCTCTTGCAGCCCTTTCTGTCTTTCTCTGTGTGACACTCTCTCTGTGTCTCTCTTGGGGTCTGGCTGTGTGTGTGTGTGTGTGTGTGTGTGTGTGTGGTTTTTTTTTTTTCCTTTCACTTGGTGTCGCTGTCTCAGGCACCTTTGTTCCTTCTCTCTCTAGATAATTAGTATACCCTAGCATTTATTTATTCATTTATCTATTAACTTATCTATCAATTTATTAGCTAGGACACGTCTGTGGTTGTCTTCCAGCCACTAACTCCTCGGAACTGGGGCTTCTCTGAGGGGTCACAGTGGCCTAGCTTATACTTCTTTGCAGCAGTCTGCCAGGAGGATCCTGAGTCCATTTGCACTTCAGTTTTTACCCATTTCTGCTGCTCCACTCTGTGCTCCTTTTCCATAAGGCTTCTGGTCCACTTTTTGCCCCTGTCCCCAAGCAGCCCTTTCTTTGCTTCTTGGCACTGCCCGGGACTCTCATGCATGCCTGCCTTCTCTTTCTCTCAATCTTTCTTCCTCCTGGCTCTCCAGCAACCGGCCCCCGCCCCCTGCCCCCAGATGGAGCCTTTTTCTTTCTCTTCCTTCCTCCCCACCAAACTTTAATGAAATACTGCAAACATCTTTGCCTGTGGACTGCTTTTCTTTATAGAGTGTGTATAAAACCTTGGAGAGTGAGGGCTGGAGGGAGGAAAGAATGGACACATGGAAGCTGCAGTCACCAGAGGCTGTGACATGGATCTAGCTCCTGCCAACAGCCTCATCCCCTTTCAGGCTTTCTTTCAAATAACTCCTTCTGTGCCAGTCTCCCTCCTGGGGCATCTGTGTCTGTTCAGGGGAAGGTCTGTCCCAAGTCCCTTCTGCACTGGACAAGACTAAGCCTGGGCATCCACACCCACAGGGAGGGAGGCAACCAACCTTGTCACAGGGGTACCACCCTCAGCCCTTCACGGCTTCCTCTGAGAGACAAATGTGAGGTAGGGGGTCCCTGACAATGAAGGCCCAGATCTTCAGTTCCTCTTAGAGAGGAGTATAGAAAAGCTGCTTTAAAAAGAAAGCTTCTCTTAGGGCTAGAAAAGAGCACGTTCTGATGAACTCTGGTCTTGTATTAAAGGGGGTATTTCAGCTGTTGGAAGATTGGGGCAAAACTAAGATGAAAAACTATTCCTGTGAAGCAAGGCTGAGAGGACTTGCAAAAGGCTTCCCCCCACCCCCCCATCCACGCCATGCTCAGTGGGCCACAGAGTCAGGACGAATTATTTCCCTGGCCTCACCCTTTTCCTCCTCTCTTCAGTCACACACAGACAAAAACACATAAGGGGTAATCCTGAAGGGAGAAAAGCCATTTAGCCTGAAAAGAGTATAAAAGGAGAAATAGCACATTTACCCTCACTGTTGGTTGCTTGGTGATAAGGACAGGGCTAAGAAACGTCCATGTTATCAAGCATACGTATGGGGCTGGAGGCAGGGTCTAGCTCATGCACAGCATGTATGCATGTTTAGTTGGTGATGGCAACTTGTCAAATAGATAGGACTAGTTTCCATGTTACCGGCTGATTTTTGGTTAGGCAACTGTAGTCAGGCAGCTGCTTCTCCCTTATAGTGGAGTTCTAAAGATTAACTGGTGTTTCCTAAATGAAAAAGCCAATGGCAAGGTCTCACATACAGCTTTTGGACTTGTGTTCAATAAATTAACCTTCCTTCCCTCCTTCTTTGCTTCCTCTTTCCTATTTTCTTTCTCCTTTCTCACTTTACTGACTTCCTCCCTAAGTTGTATAGGCATTGGGGACATCTTCCAAATTGCCCCAATTTTCAGATTCTGAGGAAAACTCTGAGTTCCCATATTTGAATGATGCAGGTAGGTCATAGAGCAATTCCCTCATTCTGTAAAATGCCACCTGGGGTCTTTATTCTTAGTTGGGATCAGTAGCCCTTCCACCAGGCTCTTTCTCTTCACAAGTTAAGAAGATGCTGATCCAACTTATATGTATATGTATCTGTGTGTCTCCAGAGGTCTGTTCTTAGAACAGACTAAAAATTGCTCCTTAGCCAAAAAGTCTAAGGAGAGAGAAGCGAGAGTATGAACTCCAATGCTAACCCATAACTTTCCAATTGGGAATGCTGTTTTCTTGGTATTTTGACCTTGTCAAAATGACTAATTTTTCTACCGCCTCCTGGGAAGTCACTCTCTAGCCAGCAATGTTTCTGGAGTGGTGATCTGGGCCACACATCAGTGCATCTGGAAGCACTCACTGGTAAAGATGTCTGTCCTGGCTGGTTGTGGCTGGGAAGTCCTTCTCAAGGCTGGGAGCTGTGGTGGTGGAGGTGGGGTGGGGTGAGATGGGGGTGCTGATTTAGCGGCTGGGAGAAAGATGACATAGAAAAGGTTCCCACCTCTGACTTCCTTTCTCCAGAGTCTTATTGTGTGCACTGTAGATCCTCCATGTCCACACTTCCTGGCTTCCTGTGTGGGTTTCCTGTTTGATCATCGCCTCAGCAACGGGAGGCATGACATAGTAGAGATGCTGGCCAGGTGGACAGTTCTGTCACTGTATTCTTTCTTCTCTCTGCTTCTCCATTTTCATTCAAGTCTCTCCTACTTAGGGCATGAAGGTAAAGACCTATTTCATCTTTCTCCCTCTTCAGCATTCCTATTTCAACACATCACCTTTCTGTAAATGGCAAATAGAGCATACTGGGCAATTCAGACTTCAGGACCAAGTTTCCTAGGGGAGTGCACAATGTGAAAACCCAACCTGGGGATTCTAGTTCACAGCTATGAGTGCTGGTGAGTGCTCAATCCTTTAAAGCTGTTCCCTCCCATGGAAAAGGCTGTAAGGTGTGATGTGTGCATTGTCTTCTATCCATTTGGGCTCATGTCCAGGGAGAGGCCTGAGATTGTTTTCTTATTTTGTCTTTGATGTCTATTCTTCATTTGCTAAGGTTTCGTTGCCATATGGTGAAGGAGGGCTTTGTTACTCTAATGGGTGAAATAAAGATTCAATTAATAAGAACCCTGATAACTGACCAGTTCTCTGTTCTTTGCTTGACTACTTCTAGTGGGTTACTTTTGATACTAAGTCAGTACCTCCCTTCTGGACCATCTGAGAAGGCATACTATTTTTAAGCTGACACTGCTACCTACAGAGGTAAAGGTAAGTGTTCAAAACATACAGGTGCAGCACCACTGCCTGATGAATATTCTCTAAACCATAGCACTCTGAGCTGGTAATGGATGTGATTACGTTCCACAGAAGGGGAGGGTCTAGGAACAGGTTTTTTTTTTTTTTTTGTCCAAGAGTATGGTTGCTTCTAATGGCTGTTACAGCACTTCTGTGCTGACCTTTCCTACAGAACAAGAAACCTCTCCATCTAGGAGTCTGTAGAAAAACACTTTTCCTCTGAGGTGGCTCTCAACCCTGGCTGCATGAGAATCACCTAGGGAGCTTTAAAATATTACTAGTGCCTGGGCCTCTCCTCAATGCAATTAAACCAAAATCTCATGGGGTGTGGCGTGGGTATTGGTATTTTTTAAAGCTCCCCAAGGTGGCTCTAATGTTCCTCAAGGGTTGGAAGCACTAATGTATGGGTCAGGAGAGCAGTGCTGCATAGTGCATACTGTTTCTTCCTCTCTGCAGTATGTGAAGAACTCATTCTTGCTATGGGGCATGGTTTGCTTTAGACAAAAAGATAAAGTGGTGGACACTGTGTTGGATGGGTAGGATTTAGTAGGCTAGTGCCATGTGTTGAGAGCTTTGCTTCTAAATTCTTATCGAGAGCATGGGACTAAAAGTTAGAGGCCAGAGTTCCATTCAGGGTTCTGTCACTAACTGGGGACAACCTTGGACAAGTTACTTGAACTCTTGGGCCTCGGATATATTCTTTGCAAGAAGTGGTTGCTCTGAAAACTCTAAGATTTATCCTTGTGTGCTCCAGCCTTACAGCACATTGCTAAATTCTCAGAAACCCAGAAACTTAGCCAGGCAGTTACCAAATACTTCAGGAGGTTGGCTCACTCACTCATGCCTACTACTGACAGCCACCCTTCTTGTGTTATACCAAATCCCTTTGCAAAAAACCCAATGTATCAGAGTGGTGATTTTTAAATAACTCTGGTCTCCCTAATTCTGTCTCCGAGTCTCTTACAAATGAGCAGATGAAGAGAAAGGAGTGGTGGTAATGTCTATGAGCAGTAATGACTAACAGAATTTTATCCAGTTGGATAAATGTCTAGTGGATTGCTGCTGGGGTCAGTGTTAGTTCTGGTCTTAATTAACATCTTCATTAATAGTGTGGGAGAGGGAATAAACAATAGCTAATGATATTTGCAGATGGTGGTAAATTCAGAGGTGTTGCTTCTACCAGTGAGCGCCATGGGGATAACAGAGATGTGAACAAGGAGTAATTATAATGATGTTGATTCTGGAAAAGGCAGAATGAAATGGTTAGGGGGAAAATGACAGGGGAAACTGGGAAATGCTAAAAGAAACAAGCTTCTCTACCCTTTGTAACTTTGTGTACATTTGGCAAACAGGGCAGCTAATAGCCTTATAACTTCTGCTGCACATGTCGGCTTGATGTCCTGAGCAATAATAATCACTGCGGTGATAACAGATAAAAATATCCAACATTGGTGGCTAACATGCCGGACTGGATTCAGAGTGCTTTGCACAGAAGTGATTCTTCTCCCTAAAATCATGATGCAGTGCTGCTAGACTATGCAGATTCTGCTAGGGAACCTGGTGATGGACCGGGGAGTCCAAGTTCATGAGGAAACATCCCCCAGACTCATGAACAGAGTCTTTCCACTTATCATGTTTCCTGTCCACAGCCTACCTCTTATCTCCTCTCTTCAGACAATTGCTTGCTAGATGGACATGGTTGGTGAGGATTGACCCAAAACAAAACAGAGCAAAAGCTTTTGCAAATGTTCAGAAAGAAAGATGAAGAGAGGAAGGGAAATAGGAAGGAAGGAAGATACAGGGAAGAAGGGAGGGAGGGAGAAGAATGGTAAAGAAAGGGAGGAAGTGAAGAAGGAAGGAAGAAAGAAGGAAGGGAAGAAGGAAGGAAAAAGGAAGGAAGGAAGAAAGGGAGGAGGGAAGAAGGGAGGGAGAGAAGAAAGAAGGAAGGAGATGGTAGTCACACAGTAGCACCAAGTGTTAAACTAGGGCATGTCACAAGTTTTCTTTATGTATCTAATTCTCACATTGACTCTCTTTTTAAAGTATTTATTTGTAAGCAGAGAGAGATAGAGGGAAGAAAGGCAGAGAGAGAGAATGGGCATGACAGGTCTTCCGGCCACTGCAAACAAACTCCAGATGCATGTGCCACTTTGTGCAACTGGCTTCATGTGGGTACTGAGGAATCAAACTTGGGTCAAGTGCCTTTAACTGCTGATCAATCCAATCCAGCCCCAACACACTGTCTCCTTCTAGTAAGCATTATTAGTTCTACTTTTATTAGTGGAAGAAAAATACAGTTGTTAGGATACTGAACACACAGCTGATAGATAGGATGAGTAAAAATACAAATTCCAGTCGATTTAAGCTTCAACTCATGTCTTTTTCAATTCCAAATATATTTATTTTCATTTCATTTCACTTATCCCTGCCTACATTAATTATAATATATAGCTATACATAGAGAGCCAGAAGGTATAAGAAGAAAAACACCCTGAAAAGCAGAAATGGCAGTACACACTTCCCTTGCCTAGTTCAATGTGATGGAAAAATTTATAAGTATAAAACTAGAATTTCCAAATAAGAAAGGCTTTAACACAATTGAACCCATAGTAATATGAATTTGACTTTAAGGGAATTAAGAAGAGAGCACCAGTGTCTGAGACAAAAGTAAACCAAAAAAGAAAATTGTCAAGTGTATAAAAGCCAAGACCTTTCTTGAGAAATGTGAAGTCCAGAGCCAGATGGGAACCAAAGATCTTCAAAATGGCATTAGCGGAGCTTCAGAAGATTAGAAACATGTGCCTGACTCCACCTCAATGATGCTCCAAATACCAACACAGGTTTTCAAATTGGAAACTAAAATTTTAAAATGATGAGATGTGCATTTTTGAATAAGTAGATATGTAAAATGTATAATTCAAAGAATAAATGCATAGAAAATACCAAAATACTCAAGGAAACAGTGTTTCCACCACCTCCCTCTCTTGATGGTGACCCATCTTGGGGCTTTTCTTATGATCATTTCCTGGATTTCTTTTTGTTTGTTTTTGATTTGGTTTCAGCACTCCTATATGCCTCTTTTTGAACTATATGTAAATAAAATCATACTGAATGTATTCTTTCATGGCTTGCTTCTTTCAGCCATATGGCATATGTAAATAAACTCTACTGCATTTATCCATTGTACTGTTGAGGGAACTTTGGGTATTTCTACTTTGGATCATTTATGAACACGCTCTGCTGTGAATTCTTAACGTATGTCACCTGCTGCACATGTGCAGGAATTTCCCCAGGGTATGGGCAGTGAAATTTCATCCACAGTTCCAATGGAACCAACTGATGGTGGATGGCTCGGATGCTGAGAATGTTTTGTTTTGTTTCCAGTGTTGAATGTTTGAGGAGGAGAGCAAACACAGAAGAAGAAGAAGATTACATAATATGTAAAAAAAATTATTAAAAAATTAGTTTCCATGTCCAGAAAAAAGAGTGAGTTGATGCACAGTTGTATTGTCTACAGCTTCCTCAGACTGTGGACTGCAAGGCCTGTATTGTGCCTAATTTAAATGAAATTCAGGGTTGCTTACTTAAGAAAATCAAGTCCAAGATCTAAAAACTGTCAAGTTTCAAAATGTTGAGAGCAGAGCAGTTCCAACATGAGATCTTCTAAGCTGGGTCTATGCAACGGTACAGGCCAGCCCCATCTAAAATACTGGTGCTTTCCACCAATGGCTCCCTGATCTCTGCCCTACAAGTAAAGTTATAAGCATCTTAGTTTTATAAGTCACAGTGATACATAGAACACAAGTGCAAGCCCAGTAACCTCTGTTATGACTATAAGCAAGAGGCCCCCTTCCTTCCACCTTCCACTTGTATTTCCCCACTCCACAAAGGGCAGTACACAGTCTTTTTTCCAAAAAGGTTAGATTCTCAGCAGCTATCTGTTTACTATTATACTTGATGACTAATTGTCTAATATTACTACAATCACATCCCCTTTGAGGATCATGCATTTTAAAAAAATCATTGAATAAAGATGATTGTGAGGCTCTAAGGAGGAATGAAATATATTTTTAGGTCCAAGTTGTGGAGTGTCTGCCCAATCAGATTTCAAGTTTCTTGCAGAAAGCTTATTAAAGACAAACAACAGCAGCATCAACAACTTCTAGAAGAGTACATCAAAGATTTAGAGAACTAGTACTATCCACTTCTAACATTCTTTTATCAAAACTATGGTAATGAAGACAGTGAGCTATTGGGCACAAACATAAACAAAAAGATCAGTGGGACAGAAGAGTACAAGATGGGTCCACATGGACAGGGACAACTGAATTTTGGTAAAGGTATAAATGTGATTAATCAATTGAATACAAGGCAGTCCCTGTTCCTGGAGTGGTGGCACATACCTGTAATCCCAGCACTTGGGAGGCAGAGGTAGGAGGATCACCTTGAGTTCAAAACCAGCCTGAGACTACATAGTGAATTCCAGGTCAGCCTGAACTAGGGCAAGATCATAACTCAAATAAGAGAGAGAGAGAGAGAGAGAGAGAGAGAGAGAGAGAGAGAGAGAGAGAGAGAGAGAGAGAGAGATTCTCTTCAATGAATGATGCTGGAATATTTGGAAAGCATATGCAAAATAATGAATTTCAATTCATATCTTGCACTAAATATAAAATTTAACTCAAAGTAGATTCTAGATTTTAATGTAAAATATAAAACTATAAAAATTCTAAAAGAAAATCTAGAGAGGAAAATCTTTGTGATGTTAGTTTAGGCAAAATGCCTTAGATAAGAAAACCAAAAGCACAATCCATAATTTTGACTTCATCAAAAATTTTTTAAAATCTGCTCTTCAAAAGACACTCTTAAAAGAATGAAAACAAATTTCACAGACTGAGAAAACATTGCAAATTAAATATGTGATAAAGGCTTTGTAGGAATAGTATATGAAAACTGAAACCTCACCAATAATAATACAAACAAACCAGTTTTTTAAGAATGGCAAAAGAGGTGAATAGACACCTCACCAAAGAAGTTCTAGAAACGCAAATATGTTCAGAAAACAATGTCCAACACCATTAGTCATTAGGAAAATAAATACTAACATGACACCACTTATTAGGGTGGCTATCACAAAAGACTAGAGCCTGCTAAGCTGGTGAGGACATGGAGAAACTGGAGCTGATGGCCATCGTGGGTGGCACTTTAAAACCATGTAGTGGATACTACAAGACAGCATGCCCCCTTCTTAACAAGTGTAATGGAGCCCTGCTCTATGCCAGAAGTTCCAGTCCTAGGGATTTACCAAGAATCACTGAAAGCATGTGCCCATATGAAGACTTGTGTAGGAAAGCTCCTTGCATCCTTATTTATGATAGCCGAAAAGTGTGCACACAATGTAATAACCATTCACAGGTAGACAGACAAATCATTTTACTTTATACAGTGGAACAGTGCTTTGACAACAGTGTGGATGGAAATCAAAATTACTATGCATAGTGAAAGAAGCCAGACCGCATGCTGTGTAATCTACTCATTTAAATTTTAGAAAATGCGCATCATGCTAAAGTGATAGCAACACATCAGAGTTGAAGGAGGTGATCTGGGAGGGAGGAACTCCCACTTTTGAAGGAATAGAATTACTGCCTAGCTTCACCCTGGTGGTGGCTTCATGGGCAGACATGTGTGTATCCAACTGTGCACTCTAAACATATGTGTTTATTGTATGGCAATTGCATTCCAGTGGTTTTAATTTGTAAAAATATTATTTATTCAAGCTATTATTTGTTTGCAAGGACAGAGAAAGGAAGAGAAAGAAGAAATGAGTACAGCAGGGCCTCTTGCCACTCTTTCCAATGTAAATGAACTCCAGATGCACGTGCCAATTTAATGGAGCCTGGGATGTTAGGCTTTGCAAGCACGTGTCTTTAACCACTGAGCCATCTCTCCAATCCTGAGTTTAAAACAGTAACACAAAAAATTGTAGTAAAATAGGTAAATTGTAAGCCCACAAATGGGGAGAGAAATTTGCCACAGATACAACTAGTAACAGGCTCATATCTACAACATACAAAGTGCAACTACAATCAATAAGAAAAAATAAAGAACCAGCTAAAGTAGGTACAATTTTTGAGTAGATATTTTATAAAATAGGACATCCAAATGGCCAAGAAACAGAAAAATATGAACTTCATTTTGCATTTAAAATGCAAATTAGAACTGCAGTGAAATATTACCAGACATAAGGGTTTGGGTGGAGATGAGAGACAACCAGAACACACATGATGCTAGTGAGAGTGTAAATTTGTACAAGCACCTTAGAAATAATCTATTTTGTACTATCTGCTAAAACTTATCATCAGTATACTTCAACTCGAAATTCTGCACATGGGCTCATGACTTAATGTACCCATTTGTATACCAGAAAATATGTAGAAGAATGCTCTTGTCATCATTAATTTTTGCTTGTTTTTATTTTTTTGAGGCAGGTCTCACTGTCACTCAGGATGACCTGGAACTCACTCTGTAGCCCAGATTGGCCTTGAACTCGCAGAGATCCTGTAACCTTAGTCTCCTGAATGGTGGTTTTATGGGCAAGAGCCACCATACCTGACATTGTCACTGTTGATATTGGTCCCAAATTGGAAACAATCCAGAAGTTGCCAAGTAACTGAGCTTATAGTAGCATTCCACATCCAATGTAAGGAAAAAACACAGTCACCAACATCGACAGGAAGCCATCTCACATAAAATGTTGAAGGAAGTGATTCTGATACAAAAGGGTAAATGTTGTGTACTCCTTGTGTACATAAGTTCACGAATAGACAGTATCAATTTAAGTTTGTACTTCAGGAGTCAGGATAGTGGTTATCTTCGGGAAGAAAAGTAGAAGTAATTGTCAAGAGTAGGATGTAAATTCTGGATTGGTAGTAATCTTCCATTTCTTTTTGTTTTTTTTTTTCCCCTTCCCTCTCCTCTCTCTCTCTAACAGAGTTTACTATATAGCCAAGCTGGCCTTGAACTTTGAGTCCTTCTGCCCCAGCCTCCTGAATGCTGGTATTATAGAGATGGGCTACCAACCCAGCTTTCCCTTTTTAACATGGATAATAATGGACAATCCGTTTAGCTCTATACTTACAATGTACACTTTTCTACATACTTGTGAAACAGAAGATGGTTCTTTCCTTGCTATATCATATGCCTTTTATATGATAACACACCGATTTAGAATGCATGTACGTATTTATTCACTGAGGATGGAACCTAGGGTTGAATACATGCAAAGTAAGTGCTCTGTCACTGAACTATATCCCCAGCCCACGTTTTACTTTTTTATTTTGAAACAGGATATCAATGACTGCTTTTTAACTCACTATGTAGCCCAGGTAGGTCTTGAACTTGCTATCCTCCTGACTCAGCCTCCTGAGTAGCTGGGATTACAGGACTGGCTTTATCTGGTGTTTATTCTTTAGGGATTCTAGGACTAGAGCCAAAGCATGAACAGGTTGCTCAGGAGAGGTCAAGGTGGTTCTAGATGGTTACCACAGTTCTCAACAGTGCTGTGCAGCCCACTCCCAGCCACTCTCCTCCTCCATACCCTGAGCTCTCCCTCTTATGAAGAACTTGCACATTACCCTTTCTTGGCTTTTTTTTTTTTTCATTTTTCGAGGTAGGATCTTGTTCTATCCCAGGCTAACCTAGAATTCACTTTATAGTCTCAGGGTGGCCTCGAACTCATGGAGATCCTCCTACCTCTGCTTCCCAAGTGCTGGGATTAAAGGTGTGTGCCACTACACCTGGCTCTTTCTTGCTTTTGACAAACATCTTCGGCCAGGCTTCCAGAATTCTCAGGTCATGTTCCTGATCCCACTAAACAGCTTGGCACCCCAGTGGCCCCAGAAAAACAGCACTTGTTCTCTGTGCCCTCATTCTTGCTTACTCTCCCTTCTTCTTCCCCATCTGATGGCAAGGGCATCAGGTTTATTTTATTTTATTTTTATTTGGTGGTCATACTTCATCTCCTGGACATAGCAGGTAAATTGTCACCTCAACTGGTGCCCAGCATTGTTTGTGGTTCTGAGAAGCTGGAAGTTCTTATCATGTGGAACCATCATTTTATGCCTGCCATCAAACTAGGCTTTGGTACACTGGCTTGGTCTATCCTGGAACACAGAGCCTGGCATAGGGCAGACATTTGCACTCCATTCCTCTGCATGAAGAACACTTGTTCAAGGTGCTATTAAACTTCTTACCTTCCTAAGGAAGGTCTAGAAGTAATTTGAGGCAGGGAGGGCCCCCAGAGACTTTAAACTGAAACCCACTTCCTTCAAATCCATCCCTGAGCATATCAGAGTGTTCTGGAGATCCTGTTTGCTTGTTGCAGTTACTGAACCATCTGCTAGGCCTCAGGGGCTCCACAAGGTCCTTGAAATCTGGGGGTCTCGTCACTGTCACACACCTTATCAACTGTTGTTTATTGTCTCTCCCCACCTTTGAAGGATGAGGACAGAATCAATAATCTGATGGAGTCAAGAAAGAAGTGTTGAGAAAATCGATTCTTCTTAAAGTGTCTTGTGTATTTTGACTAATGAGAAAACCTGATCTTCAGAGGAACACACCTAGGCAGGCATTATTTTATTAAGCTCTGCTCAAAGGTCCAAGAACTATAGCTAAGAAATATGACATAGCTTGCACAAAGCAACATAGCTTTTGGGTGGCTAAGTTCGGATTTGAACCCCCCAAAATGCCAGTGCCTCTAAGCCCAAGTTCAAAGTGCCTGTTCTGTTAACTTTCAGAAAGTACTAGAGAAGGAAAATAATCTTGTTACATTTTGTCATGCCTGTTTTTGACCCAAACTGGTTCACCCAGCTGGATAAGTTCTTTAATCACCACAGGGTATTGAATGAATCATGGCTATATCCAAAACTCAAATCCACATTCAAAGAAGATCTAGCCCATTGATAATATTTGAAAGAATGTGCCTGGGGTTCTAAAGGTAATTTCAAAAGAAGAGTGATAATTCCTTCTGAGACATGCGCAAAGCCTTCCAAGGCGCCTCCTGTGGGGGCCACCCGCATCTAGCAGTAACAGGCTTGTAGGGTGTCCCTGTCTTGGAAGCTGTTACACTTTGTCAGACCTGGCTGATGGGTGTGTGACCTTCAGCCAGCTAGCTAACCTTTCTTAAGCCTCAGGCTTCTCACCTTTGAAAGGGTTGAGATAATATATGTGACATAGCAAGCAGAGAGCAGAGGTAGCGTAAATGGTAATTATAATCACTTGTCATGACACTCCTAGGCCTTGCTTAATGAAGTACTGCTGTTGGTCTAAGTGGGCCACAGCAGGGGGGATCAGCTGGTAGGTGTTACTTAAAATGCTCCTCAGGAAGCCTGAATACATGGACCTTAGGGAAACTTTGTGCAGAGGGTCTGTCCTAGCTGCAGGGAAGAATGCCCATGCTGACACTGATAAGGGCCAAGGGTGCTCTGTGAAAGAGCCTGGCATCTGCTTGAACTTGGACCTGTCTTGCCCTGGTGAACAAGGTAACCATAGACCCATGTGTACATAATGTATGAGCTTCTCAATTATTTACTGGGTTGAGTCTGTCCTGCTGGAGGTATGTCCTCAGGTCCACCTGAGGACATTTGGGGGGAAAACCCAGAGAGTGGACACCCTGTCCAAAGAGCAAGCAGGACAGGCAAGACCAGTCTACAGACAGTGATTACCACCAAGTCCTATGTTTTTACTCATTTACTAAATTATAGCTAACTGATTAAAAAAAAAAAACTACATGCAAATTTTCCAAATCTTAAATTCACTTAAAAAATATTGGTTTCATCATGTTGTCCTGATTTAGAGATCAGAAAAATCTAGTCTCTGTCGAGATGGGAAATTTAGGATCGGGATCGTCTACTAGAATGCTGAAGGTATGTATATCTGACAGGAATAGTATGATGTACTTAATTTTCTTTAAATAGGTGCTTCCTTTATCACCCAGATTCCATGCCATCTCCATAAAGTGATCACCCTTCCTCGCTTGCATTCTGTTATTTGGTTTTAAATAAGAGAAAGGACAGGCAGGAGTCACTGAGAAGGCTCATAACTCATGGGGGTCAGGTATCTGGATATTACATGTCCATTATGAGCAGGACCAGGAAAGATGTCGAGTGATGTCCTGGGACATGGTCTGTGAAGGAGCCTGTGGTTATAGGACATTCTGGCATATGGAATTCATATCCCACATTCTCTGAAACAAGCATTCAAACTAAAAGCCCTTCATGAGGGTCAGGAGGCATCCTGTGTGATGCTGGACATGGTTGCTAACTAGCATAAGAGCCACAAGCTAACCACCTTACTTCTCTGAGACTTGTTTTCTTCCGTCATGTTTAACAAGAGCTTTTGTTCTAGACCAAGGATTATCTTCTAGAGAAAAGTGGGACAATGTAATCCAACCAGGAGCAACAGAGCCTGTGGAGACCAGGTCTAGCTACGTGGCCAGCTGTCCAGCCTCCTGGTGTTCTGGGCAGCATTTGCTTACACAAACATCTAACCTGCCTCTTCAACAGAAGAATTTCGAGATTTTTAACAAGACTTCCAAGCTTTATTTTTAATGTTAACAGTGAATCAGAACAATAATAATTTGGGAGGGGGGAAAAGGTGTTGGCAGTTTTTATTTCTTTTTCTGTTATATAGGTGAATCAAAGGTATCTTCTAGCTTTCATTTTTTATATTTTTCTAACCGTGGGCTAAGAGCAACAATGTTAATAGGAATTAAGTGAAAAAGTTGCAAAACAAAATTCTGTCCTTCTAAGTTTATAGCTAGATAAATATTGTGCGTAGACAAAAAATAAAAATACATGTGAATGAAGCAATTTTTATGTGATAGACTAGAGGTGAATTAAAAAAAATCTTGTCAATTTTTCAGTGTTCCTCATCTTGTTTGTGTAACACAAACAATTTTTAACAGAATGGAAAAAGAAATATAGAGGCTAATGCATGATGGAGCTAGACTGAAGAGGAAGTGGATAGGGAGCAAACTAGGGATGTTCTTGACACTCATATTTTCACCTTAGCCTCTGCTTTTGCTTGTGTTTGATTATCAAGCAATCAGATGTATCAGATGGCAGAATAAGCCAAGACTATACAACAGGTTAGCCTGGACGCTGGAACTTTCCTGTGTACACTGCTCCTCTCTTTCCTTTCTCTTTCTGTTGTTTGTAATATATATGTAATATATATATATATATATATATATAATATATTCTCATATCACGAAGTCTAGTGATATCAACTTTTTCCCAACATTGATTGTTGGATTGGCTTCTGAATACAATAAAAGAGGGTTCTGTTTTGTTTCTGTAGGGAGGGGAGGGTGGAAAGAGCAGCTCATTGTCTCTAATTAAAATTCTCGTTGGTTTCTATTAAGACTGTTTGCGTTCTGCAAACCCACACCAACTGTCTGTAAAGTGAGCAGAAAACCAAGGGTTTTTACTTCATGTGTTTATTTGGAGGTTTTCAAAATACCCCATGTGAAGTTGACTCTTTTCTGAATGAATTTGGAGAATATTCACACAAAGCCCTTTGTATCACATGTAAGTACAAATATCTTCCAACCCTCTCCATCCTTTTACAGAGCCACCTAGCCAAGGGCTGGATCCATGATAAGCACTCAATTCAGGCTTGCAAAAGGAATAAATTCTCCCTCTAATTTCTCCCTGGGCTGCACCTAGAATTTCTGACTTATGGAATAAAGACACCATATAGGATCATAGATCTCCTTTAAGCAGTAGGAATGGGAGTATCAACATGCTCTCGACATGACCCCAGTAATCTGTGAAGCTGTGTATGACTGACCTCAGGCTTTGCATGTAGGGGGCTTGACACTCACTGGTGCAAGTGGCCCACTGAGAAGAGGCAAGATGGTCCTTTGTCAGGACACTGGAGGATCAATAAACTGTCTAGCACTTTCCTGCATCAGTATCTGGACTACCAGATGACTCTGGGTTTTGGAAATGGTTGAAAGAAAATACCTCAGTGATTCCGTTATGTCAGAAACCTTACATATGGCACAACGTTGAGAAAGCACTTGCTTTTTCTTTGCTCAAATGTTATCATCATTACAGCTGAAATAGTTTCAAATATATTGTTTCTTTTTATGAGCATTTTGGAGGTTCAAATTCTAAACTTATATAAAGGTTCAAGTAAGAAAGATATGAAAATTTAATTGCACATACTTTATTTTTTGAAGTCTTAACGACTCCAGTAGGCTAAGAAATGATTGATACTTCAAATCGAGAATTCCTAACAATTGTGATAAATTTTTCTGAAGCCAGGAGACATTCTTGATTTACAATCCTTGAATGTGAAAGCAGATTTTTCACATATTGAGTCATCATGATTTAAGTCTTTCTCTCCCTCTCTTTTGCAAACAGCCTTAGCCTGATCTTGAAGTGTAAGGAACGAGTCTTCGGCAGTCTCTCTTTAGTCTTGTGATTTTAACAAGGCCATAGCCTAGGGTTGGTAAAAAAAAAAAAAGGCTGTGAGCCATACCACTACTCGAGCTTTTGATGACACCAGAAACCACTTGAGATTTATTATGTGAGCAGATGTCATCAGATCTATGTATGCACAGGTGCAGTGTACAGTTAGTGAAAGAAAGAACACTGCATGTGTATATTTATTTTTGTACCCATTCTCTTAATGGTTTGAAAATGACCCTGAGTCCTGAGTGTCCTGGGCAGGACGATTCACTGCACGTTGCAAGAGTCTATTTGGAAAGCTCTTGAACTCTTTTCCACAGATAAAATTATGCATGATAAATATGTCTTGTGTGTTTTTTCAGTGTCTAAAGAAGATACAATACATTACAGTTAAAGACTGCTATAATCAATACAAAATAAAAAGTTACCAGTGTTTGTTACTTTGTAAGAATTTTCCTCTTACAGAACAATACAGTAGAAATATACATTCTCCTTCCCTTAATAAAACTTGGACAGATAGCTCTTGCCTATTAACTGCAACATAATGTCAAATCAGGCACTTTGTAAATGTCCCAATTTAATTCTTTCTAAATATTACTAAATAGTTAAAAAATAAGAATTCATTGAAACTATTGCCTGTAGGAAATGCACTGTGTATTTTGAAGATTCTATATAAATTTCAAATGATTATCCACTAAATTACAAAGATGAGACATATTTGATTTAGCATTGTGTCTTAAATATTTCACTACCTTTTTATAGACAAATTACACAAAAATCTAGTGAACTAATATACTAAATATAATCTAATGATTAGTACATATTATTTAGTAATACAAAATAAAATAAAAACACACTTCCTATATTTTTTAGAAATAAAGAAGACAAAAGAAACACCTTTGGCATAATGAGTGAAAATTATGGGTTTAGATGGGATAGAGAAATTACTTCAATTATGACATAAAGCATTGTAATAATGCATGCCTTTTAGAAATAATTATGTAGTGATTATTGTCAGAGATAAACACACACAGATGTTGCTAGTACATTAAAAAAATTCTCAACTTGAAAAAAACATACAGAAACTATTTGAAGCTTCCAGTGAGTTTTATAGGATGAACTGTATTTGAAACTTAAGCAATCACTTCATTTATATGTGCCCGAAGTCCATAATGCTTCCACAGCATTGGACAATGTTTACTTTTAAAAAAAATTACTAATTAGTCTTAATGTCTAACAAAGATGATATTAGATCTCAGTTATATTATTGAAAAAGTTTTTAACCAAGATCATTTTTAATTTTAAAAAAAGCATCTATTTTAAAACACACTTAATTTCTGCATCTTGGTTTACATTGCAAAATACGAAAACCAGGAAATCAGCAATATTGCAGATCAAAAGATAGCCACCACTTGGCAATTAAAAATTTAGAAACAACACTATGTTGAGGTGACTACAAATTAGCAAGACAGATTAGACACACTTGAAAATTCATCTCCTTGTTTTATAAACCTCGAGAACCATCTAATGATTCGACGTGCACACATTTGACAGACTGAAGAATGATCTGTAGTGGAATAAAGATTCTTATAAGCTCCACATGTCAAAAGAAACAAATGACATGCAAATATAAAAAGTTAATCTACAAAAGCCTGAACATGACATGCAAAGGTACATTTTTATTACTAAATAATATGCTTAGGAAGAAATCCACCTACAGGTGACAGAAACTTGAGATTCCATCAAGTCATTGTGAGAGAGGAGGAAATTGTTTTTCTCCCCTTCTCCATTCTTCTTCTCATTGAAAAAAAAAGATATTTTCTAAACAAAATTAGATTCTTTCTGCAATGTCTTTGCTCCTTTGCTTGAAACAGACATTGAGAAGGATTGATAATTCTGCTATGGATTTTAAACAATGAGAGAGGACTTTCTGTGGCATACTTAAAAATTGGTGGTAACATTGCTTGTGTAAAACTATCCACATCCTAAATAATTGTGTATTTAGCTCATTGGCATTTCACATTTTATACTTGCTCTCTAATACTGCATGTGATTCATTTGACCGTAAAACTACTATTAGGAAATCCTGGAATGGAAACAGATCTATTTGTAACCCACTAGAAATGACTGCCTGGGTAGACGGAATTATAGCTACACTGGATAAGTGGTTAAAATTACTTAACTTGGAGCAAGATAGATCTTGAAAATAATTTTTTCTTTAGGAAGTTAGAGCTGGGTGTGTAGGGGAAAGACACAAGTGTGTTCCATCCTCCTTGTCAATTATTCATGTCTCTTCCCCAAGCTTTGCAACTTTGCAGACATAGAACACTATGTTGGTGTTTGGGGAGGGGAAATTGGAAACCGTTAAACTTGTAATTTGACAACCCATTTTAAAACTAAAATAAAGTTTAATTGTGTCAACCTATTTTTAAGATTGAAAATGTCACCTATTATTATTGAAAATTGGTATGCGTCCACCAACTATATAATGTTTATATGGGAAGGGGACTTTTTTTTTCTTTCAGTAATGAGGCCAAATGTCTTCTTTGTTTTATACTGTGTATTGTAGGGACTGGAAACCTGAACAACATTATTTAAGTTCTCCAGAACTTCCCGGGTAAACATGATTGGGATTAAAATACTGACATGCTCACATTTAGTAGAGGTAAGAACAACTCATTGGGAGCTATTCTGGTCTCCTTGATAATCACATAATTGAACAGGGTTTCTAGAGGATATTTGAATCTATTGTTGTCTGTTGTGCAATTACATAATTAGGATCCCTGTAATGAAATCTTAGCTTAAACACATGTGGTTCTAAGTAAACCTAGGGTTGGTGCCATATTTTTACTTTTAATACCTTAAAATTTAAAGCATAGTTTTAAGCCAGGCATCCTATTATTTTGCACCTACTTAAGACGACAATAATTGGATTACTACTGCTAATTGAAAGGTGTCTGCGAACATCCCATCTCCAGCGGGGGGTTTGCAGGAGGCGAGCAGGGGGTGTGGTGGTGTCCCACCCTCCCGAGGCACCCACTTTCCCCGGGCTGCGCACGCCAGGTGCCTGCGCTCCCTCGAGCGTCCGTGGGTGACCCGCGGGGCGGAGGGGAGGCCTGCGCGCGACCCACTCGGGCCCGGAGCACAAAGGCGCGCGCCCCGCACCCCGGCGCCCCGGGGCACAAAGAGCGGCCGCGCGGCCCATTCCCACCCGCGCGCCCCGCCCCGCCCCCCGCCCCGCCCCCTCATGAATATACATGAGAACGTGCCCGCCCAGGGCTCTGCCT
>PVHP010000123.1:95578-201461 GCA_004024765.1 Zapus hudsonius
CCCCCCCCCCCCCGCTCCGGAGCTGCCCCGCTAAAACAACAATAAAACTCCCGGGAGCCGACGCGCAGGCGCGCGCCCGCCCGCCCGCGCCCGCGCCGACGGGGCCGCGCACCGGGGAGCCTCGGGAGAGCGTCCAGCCCAGCCGGGCCCGGAGGAAGCCGATCTGGACGTCCTCAGCGAGGACAGCCCGCTCTCAGCTGCCCGGCGCAGAAACAGTCCCTTAAAACCACGTCAGACTCCTCCCGGATCGCAGTTTTCAAAACAAACAAACAAAAACCTAAACACAAAAAAAGAGACACCAAAACAGCCCTTGAGCAACCCCACAGCTCTGTACCTGAGACGCGAGGCAGCGGCCCAGGTTCTGGTTCAGATCGAGACTTCTTTTATGTAGTCAATACAGTGCGATGGTACGTGCTCTCGAATGACGGGTCGTTTTCTATTGTCGTGTTCGTCCAGTGCACAGCCCCGTGCACAGATTGCATTTTCCGTGTGTGCCTTGTCAGCTCACTGTCTCACTCCCTGCGTGTTGTGCTTTAGCGACGGATTTTCGGAGCGAATGCAAATATGTATTCTTGTTTTTCAAGCCTTGGCAACTTTAATACATGTGACATACTTTTATGGCGGGAATCATTGAGTAATCCTGTGAGTCCAAACGGTGTGGAAGGCAGTATTTTCTCCTGCTTTGATTCATCGACTTCCCTTTCTCTCCTCAATACAGGGGGCATAATTATAATACAGCTAATACTTTAGTGGCACCGTACAGCCTATTCCTATCCTTGAAGTGTTCCCTTCATTTTAAGGTGCCTCTTTGTTGAACAGTATCACTTAGAAATGCAGTTTTTAAAGTGAGGGAAGCATTACTCTTCTCTGACTGCTGGTTTGGAGCTTTTAAAATGGGTGTTCATTCTAAAGTTTAGTTCGCTCAACTCAACCTCCAGTATAGAAGTTTAGGCAAGCGATTGTTAGCTCTCTTCTCTTTGGCAGCCCCCACTCTTATGAAGATTATGATGGATTTCTTCTTCCCCTCTTGTTAATACTTTTTCTTGCCATCCTGCATTTGCCTCTGTGTGTGTGTGTGTGTGTGTGTGTGTGTGTGTGTGTGTGTGTGTGTGTCTGAGGGCCTGCCTTTCCCCTTGTCCTCTCTCTGCCAGTGTGTCTGGGACACATTTTAATGCACAATATCCCATCCATTAAGTTGTGGTTGAATGCGAAGAGTGTGAGGACTTGGCAGCTTTAGGGTGGAAGGGGGTGGGGAAGCCAGTGTGGACTTTGACACAAGATGCCCAAGTGGTGTGATCAGAATTATTATTAGGGCTGTGAACATGGCCATCTTCAGTTCCTGGTTGGAAGACCTGCCATTGAACTTGAGGCAGGACAGACAAGATCTCCAAGTTTTCCTTCCCCCATCAAGTATAGTAGCTGGCAGGGAAAAGGCGCCAAAATACACAGATTAACTCTGACTTTCTTTGAATGGGTCTTAGAGCACCCTCCTTTGTAACTTTAACTTCCAACAGGCGGGAAAAAGTTAACTTTTGAACCCATATTTGAACAGACATTTAAATCAGCTCTCAAATGGAAGAAGTCCAAAAAGTCATACACCCATGCTTCTGTGGTTAGAAAAGAATGCACGTGTAAATAAGCAGGGTGCATGTGTGCATGTGATGGAGAAGTTCAAGATTTAATCAAAATCAGAGCAGGGCGAGTGACTTTCCCTTGCATTCACTGTACTGGGGAGAGTGTCATGAGGCAAGGAAGCTGACCTTTAAGCAGCCTAAGTAAAAACTGCAAAGAGTTGTGAAACACAAAACGTTGTGGTTTCCAGTTTTACGTTTGAGGTTTGATGTTTTCATTTAATGGTATGAGGGATGGAGAAAGCTGCAGCGCTGAAAAGTCCCTATTAAATCATATGTGGGCAAAGGTCAAGCACTCCAACTCACTGATACAATGTACTGCAGATTCCTGCCCAGTGATGGGGAGCACAGGAAAATGCGCTTAGGCAATAAAAGTATTAGAACGGTAATTATCGTTCGTGGTCGGGGCTGCATTCTTGTGCACTGGGAAAAGTTTTTTACTGGCCCTGATGAATTTTAAAGCCGAGTATTGTTGAAAGCTATTTTAATAGGAAATTGATTAGCTGAGTGTTTCATACAATAAATGGTGACAGATTCATTGTTTGATGTCCAAAATAAATTCCTTTTATTATGTAGCAGGCATAGGCATTCTTTTTAATTTTAATATGGTCAGACTGAGTAGCAGCACAATTTTGAGAGAATGTGATGTCACACACACATCTGTAACTTTGTTTTTGGACTTTGTGGCATCACACAATTTGACAGTATTATTACTTTGAAATTTACTAGCTTGTGTTCTTAAAATGTTTTCAGATACAGTCAGAGATAAGTGTCCTGAATATATATATATATATATATATATATATATATATATATATATATATATATATATATATAGTATTGGTCCAGTTGCTTGTGTTTTCTGTTTGTAATTGTTACTTACATTTTAATTTGAAACTTAAATATGCAATTCTGTTGTTATGCATTGTTTTGGTTTTAAAATAGACAAAAAACGTTTCTCAAAAACTAGAGAAAGGGGTGCAGAAGGATTAAGGTGTTCTCCAGTGCACTTTTAATCATATAGAAAGTAAGGCTATTTGGATATTTTGAACAGAGCTTTTTAGATGTCACTTTAAAACTGATCCATTTTCACAAGTCAAAGCATGTGTGAATGAGCAACAAAGCCAATTTACATGAAGAAATAAAGTGATGGATGGCTTTCCTTTAAAGTTTGGCTATTTTGGAGAGGGCTACCCTGTGACTACAAGGCTTTCGACATCAGCAGAGTAGGCATTGCAGAATTGTGTGAACTCTGTAGTGCTGTGGAGGAAGGCAGGCAAAGAGAGATTTTCAAAGTTTAAAATAAACCATGCAAAAGTTGCAGGCCAACTGTGGCCTCTGTAGCCTGGGAGCAAATGGTTTCAAGGTTTGGAATCTGCTGCTGTTCAACTGGATTCATCTCTGTAGAGATGTGGAAACCAGGAAGCTTTCACGGAGCCATCCTGCTGGCTCAGTCCCTGCTCAGATTCACAGTTGTAGCTTGTAAAGGTGCCTGGGATATAGAAGCACTTGGTGGGATTCCTTTTTTATAGTCCAGTGCAGGCATCTCAGCAGCAACATTATTAACAGAGTCATTTTTTCTCATTTAGTTTTGTCCTCAGGGGAAACCAAACAGCTCCCAGAAGGTGTGTGTGTGTGGGGGGAGGGGAGAAGGTTATTTATCCATTTCAGTGAAAGGCAAAGGGCCCACAATGGGGTTGGGAAAACTGAGTTTTCTAGTGTGGAGACATGGCTCCCCCAATTTGCTAGTAGTAGTATGCGGCTCAGAGAGCTGGGCATGATTTTGCAGTTCCTATCAAGTGCAGGCAATTTCAGTATTTGCTGCCTATTTATATATGCATTCTTTGGAATGGATTTTGGTATTGCTGCTTGTGGCTATAAATCTGTGTTTCACAGGCTACATTTAACATGATTTTTGTCGTTCCTCTGTAAGAGCAAAAGGTCCTTGGGTATGATACAGTGGACACTTGCAGTTCTGCAAGCTGGTTTCATGGGGTCAGAAGGTCACCTGTCTCTTTTGTATTTAGTTTTTAAACATTGATACTGGCTATGCAGCTAGAGTGTGTGGGATTGTTGAACCTCCCACCAAATCCCTTGCAAGAGCTAAAATATAAAAGTGGTCTAGTACATTGAAAATGACAGCTTTGTTAAGCTCCAGGAGACCTTATGTGAAATTACCCAGGCTTTGCAACCTGTCGCTGCAGTTTCATTAGAAAGAAAAAGGGTAGAAGGAAAACAATATTAGGAGATTCTTAAGATATCCAACTCCTTTCTGGAAGTCAGGGAATGGCTCAAACTGGGTGGCAATGTTTATTTTTCATATACAATTGTGTTTAGAAAAATCCAGTCACTGGATGCCCTGGCATTCCTTTTAGAAATCAATAAACTTTCTGTCAACAAAGAGCACTCCCCACCATGAGGAGGCAGGGAATATGGAATCTAGGGAAGACAGCTTTAGGAATAGGAGCAGCAGGTTTTCCTGTTGCTGAGGGAGGTATCCACTTCTATCTCCTCAAACAGTTTTTTTTTTAGGGGGGTGAGTACTGGTGACTTTTTAAGAGGGGGGAGAGCAGGGTTTAGGAAAGGCAAGGACCATTTTGGCAGGATAAGAAGCTTTGCAGAGATACATGAAAACCACTTTTAGTAGCATGACACAGACATACTGGGAGGAAAAGGGAAAGTGAATAAAATGTATGTGCTGTCCAATGTCTTCTCTCTTCCCTTCCACTAGTGATAGAAAAGATGGGTGTTTTCAGGTCAAAGAAGGCTGACAAGTGCTGAGAGAAGCCAGAGAAACCAGAGGTCCCAGGTCCAGGAGTCCCTGAGTCATATAGCACTTTCTGAGAGCTCCTTTAGGGAAGGCCTGCAGAAGCCTGGACATCAGCTGGACAAGAAATAGTGCTGGGAGGGGTGGAATGTCAGCCTTCCCAACTGTGCCTTGGGGGTCTTAGAGTCAAAGCCTTCTATGCTAAGCCTAAGCCCTCTCTTCCAGGATTTCTTTTGCTCATTCTTCATTCCTTAAAAAAATTTTTTTCTCACCTCATCATCATAACTTTTTAATTTTCCTTTTTCTTGGAAACAAATCAAAGCCAAGAACTACCAAACATCTTCTATGGCCATCAAAGTGTACACAGCCATAATCAAGGTACAAACACAGACAGGTGACACCTGAGAGAGCGAGGGCGCTGAGCCTCTCAGGGCTGGGCCTGGGAAGCCTGGACACTTGGCATCTCTGGGGTCTTACCTGGATCTGACGCTGCTTCTCTGCCCTGGTGCTGCAGCAGCTTTTGGAATTCTTCTGTGTAATGGTGTCAGTTTTTCGCTTTTCTTTTTAAAGCTTGTGAGAAACTTTTGGATGCAGCTTAATTTTAGTGGCCAAAGGAAATGGTTTTTCTTGGGAAAGAAGACTAATAATGGGGGGAGAGGTAGGAATGTCTGTAGACACTTGCTTAGGGCTTAGCTCCGGGCCTCTTTTGCCAGGGGACAACGGCTGGTTCTGGGATCTCTGGCTGAAAAGAGTGCTCTCTGGGTGCCAGGATTTCACTGGGGGTGGTGTAGCTAGGAGGAGGGAGTGAGGGAGGGAGGGAAGGAGAGAGATGGGCACTGGATTTTTAAAGAGACCCCGAAATAATAGCTTCTGTAAGAGTCCAGGCATTCAAAGAGGTGTGTTCAAGGACATGAGTGCTTTCGTGCCAAGGGGAATGTCTTTTATGGTAAATTAACTCCAGTTAAATTGAATATTTGTTCAAAGGGAAACTCCGGTAGTTAAAGCTGGTATTATCAGTAGAGCTTCCCCACCTCCCCCTTCCCTGGTGAGGTCGAGAAAAGCAGCTCCCTACTCAGTGATGCTCTGGGATTGTCCCTTTTTTATTCTTTTAAAATTTAAGATGGGGTTGCCTAAAATTTATGAGAAAAGAGTATTTGTTTGGATTAACCCCGGCTGTCACCTCCTTTCTTTCATCTCTAAAGACTGTCAACTTTATCTCAGCTTTTCAAAAGGAAGAAATGACCGCTACAAAGGAAATTAACGTGGCCATCCGAACACTAACCAGAGGATTTGCCTGGCGGGGGGGGGGGGGAGGCAGGCTGTTCCCCGTGGTGCGTGCCCTAAAGGGTTAACCAGCCCGCGATCGATCGTTCTCACAGCCCCCCGACTTTACCTGTCTCCCCAGCCCCACAGCCCCGCTCACTCCCCGCCTCCTCCACTCCCCACCCCCTGCGCCTTTCTTCTGCGGCCCGGCCCGGGGTGGGTTTACGGGGGCTGCAGCTGGTAGACTTGGCAAGCTCGCCTCATTAAGAGTGCTTTTTGAAAACGGACTGTGTTTGAGCATTTCCCTAATGAGGACAGGACGGGGTTAAAAAGTGACCATTTCATGGTTGACTTGAACCTGCCTACTTTTCTTGATGTGTCCTGGTGAAATGCTTGATGTGGATAACTCCCACTTGGGGAAGGAAAAGTCACTGGTTCCTGCAGGTCCGCTGGGGGAGGGGAGCGAGGGATCGTGCGAGGGAGACCTGGAGAAAGTTGAGGGGGAAAGTGGAGAGCAGAGGGGGACCCGCGGGGAGCCTGGAAACCCTCGTTCGGGCCTCGGGAGCCGGAGGGGAGGGGGCAGGAGGGGCCCCGCCCCGGGGATGGGACGACCGGCCCCCTCCAGGCCCCAAGCTAGGTAGACGCCGAGCCCCAGGCAACTCACTTTTCTTTCTCCATTGTCTGGGCAGCTTTTGATTCACCACTTCCCCACCCACCCCTGGCGGAAACCCGGAATTTGGGGGGCGGTGTGTGTGTGTGTGTGTGTGTGTGTGTGTGTGTGTGTGTGTGTGTGTGTGTGTGTGTGCCTGCCTGCCTGCCCGCCTGCGCGTGAAAGGGTGCGATGCCGGCCGCCTCCCTGCAAATCCCCGAATCAAGTTCATTCACTCGGGAGGGCCGGTGGGGGCGGGGCGGGGCCCGGGGCGGCGTGGCGGGAGCGGCCGCCCCGGAGGGCTGCGGCGGCACACACGCACCGTGCGCGCGCGCACTCCCGCCCCGCCGCCCCGGGCCCCGCCCCGCCCTGCAGCCTGCGCCCCGCGCCCCGGCGGGAAGGGAGCCGCTTTCCGCCGGCGCCCCGGGCCCCGTGGGGGTGGGGGGCACCGGGACCCAGCCAGCGGGGCTGCCGGGTCGGTCGGGAGAGCGGAGAGGAGGCGGAGTGGGCCGGCGTGGGCACCGCTCTACCCGCTCCCACCGAGGCCACGTGCGCTGGGCACCCCGCACGGAGGGCTGCGAAGCGCCGCGCGTCGCCTGGGCTCTGCGCCCCTTCTGATGGGACGGGGGACCCCGCACCCCATTCCACCCGCGACCGCCGGCTGCGGCCCCGCTGCCTCTGCACCCGTGTCCCCCCAGTGCCCACTGCCCAAGTTCACTAGGTCTCCCCTGCTCCCTGCAGCCGCCAGGGGTGCGAGTGTCCGCGCCCTGGCCCGGCCCCGGGGCGTCCGGGGTGTGAGGGAATTTTCCATCCGCTTCTTTCCCGGGCCCAGGGCTTCTTTCCCTGGGACCTTCCCGGCGCGAGAGTGCAGGGAGCACTGAAATACTTCTCCCAGGGCGGGTTTTCGGGGTGCAGGAAGGATGGAATAAAGAAGAGAGGTTTTTGAATAAAGTCTTAGTACTTTTGCACCGGTACGATACAAACGAGAAGGGTGAGGGGAAGGATGAGAGAGAGAGAGAGAGAGAGAGAGAGAGAGAGAGAGAGAGAGAGAGAGAGAGAGAGAGAGAGAGAGAGAGAGAGAGAGAGAAAGAGAGAGGGAGGAGGGAGGGAGACAGGGAGGGAGAGGCGCAGGAGGAGGAGGAAGGTGGGGGGCGGGGGGTGTGGAGAGGCTGGTGCAAAAGGAATGCGCGTTTGCAGGAGGAGGAGTAAAGCGATGATTGTGTAATTAAATAATAAAACAATCCTTAAGTCTGATTTGGAGAGAGCTCGAGCGGGGTCCAGAGGGTGGAACCGGTGAATTTTTCAACAAGTTTTGCAAGGAAAGAAAGCAAGAGCGGGAGGGAAAAAAAAAGAGCCCAGAGGGGGGAGATCCAAAAAAAAAAAAAAACAGGAGCTGAGCGGGAAAACGGGATTTATCATTAGCGAATTATTTTTATTTTTATTTTCCTGGAGATCATTTTGATCCCCTGGGCGGTGGGCAGCGGCAGGCACCAGCAGCGGCGTCCTCGCTCGGCCGGGTCAGACGCGGGGCGCGGCGGGCGGCGGGCGCGGGCGCGGGCGCGGGCGGCGGGCGGGCGGGCGGCGGCGGCGGCCCCGCCGCGGGGACCGCGCGCCGCAAGTCTCTTCCGCCGGGAGCTCGGCCCCAGCGCCCCCTCCCTCACCCCGGCCTCTCCCTTCTCCCGGGCCCACCCCGCCCCCACCGGCCCCGGGTCGCGCGCGCCCCGCCACCCGCGCGCACTCGCTCACGCTGCCCTCGCGCACACACACATGGTCGGCTCGCGGCAAAGTTTCGCCCGCGATCACCACTCCGGGATCCCGCCGCAGTGCTCGGGGCTGTAACCTTGAACTTTCCCAGCGCGGTGACACCTTCTCCACGCTCTCCCCGCCGCCTGCCCTCCAGAGCCCCCCTTCCCGCCTTTTTTTCTTTAAAGCATTTCACCATCACCCCCACCCCCAATCCAACCCACACCGAACCTTCGCGCACCCCCAATCCCCCAACAACAACTACAAAACCAAACAAGTCCCCAAACCCAGGCGAAAAGCAGCCTCCACCGGCGTCGGCGGCCTCGGAGAGGAGAGCTCGGACCGACGGCCAGAGGGTTAAAAGTGTAGATTGGATTTCACCCCGGGAAATCTAGCTCGCCGAGTGAACTTGAATCTTTGGCTATTTAAGGAGGACTGGGTTTGTTGTGAAGTTGCGGTGATCCAGCGCAGAGCCCCGTCCTGATTGACCGCATCGCTGGGCTCCGATGACTGTAAAATGAATAGATGAAATTCTGGCTTCTCGAAGATTTTCTTGGGCATCTCCGGGAAAGTGCGATTTAAGGCGAAGTCATGATGTATTCTCCCATCTGTCTCACTCAGGTACAAGTCTGCGTCGCTTTCTCTTGGGCCCCATACCGCTTTGTTTTGTTTTGTGATTCTCGTCGTGCGGATCAGAAACGGCTTTCGGGGAACCTCCGCACCTTCCCGTCCCTCGGAGAAGTGGTCCGGAGTTGCGGCAGGCTTTTGCGGGTGGCGTGGGAGCCTGCGCCCCGGCCCTCGCCCCTGGCCTCCCGCCCGCCGAGCGCGCCCAGCCTTGCGCCCAGCCTTGCGCCCTGGGCTGGAGCTCGGGCACCGGGACGGGCGAGGCTGCCCGGGGGTGGGCAGAGCCGGGGCCCCCAAGCGCCATCTCCCGTGCCCGCTGCGCTGCCACACGGTTGCCGGGCGGGTGCCCGCCCGCAGCTCCCCACAGCCGCTCGCTCGGGCGTGGGGCGCACTCGGGCTTTGGAGGAGCTTCAGGGGGCACTGAGTATTCTGAAATGGCCTTGAACTTGGGCGAGGGGACTGGAGCGTGAGTCTGTGTGGGCGCCTCTGGACTCCGCTGCGGGCAGTGGGCGGGCGAAGCAGCGACTAGGAGGTTGTGGTGCATTCCTTACCTTGATTTGGGGACCTACAGTCCTGGTCAGTAGTGACCTGCACTTTGGGGTTTCTGGGACCGCACCTCAGAAGTGGTGTGTTTGTTGACTAGAGTTTAGTTGGTTGTGTTGAATGTTAAAGACTTTTACAACAGGTTCCTTTTATGGAGACCTGCTCATCTGATGATATTTGAGCATATTCACGAGACATAAAGCAATGTTGGGAAAGTAAGGTCTCTCTCTCTCTCTTTTTAAACTTTCAAGATTTTCTAAGACCTTAAAAACAATGTTAGAAAATAAAGTACTGGTTTTAATCCTTGCAAACAAAAACAGCTTCTATCACTTTCAATCAGGAGGTCGAATGTAAAAGTGCTAAGACCGAACAGTCACCTGGGCGCAGTTTCATCGCTGCCCAGAGAACTCACCAACTAAACTAAATATCACTGCCCAGAATTACTATTCGTAGCAATCATTTTAAATCTTTAAGTTATGGGACACTTTGTTTTAGCTTTGAAGAGTATATACTATGATTGTTAATTAATTAATGGCAATTTTCTCTATCTTGTCATATAAAACGAAACAGTTAAAGAAATGTTGTACAGTTTGGGGTGTGCATTTAAAAAATTAATATTAAGACGATGCATTCCCATCATGAACAAATAATTAAGATTTCAGTTGTATGACAATTAGAAACCATTGTGATTCAAAGGACTGAGGCATTCATACATTGTGAATGAAGATGGAAACAATGATAAGGCTTATTCAGTGATTGGATACAGTCCTGTAGCTTTTTGGCTGACACATTTTTTATTGTTGATATTTTGTTTGGCATCTGAGTATGATTAACTCAGATATGGCTATTTTAAGCAAGTAAACGTGCACTTTAATTTAACAAAACTGGAAAAATGGATTGGTGAGTTAACTTGAATCCTTCAAGCGCTGAGCGACAGTAATCATGAATATGACTAGATTCTTTCAGGTGTAAAGAGTTGCCTGTAGTTGTAAAAGTTACCTTTGATATTATCCCTTAGGAGGACTTTTCTCTCTTTCTAGTAAACTATGTCCATTTATATTATTTTTGCATTGAGATAAAATAAAACAGTGACGTGAGCTTTGCACTCACAAAGTAATGTACCGCTTCTCACCTGTAAAGGACTGTGTGCTTTTCTGTATTTTCCCACCATTGGCTCGTTTCCTTTCTTTTTTCCTTAAGAAACACGGCTACCAAATGCACTGCATTATTAGTTTCCCCTAAATATGCATTTTAAAGTTACTAGTTTTATTTAACTTGTGTAAGTTAGAAATAATATTACAGCATCCTGACATATGGAATATTTGGAGCATATACAGCAGGATTATTCAACTACCACATTACTGTTCAAGCATACATGCTTACCAACACAAATTCATGTTGATGACTAGACATTCTCTGTTATTTTGACAATATAAATTTGAGTTGATGTATTAAAACTGTTTTAGGAATTTAAGGCCTATGCCAGAAAAGGAATTTCACCTTTAGAATCTCAACTTACAATCATTATATGACTTTTTTTTTATAAAGATAATGCAAGGCATTGCAAAAGTGAGGGCATATTAACAATATTAGCTTTTTAAAATCAGATCAACATTTAATTTTGTCATACAAGAGATGAGTAGCTGCCCACTAACTGTTTTAGGGTATGCAAATACAAAATTCACATTCTTAATTTGTTAGAAACCTTAGAAAGTATTTAAGTTTTAGAATCTTAATTTAAATGGAGTTAGCATTTAAATATCTACATTTTATTTAGAAAAAATAATCAGTATGCTGTAGTATCAATACAACTCGACTTCTAGATCAGTAGAAATAAGATGTAAAAGGAAAAGTAAGAACTGTCTATATGATTTAATATGTGCTTTGTCTACATATAAACCTTTGATAGTATAATTTTCAGTTAGCATGATGGCATCCAGTTTTTTTTCTTTCATTGTCATTCAATTTCTTAGATACATTTTTCATGGTTTATTGTTGTATCATGATAGTGTTCCAAAGGCATCTAGTATTTAATCTTCCACCACTACATTGGGCTAATTTTCCATCCCTTTCATGGAAACCATTGTTTCCACAAAGAAAAATAAATATGTTGAGTCAAACTGGATATCTTATTTTTATATTTATAATTTATAACTTGCCTATTTATCAATTTAGTTCAGCTCAAGGAAGTTTTCTAAGAGCAATGATCACTGCCCATCAGTGTATTTCAATAAAAATTCAGAAAGTGTGAGCTGGCATATATTAGTATAGACTAGATGTGAAATTACTTACATACTTTGGTTGAAATATAATTTTAATAATTGCTTAGCATTATTGTAATAATCCATTACTTGGGGTATTGAATACTTTCTTTCCCCCTTTTTGGTTGAGGATGGTTATTATGCTCCACGTACATGTCACTTACAATTATTAAGAACATATTGCAATTCAGCATTAGAAAACAATCGCACATGGGAGTTGACATTTAGACATGTTAATGCAAAAATGTATGTGACACATTGCAAATCTCTACTTATTATCATTTTGGGGGGTGTGTCTCCCTATCCAAGGAGTGTTTGACTTAAAGTGAATCCACATAATAGTGAGGCCCTGAAAGATATCAGTGCAAATTGATGGCCTGAGAGTGTGCTACTTCTGTTTATCACTAAAGAAGTATGTATTTTAAAACAATATTTAGCATCATTGCTAGTAACTCAAAGCAACAGTGTACATTAGCTAAGAATTTCCAAATTATACTTTCAAATGTACATTGGTTGAAATAATTTGTTAACTTTTTGAAATTTGGTAAATGATAGACGATACTTATAGTTGAATACTGAATCTCATAACTAATCAAAAGTATTGTTGATGTACTTATAGAAAATGAAATGTCACTGAACATAGTACTTAAGGATCTAAGGACTGAAGTATTTTGAGGTTGCTTAATGCCCATTAAAATAATGCTGTGTTTAAAATGTGCGGCAAGAGTAAAAGGACTGAGACAAAGCTCCATCATGCACTCCCTACAGTCTCAACATTTTCATTTATGAGAGGGACTATGCATGTTTTTAAATCATACTAATAAATCATAGTAGAAGTCAGATCATAGGAAGTGAGTTCACAAAGCACATTTAAGTCCACATTTCCCTGAGCAGGCAGGCTTTCCTTTTGCATATATTTTGAAGGGGGATAAACAAAGTTTTTACAGTTACAGTGAAAGCTAAAAAGCATGGCATCAGAAAGTGTATGGCTATAGGGAGGTCTTATCATGGGCTGTGGTTGCTGTGAGCAGGGCTGCCTTCCCACACAAAGAACAGATTGTGGTTTAACTCTTTCCATGGCCTAGTTTAATGTGCTCACATAGTAACTGAATTGTTCAAATCTCTGCTGGAAACTACTGATCGGTTTAATGATTTCCTCTATGGCATTTGGTTATGCTTCATGCTGTGATGTAATCAGCTGCATTCTGTATTGTTATAAAATTTTGATTCATACTTATCTGGTCATATGTTAGGACCCTTGATAAATAAGTAATTGATCGAAGGGGACGACACCTATCTGGGTCTAAACTGCAAACTGCTAACATGTGCAGTTGTCAGCTTTGAAACTTTGAATTTCATCTTAGAAATGTGTTCATAGCTCTATGGAATTTTGGAGCAGCTTCTTTGCTGGACTGTCATGAGTATACTCTCATCACCTTTACCTAATGCAATCAATCACTCTGATGGTTAAATTGAATTTATTCCACAGAGTTCAGAATGACTAACATGAACATGTAAATTCCAACTTGGGATGCAATCTATTAGAGAAAGTTATTTTGTGGTTAGGATGACAATATAGTCAACATGGTCAGAAAAACAGTCATGGTAGAAGTCCCCATTTGTGACAGATCATGTCTTATTGCATAACATACAGTGTGCACGTGTGAGACATTATTCTCTTTCTCAGAACAGCAGTAGGCCTAAGTACATATGACAGGTTTACCTCAGTCAGAAAGTCATGAAACGCTGACTTTATTTGGAAGAAGCTTGAAATACCTGTAGGTAAAGATGATCTGTGATTCCCACTTGCCCCCTCCCTTCAAAAAGGCTCAGAGGAAATAGGCAGGAAAAATACAGAGCCTCAAGGTAAACCACTTAATTCACAAGATGGGTGGGAACTCTACGATCTGTACACTTGTGGGCTCCCAAGCACATGCATGTGTGTGCCCACAGTCCTGTCCCATAATCCATCTATGTGACACAGGAATTGTAGAAATTCCACAAAAGCAGTATCTGACCAGGGTGCACTCCTGGTGTGACCCGGCCATGGCATGCAGAGACATCAAGAATGTAAATTTGGTGCCAAGTTGCCATTTTTCATTGTTCACCTCAGATTGATTTTTAAGGAGTTTAAAATAATTGCCTCTCATGTGTTCAGTTCACAAATTAACTGACTCTGTGGGGCTTCATATTCTGTAGGAAAGCTGCTGTAAGAACATTCATGTAATTTTGTTTGCAACTTTAAAAACTTCTGCTCAAAAAATGCAAGACTGTGTTGTGTGTCTATCAAAGAGTGTGTGTGTGTGAGAGAGAGAGAAAGAGAGAAAGAGAGAGAGAGAGAAGAGCTGGAAGCTGGTGTTGGTGGTACGGAGAGAGAACGCATTGCTCAAAGTATGACAACCTTCTGTTCTGCACACTGATACGGCAGGCAAGCTGTGTTCTTTGCCCACTTTCTCTCACTGTATACCGGTTTCTCTAGTTACCACTCTTGGAATGGTGCTGTTTCAGTGTTGGAATGTTGGATGTTTGATAAGAAAATGGATCAAGTTTAATGGCGCATGCTCTTTGTGCCACCAGCAGCCTCTTGCTGAGAGCATGCTCCAAAAGCGGGAACTGTGTGGCATTACACGGAGCATCTCCACGCTTTGTGTTTCTGTGCCACAGAGAAGAGAAATGAACTGTGGCATCGCTCCTGCCTTCTGAGAAGCACTGCTCCGATTTAAAAAAACAAAACAAAACAAAACAAACCCACTGTGTTCTTTTAGAAAATGGTACTGCATAGTGTTAGTTGGTCAACCGAATTTTTAAATATTAAAATTTGTGCCAACCACATTGGCTGCATATGATTTAAAGGATGTAGTTTGCATGGCATGAGGGGGATGGGGCCAGAGTGGAAATCCAAAATAAAACCCTCTTTTCTTTGTAGGAGGGAGAATGAATTAGTGAAGTTTTGGTGGAGAGGGAACAGCCTAGTATACTTTGTTTTCTTCTTATTCTATTTTGATCACTTTAAGTAAGAAATGAATATGATTTTATGCAGAACTTTTTGTACTGAATCAGGAATTGATTGCGGTCATATTTTTTTGGGCATTTGACTGTACACCTCTTCTTCCCCCCAAATCTTCTGCAGGATGAATTCCACCCATTCATCGAGGCACTTCTTCCACACGTCCGTGCAATTGCCTATACTTGGTTCAACCTTCAAGCTCGAAAACGCAAGTACTTTAAAAAGCATGAGAAGCGAATGTCCAAAGATGAAGAAAGAGCAGTCAAAGATGAGCTGCTCAGCGAGAAGCCTGAAATCAAACAGAAGTGGGCATCCAGGCTCCTGGCCAAACTGCGCAAAGATATCCGCCAGGAGTACCGAGAGGACTTTGTGCTCACCGTGACTGGCAAGAAGCACCCGTGCTGTGTCTTATCCAATCCCGACCAGAAGGGCAAGATTAGGAGAATCGACTGCCTGCGACAGGCAGACAAAGTCTGGCGTCTGGATCTAGTCATGGTGATCCTGTTCAAAGGCATCCCTTTGGAAAGTACCGATGGAGAACGGCTCATGAAGTCCCCACACTGCACAAACCCAGCACTTTGTGTCCAGCCACACCACATCACAGTATCAGTTAAGGAGCTTGACTTGTTTTTGGCATACTACGTGCAGGAGCAAGGTAGGAATGGGTTGTTCTTTCTTTTAGCACAGCAAACACTGTCCATACACCTTTAGGTACAGTGTCTCTGGGCTAGACAGAGGGACCTGGAGGCCTCTTGGTGTCCTCTGTCCTCTCTGGGTACCATGAAGAGCTCACTTGCAGTCACATGTCCACTGCCTTGTGGGAGTCATGTAAACAGGCAATCAGCTTTTCTACCTGGTTAGGCTTCTGGATTTAAAGAAAGACCAACATGAGTCCACAGAGTAGCCAATAAATACAGTTTATTATACTTGACTTTCTTTGCTGCCTTATGTAGTCATCTTTTCCTAGTTTAAAAATGTACCTATTTATGGCTTGTCAAAGCACTGCTTAATAATCTTTGAACTAGTCCCTGACCTAACGAGGTAGGTGAACTTTGTTCACAGACACCTAGTGCTACTGCACTAAAGCCCGATTTAGCATTTGCTATTACAAAATGCTTAAGAACCACAACCAAAATGGATCTCTTACAGAGACCTGGATTTACTTAATTTTACTATTTCTATCAGCACTTCCTTTTGATGGTGCAATGTTCACTGTAGATTTAATGCCATATAGGCCTCCTTTAAATAATTTATGCTATTTTCCCAGTGTGTCTTGGGAACACTTTATATTGTTAGTTTATTTGAATGTTAATTCATAAAACTTAACCAAGGAGGGAAGTCACAGCTTTCTTTACAGAACATTACAGAACAAAAACAGAAAGTAGACTGGTTACACTGGTTTAAAATAAATCTCAAAAAGAATGCAGAAAGCGCATACCACACCGATGTTTTAAAGTCCTCGATAAAGACTGTGATAGAAATGTTGCCTGGGCAATTCCAAATAGGCAGTGTTGTTGCTGAGCAATTTTTTTTCCTTCATTAAATACGTTTCTTTTTTATTTGTGTTTTCCTTCATGTTTTCTTTTATGTAGGTGAGAATTTCTTTTCTTCAAATCAGTGTCAAGATATAGATTCCTGTGCGTTAGCAATAGCCTATGGTAAATTAACGTCATGTCAAAAAGCACCATAATGAACATGGCCTAAAGTTTGAGCTGCCATGGATGGAGAGTCATTTCTGAACTTGGCCTGGTGGGAGGGAAGAGGATCCACAGATAGCCAGGTGGTGGACAGTTATTGGATGCTCCTGATATAAATTGCTATGTATTTCATTATCTGAAAATTAAAGTATTAAAAAATTACTATTTTTGACTTAGAAATCTCAGTCCTTACTATGTGCTCTTTGCCTTAATATTTCTCCAGAGATATGCTTAGGTGGCATTTCAGAATGAATTGTTTAGTCTGTTTTTAAATGATGTTGGAGGTCACTCCTTTGGCAATATATGTTCTTAAAAAACTCAATCATTCCATTTATTGTTTTCAAGCAGTTTAGCACTAAAGTTCAAATAATGATGGTGCTGGGGGGGGGAGTATGTTTTCACCCATGCTGTCCTAAAATCAAAGCTCATTAACACATGACAGTTTGACTGACAGCTGTCTAGGAGGTGACATTTTAAGGTGGGCTGTCTATATGTGTCGGATTGACTGTAAATGTGTCGTAACTGTTGCAAAGTGAAGGCTGGAAATAAGTTTTGGAAAGTGGGTCATTAACTTTGTAGTAGACAGAAGCTCTGTAGCCACTGTACTTCTGCTCACATTTCAGCTCTCTTGATGGCTGGTTCTTAAGGTGAACCTGCGTGTGGACTTATTCCTGGGGCAGGCAGCCAGCTCTCTTACTTTTGATGAATGACGAGAAAGAATGGATCCTTTAGATTTGTGGAGATAGATCAAAAAACCCAAACTGTAAAGCCTTTTGCATTGTACCATTGTAAATGATAATCGTAAAGTTTTGAGCAACTCTTGGAGACCATATTTTTCCAGATAAGACGTTGATTTGGTTGTTGTTTCAGCAAGTTCCCATCATAAGAACTTGTCATTATTTTCCTCCATGCATCTCATCGTATGCATCCTCTACTACCTGCCCTCACTCCAGCCCCTCTTAACATCCTACGACCCTTTCTTTGAAAAAGTCAAATAAGGATGATTTTGTGTTTTCTCTTTTTAAAAATGTATATCTTTTTATTTGTCAAGTGTGGGCTAATTATACCATTTTGCAGTGCAATTGATTAAAGAAGGCAGATTTAAAAGATGTCTGTAGTCAAAGCTGAATATCTCATATCAGGACTTTTTATTTCTCCTCTAAGTACACAAAAACCCGCTTAAGTCTGTTTTTAGGTACAGAAGGAGAAAGCTAAGCATGAGAGAAAAATTAGAATGGAAAAAACATAATGTTTGCAAAAGATTGAGCAACAAAATTACCTTTCCCCCCTTTTCTTTCTCTGCTTATAAACGACTGGAAGAAAAACATGAGGAAGGGCAGAGAGAATGCCAAAGATGGTTGCCACTGGCACCAGGATTGGCATCAGACCCTCTTTGTTTAGCTCAGGATGCCTGTGATTTGTTCATTGGCATCCGCATTGCAGTGCGGAGTGATGTTACAATATATTGACAACTTCCAGATCTAGAAATGTCAATAGTCCTTCTCGCTTTTTATATGAGAGCAAATACTGAATCTCTTCTGGAGTTTGAAATCAAGACCAATGTCATAAAGTCCCATTGTTGACCAACTTCCCATGCTTTCTTTCTCCCTCTTTCTCTGGTTTCACCCGCGCTTTCCCCTTCTCCATGCTCAGAAACCTCGTCTGCCTTGAAATGTGGAAAGAGTTACCAGGGCTTTGACACACGCTATAGTGCTACATCTGCATCTGATATGGTTTTTTTGGGGAAATATACACATTTTGAAATCATTTTGGATGTGTGGTTTATTGGGCTTTTGCCTTGCATCGCAGTATTTTCTTTAAAGCCCGATGATGCCTTTGTTTTTTAACTTCTATGCATATAGCCTGGTTGACCGCAATTCAGTCCATTTTATTTTTTCTCTGCACTAGCAGAGATCATATTCAATATATTTGTGTATAAAATAACATGCCCCCTCCACCTTACCTAAAATTTGGTAACTCATTTGGGAGCAACTGCATTTAAATCCATAAAAATCACTTGACATTATTGATTCAGAGGGCTGCGCTTCGGCTGTTCCGTTGCTACAAGAACCGCCATTTTGTTTGTGAAGTGCCAGGCGAGGGGGAAAAAAAAGGCAGACACTGTGTTTGATGCCAATAATGGTTGCCAGTGGCACCGAGGTTGGCATCAGACCCTCTTTGTCTAGTTGCTGAATGCCTTTGATTCGTTGGTTGGCATCCGCATTGCAGTGGGCACACTGGAAAGTTTTTGACAATCCCTGAATGAAAGCTGCTCGCTTGTGTGCCGCAGCAAAGCCTAGCTGATATAAAACCTTTCCTTTTTTTTTTTTTATAAAAGGCTTTTTTTTTTTTAAAAAAAAAGATTGTGACAGATTAAAGGAAAAATGGCTCTCAAATGGTCTCCATATTCCCAAAGATATTAAATATGTCCTATGATGCTTGGGCAGGTGGTACCTATTGTCTTTGTTAGTACATTCACAAAAGAAGCAAAACCAAGCCCAAAGCAGGCAAACCCTGTCCAACGCACCTTGGCTGGGACACAGGTGTCCTGTACGATGCAGGCTGTACTGTGACAAACGACGGGCCATGCCCCGGGCACCGGTACATAGGATGCATCCATCCTCACTGACTCTTGCTTTCATCTGCAAGTCTGTGATTTCTTAGGAATTTCAAGTTCCTCAGTTCCCACATTCGCAAATCTTATTAAGAAATATGTTCAGAATACCTTACTTTTCCGTCAAGTGGGTAATGTGTAACAGTTTAAAGGTGACACAAAGTAAGAAAATCTTAATGATGGAAGGACATGTTAAAATCAGACATAAATCAGTCATGTCTGATTTTTCTCAATTCTTCACCAAGATGTTGCCAAGTTTTTAGTGCACAGTTCTGCATACTGGGGGAAATAACCAAAAGGCTAAGATAATTTTGGTTCAAGTTTCCTAGATAGTTAGTATTCATATTGCTTCCTGGTTAACCACCATTATCTCATTAATAAGGAGGATTAGCAGTTCTACCCAAAGGCTGTACAGAAGGAAGTCTGGCCCATGAGAAGGCCTTGCTTGTCCAGACTGTGGCTAATGTGTAGGCAGGAGAAGTGGAGGTGCTGGTGAAGGGCAGTGGACTTACTCTGAGTCAGGGAAGAGTTGAGGAAAGAGGTTACATCACATCACAAAGCCAAAAAAGATCTTAAGAGATAGTAACTGTCATTATGCATTTAACAGAGCAGAGTTTAAACCCAAGCAGCCTAAGTGAATTTTGGACTGTACCCTCCACCCTTATTAAACATGGTTTGAAGTGTGACAGAGTCTAGCCACCTCATTGCTATCATGAATAAGTCGCTTCCTTTATCCTTGTTGAACTTTTAAAATTGTGTCCCATTGTTGGGTGACCGCTTTTGTTGTGTCATTGCTAAATGGTATCATGACTGAAGTGTATTTTGAAGTTGTGAAAACTGACTTGTTTACTGGGAAGTTGGTTATCATTGTTTTTGAAATAGAAGCCTTCCTGGTTGTCACATGGCATTAGCAAGGAAGCAAATGCATAGAACTGTTTTCCTCCTTCAGCTACTTGAATTTCAGAAACCTTTTGGGTAACAATCATTTCTTTATGAAAAGCTCAAGGAGATAATTGTTTGCAATTTGACAGCACAGCTTAACATTTTAATAAATTTCACTTCATTTACAGGTATTTCCCATTGTGGGGGAAGTAAGGTTTCATAACCTGTTCACATGTGGCTGCTGTATGGAATGATACGGTGTGCTTGTATAGTGACATGCCGGGAGAGCATGAAGTTTGTGTGTAGGTAAAATGTTTTAGGTGTGTGTTTGATTTAAAGGGACACAGTTAAGCTTTCCCAACTGTAACTCTTTCCTTGACTCAGTTCAGAGCTCTAGCACATATATGTTTGCATTCTTCTCATACACAAGTCACAAGATCAAGAAAGGTTCTTATAGGCATGTCTTGACCCTAGGCTTCTGGAGACCTTTGTGGGACATATATTATTAGATAAGATACTTAGTATTTTTTCCACTGATAAGGTCAGAACAAAGTCTAAGGTGTTACAAATTCACCGTATCTCTCATGATGTCCCTGCCATGAACTCACTTTGCAAGACAACTCAAGAGTTAAACTCTGAGGTTCCCGGCTGCCAGCTGGGAAGCTTGGTATCTGTGTTCTGATATGGCAAACTAAGCACTTGCATCTCTGTGAATATGGTCTCACTTTTCAAAAGGAAAAAGAAGAGAGAGGGCATGAGAGACCAGGATGGGGTGGAGGACTCATTTGTTACAGTTATGATTTTCATATTCTTTTTTTTAAAATATACTTTATTCATTTTCAACTAGAGAGATGAGAGAGAAAGAGAGATAGATAGATAGAGAGAGAGAGAGCTAGAGTACCAGGGCCACCACCTTGTGGGTCTGGCTTATGTGGATCTTCGGGAATTGAACCCGGGGCCTTAGGCACTGGAGGCAAGTGCCTTAACCGCTGAGCCATCTCTCCAGCCCGATTTTCATATTCTTAAAACTCCATAGAGTGTACTACTTTCTGGAAGCAGAAAGGCTGGTCAGATACTCTCCTGAGGTATTAGCATAAGGCCCCTTTCCCCACTTCCCCCATATACAGAGCACTATATATTATTTATCTAGATTTTTTGTGTCTGGATTTACATACTTTATATACTATATCTCTTATGCACAAGAATGAAAATGATATTCACTGTTGAGGAATAATGGTAGTCTACCAGAACTGGGCACCACAGTGACAGAAAGGGTCTCCCAGAAGACATCACACTGTTAGACACAGTTACAGTGTCCAAATCCAGAGACATCCAGTTGGGCAGGAGCCCTTTGGGGCTATGGCCATTGTATTAGTGTTTAAAGTTCTGTTCCTAAAGGGTCATGTAAGAAACACATCTAAACACAGAGGTATTATAGATTTGTAAAAGATTTAGTGGGATTTAAAAATTTACCTAGTTGTTTTCCCCTAATTTTGGAATTTGGGGGAGAGCTGCCAAAAGGAAATTAAAGTTTTAATCTCCATTAACTTTTTCAAGTTGGCACTCTTGTTTGAAATAGCCATCCTAGTTACTCAAGTAAGTCAGGTCTTTCTCCTCATAAGCCTTCACTCTGCTGGGTGCAAATGAAGAAGTCAACCGGTAGGCTTCTCAAACACTATTTTATGACCCTCCTCCTTTGGCCTTCTCTGCTGAGGGAGAGGGAAGCACACATGGCCAGTCTGAATCTGAATTCCCTCAAATTCTTAAAAATAAAACTAAGTTAGTTCTCATGTCTTTCTTCACAGGGGTTTACATTGATAACTGAATGTGCCATCCAAGACATAATTCTTGCTTTGTTTTGAAGCTTAAAGCTTCTAAGAGTGGGAATCACATATATAACACACATTCCAAAAGGAAATGATTAGATAGCTGAAAATGATGGGCCAAAGCTCTGAAAGTAGCTGTTGATGAAAGTTTCTTTTACTTTGTGAACAAATTGCATTTTCCAGCGTGTCATTGGTGAGAGGAGAAGTTGTGGTGTTTGAGGAGTTTGTCAGTGTATCTATGGTGTTTGTGCTGTGTTGGAGCAAATGACCAGCCAGCATAGCACTCAGAGTAAGTGTTCCAAGTTTCCCCCTCTGTCCTTGTGGAGGGGGATTCATCTTAGAAATCTCAAGGTCTAGTGGTTCTGCGATCAGAAACTCAAGTTATTCCAGCAGCATGCCTCACGCCAAGCCTAGCAAGGAGAGACACTTCCTTTGATGACACTCACTTTTCTGTGGCAGCGTGGTATGTTGTCTCATTTTAAAGTAAGTTCTTAGGTCCTTGAACTCTCATTATGTGATGCGGTTAATTTAACTGAATTCAGTTGTTAGAATTTGGCATAGAGAATAAATCATCAAATTGCTGGGAACTTGTGAAAACTAAGTGCACATAGTGAGGAGTGAGTCTGTGGGATTAGCTTGTATTAGACTGAGCATGACAGGATGTGGGGCTAATAGCACTTGAATGCTTGGGCTTTTTGGTTGTTACATTATTCAGAAAATTAGAAGCAATGGCTACCAATTAACCACTAAGGTGGAAAGGCCTTGAGGCTGAATTGAAGGCACACATTAAAAAAAAATCCTCAAAATTTAAATGACATAATATTCTAAGAAGGGAAAGCTAGTCATTTATGCACATAAATACATTGTTTATAATAAAACACTTAGACACATATTCTCTCTGTTTATGATGATAGTTTATACAGGACAACGTTGATGAATCACAGACAAATTAAAGAACTCTGAATAAAGACTATATAATTGAAAATATGGGGTGATGGATGAAGTAATTTTACTAGCTGAAAGTTGCCTGGAGGTTGTATATTTTCACAATCCCATTTTCAGGCGGTTCAGAGCATGTAGTAAGTTATTGATGAAGCACGATCAGAAAATGGAATTTGTTTAAGCAAGTACAAAGTCAAATAGGAATTGCCTTTAAGTAAAATTCTTCAGTGCTAAGTATATGCAGGTTTAAAATTCTAGTTAGTGCCAACTATTTCTCAACATCACACTCACTGATTTTATATATATATATATATATATATATATATATATATATATATATATATTAGCATGTAATACAATTATTTTTAAGTGAAACTTATATACATTGATACTGAATGAAGATAAAAAGTTTTTGAAAAACCTGATTTTGTACACTCACTTTGGGAAGAATGTAAGCAAAAATGTGTTTGTGTTAACAGCAGATGCTTTAGAATAGAATGAAAGTCTGGACATGAGCACAGACATTAAAAGTTATTTAAAATAGGGTGTATTCTGTAATTCTTATAAGTAGGGTATTAAATTTATGTCTATATTAATGAAACAAGTATGTCAATATGAAGTCCATATCCATTTATTAGTGCATTCCAAAGTGTGAAAAATGTTCTTGCTTAGGACAACTTGTATTTTATTATTCTGACATCTGTACTTTCTGGATGGATTACCTTAAATTTGCTATGCTATGTTAAAAGCCTTGTTTTATGAGGTAGGTCTCAGCTTCTGGCCTTGGTGTCAGGAACCCTGCTACGTGATGCAACTTGCCTTGTTAGGTTTAATTGACCAAAGCTGATGTGTTAAAACAATTCATTTGTGCTGTAACTTATGCCCTGGCTAAGTTGCTACCTGAATCCCTTGACCTTGACTTGTCTGGGTCATGAAATGGCTGCAAGCTGTTTGACCTTCCTATTGTGAAGAATGTCACTGTTTCCTCTCATTCTCTTCTGGTAATAGCTGACAGAAAGGCCCCAGCAATGCTTTACACCCCAGTGGATCCAAGGCGTCCGTCTGAACTAGCCACATCTTCTGTTTGACATGGTCGGCCTTTAGAAGTGACTTTCCTTTGTTTGCTGACAATGATGTGGACAAATTTGCAACCTTCCTTGCTATTGGAGGTGGGGAATCCTGCTCTGGAATTGGGAGGGATTTGGATTTGTTTTGTGTAGATTTTCAGATTCTGTGTTTGGTAATGATACATATCACCATTTCATTCTCCCATTCCTCTGAGGTTGACATCTTAGTCTTTCATAGCTTTGGTTTCCTTGGTAATTACTTGTCAACATTTTCAACTGTTACAATAAAAACAGTTTATTTTCATTATATAGGGTTAGAGTGGTAACCCAAACCCATTTGTTTGGTAACTAATGCAAAAGTCCTAAAAAAAGCCTCCCTGGCTTTTAAGTTTTATGCTATAAATCTCACTATTTTTGTATTGTATTAGAAAACTCTATTTACTAACCCTACAGGATAAAATGGACATTTTAATCACAAGAATAATATGATAACTTATAATATATATTATACTTTGAAGAAAAACCCATTCTCATTGAGGTAAACAGCTAAATTTTGTGTCATTGTAGCAAACTATACTAGGAAATATGCAGGTTTTTTTAAATTTCTGTGGAGACTTTTGCCAGTATGTAAAACTATTTATTTTAATGAATAGAAAATTGTTTTGCTATTCCTCATGAAAACCTCATGTGCAAAAATGGAGAAATTTACCTCAGTTCTCTTCCAAAGCAGTGAAATGATTTTATATTTAAAATATTGGAAATGTCTTCTAAAATGTTAAAACACAGATATTTTTATCCTACCAATCTTTTCATTGCCAAATATGACATTATAGTTCATGATTTTTCCTATATTTGCCAGATTAAATATTTAAAATCCAAGCTGTTACATTTTATTTTTAAATTATTAGAGGAAAGAAGGAAGTTTAAGTTAGAATGTGCATTTTCCTTTCTTGCGTGTCACGTACTGTTTACACGCATATGGGTACACCAACAGATGAGAGACAGTGTGGCTGGAACCTTGGGGAATAGCTCTGTATTTCTATATTTCCTTTTAAAAATATCTCCAAAGAGCAGGTGAGAGATTGTCTTTCTTTCTTCCTTTTTTTTTTGTTCCCCAGGAATGTTCACAAGATTAAGGACTTTGAATCCGTTCAGAATTAAGCATGTCAGTATTGCCATATCTTAGGTGTCAGAGGAGAAGGGCCAATGAAATGCATGAATGATCTCATTGTAGACAGTTGCTCCAGTTTTCCTCTCCTCTCCCATGGAAAACCAACCCAGAGGAGAAATAGCCCTTTTCCTTTCTGCTCATTCACTGATGTCAGTAGCTGTGCCAACGAGGAGAGGAGTCCAACTTGGATGTGGTTAGTGGGCTCGTGGTCACATGGTGGTGGGACTGTGGTGTGGCAACAGCAAAACCTGCCCACAAGGATTTAAGAATGGCTGCGACTTTCTCCAGACCTCTCTGCCTCAGTTCTTTTCTTGAAAGACTTTAAAAATGATCTCAGCTGCTGAGTTGAAGAGTTTGAGCTCCTGGACCGTGGATAATTGGTCCAGGAGCTGAGGCACACACTTGTCTGTTTTGGGGAATTAAGAAGTTAGAGGAGATGTAGCTTCTATCATCTCTCTTCTCCATACCTTTTAAAGTTAAAAAAAAAAATCCTGTTGTTTGCTCTGTGTGTGTGTGTGTGTGCACACACACACACCTGTGGCGTGTGTAGGTGTGCCAGGGCCTTCTGCCACTGCCAAGGAACACCAGACACTTGCGTCACCTTTTGTGTCCTGCTTTTTGAGTGGCTTAAGAATTAAACCTGGGCCAGCAAGCTTTGTAAGCAAGTGCCTTTAACCTTAAGTGCTGAGCCATCTTCCCACCCACCACTTCTCAAGTTTTACAAAGATAAAACTCTGATGTTGGGTTGCTGTAATAAAACCAGAATTTATGAAGACGAAAATTATTTACTTCTCGTAGTCTGGGTCCAAGGTTAGAATGTCAGCATGTTTGAATTCTGGTGGGCTGTGTTCTGGCTTGCAGACCTTTTACTTATTCTGTGTTCTCTGAAGGAGTGAGAATCTCTGGGGGTTTTATTAAGTCATTTAGGGCACTAACCTCATGTGTGAGGGTGCCACCCTCCTGACCTCATTGTTCCTCAGGTCTCCTCTTAATATGTTATATTCAGTCATCAACAGAGAGCATGTGCCTGCACTCTGACAAATTGGCTTCTTGCTCTTCCTCAGCTTGGTTTCCTTTGCAAGTCACTTGCCCTTCATATTCTTTGATTTTTTTTTTGCTTTAGCAAAAAACTATTTTAGAATTGGTGAAATGATTTATGTAAGTAAAAGCAATAATTTACTAATCACCGTCATTACTAAAGTATAGATGGAGGAATACAGCATAAAGTGGCCTTGCAGAGAGGCTACCTACAACAGAAACCACCTTTAGTGATGAGCTGGAGTGAATGGATCTGAAACAAGGAGTCAGCAATGATTTTGTAAGTAATTCCAGTGATAAGACTTTATTTTATTTTTACTTGTTATTTTTAGTTTTCAAGGTAGGGGCTCATTCTAGGCCAGGCTGATATGGAACTGACTCTGTAGTCCCAGGCTGACCTTGAACTCATTCCTTCCTCTGCCTCCAGAGAACTGGGATTAAAGGCTTGCGCCACCACACCCGGCTTGATAAAGAGAGTCATAATCACAGTATTATATACAATACTTTTTCGTGAAGTCTCTGAAGGCAGACATGAAATAGGCACAAGAAGTTTGTTAATCCAGTATGGTCTTGAAATTTATTTAAATTAGAATTACTGTATAATTTCAGAAATGCTTCTCTTCAGATTTCAGAGAATACAGTTCTGGATTAATCCAGAAATATTTGGTTAAAAAAAGAAATAAAACGATTTTATTTTTGGCTCACTGAACAAATAACTTTACTTTGGTATTGAATCAAGGATGTCCTAGCCAGTACTTATAATTCGCTGCACATGAAGCATAAAAGTTTCATGTGCAAAAAAAATTAAGTCACTCACATTTGGGAGAACTTCATCTGTGTTTTAGATTTAGTTGGACAGAAGTGAGGACAGTGTGGCCAGGCTCAATTGCTGTTTAAAAAGAGCAAGTTGCTGGCTTTTAGTCTCTCAAGTCTGAAAATGTCTTATTAAAAAAATGACTCTTAGTTGGGTCAAAGCCTCAGATTGTTTAATTGGTTACATGAATTGTTTTGATTTCATTGCCATCTGACTCTTCTCTTTTAAGTCAGAATTTCCTATTCCTCCTTTTTGTGGCTTTAAGACAATTAGTTAAATGAGCTCCAGAAGAAAGAAGGGAATATTTATTGCTTCCAGTGATTTCACTTTTACTAATAGTGGAACAACTGGACACAGAATGAGAAATGGTTAAAACATTTGCTTCTCCTCACCAAACCGTGACTTGGGGTCAGTGTTTGGCTTCTGTGGCTCTGGTTGGTTGGATTCCTGTGGGCATGGAACTAACTTTGTGTGCCAGGTTCTTAGGAAACTATCTGGTGCCCGGCTCTCTGTGACCCATGGATTGCACCCCTTACTTGCTTTGCACAGCAGGTTTGGCAAGTGAGAAAAATACAAGGGAGATATATTAAATCATATGTCACACTGCTGTAGTGTGAAGAAGCCTCGTCTTCCTCTGTGAAGGACTTGGTAATAATGTTTATCATGTTCTGAAGGGTTCTAGTCAGGAGTTAATAGGAAAAGTTATTTCATGTTTGTTCACTAGTTAAAGGGTAACAAGGGTGTGCGCAAAGCAGAATGAGAACATTGATTGGCTTGCTCAGGTTTCTTGCAAGATTTTTAATAATCTGTGTCATTCCTTTTCTTCTTGTAAAGATACTCTTGTTGTAAAGATACTGTTGTTCTGTTTGTGGGACACTCAAAGCTCTAAGAAATACATAAGGAGAAAACAGTGTATCCCCAATTTTTAAACATTCAAGCTGGAGTGCTGATGATGACAGAAACATTAGCTATTTTTTTATTTCTAAAAACACTTGAAAAACTCTTATTTACACTTATGATAAAGGTAATGCAACCCTAACATGAGAGCATATACTTCTGGATACTAGTTGCATTTTATAGCCTCTCAAAGATGCCAACATATTTCTGTATTCCTAATGATAAAACATCAGTGTTTTAGGATATGACTTGTAGTTATATACAATTTCTGATCTATTTATAGTCTTCAAATAAGGGAAAAGCAGCTTACAGTAATATGAGGATCACTGGTTTTACAATAATTAAATAGACTTGTTATACTACATTAATCCCTTTTGGAGCAGTTGGAATGACTTCTTAGTACTGACAAATACAGCATTAGGGCCTACAATTAATCTGCTTTTTGTATCCAACATTTGTATAATATAAAACATGTGCATAGAGAAATATATTTTAGGTTTAAAATGAGTTCATGGAAGGACAAAATGAAATTATATTAGACTCTTGGGCAATATGAATATAATTCCAAGTTCTGATAAAAGATGGAATTCATTTAGAATGAGAGTAGGTAGACAAATTATTTTTAGAAAGTTTTTTTCCCCTTTGGTGAATACCATGTTTGTACTCCTAGAATTACGTTTTCCCCGAGATCCATGTATGGGACATGTTGCATAAAGATATGCAGGCTGGAATAGGAGCCTTTATTCAACCTGTTATCCAGGTGAGAACACTCTGTTACCTTGTGGTTCTGTTATCTGTCATTGATAGGGTTCCTTATTAAACCCAGAGACCATGAAGCAGACTCGATTTTAAAGTCTGGCCCAGTCTAGTTTTATAGTTCATAGAAATGCATTATACTACAAAAGACTCTTCATTTATTGTTCACAGAGCATCATTACAGGTTTGCTGAAAGGACTCCTGAGTTAGGATTATATTCATGTCTCCTGTGGTAGAAGTCTCATGAGGCATCATTTCCTCTGCAGTGTGGGCTCCTTTATTGTTGTTGAATTTGTAACACTTGGGATGTGAATTCATTCTTGGTGTTGGAGTTCTAGGAAAAGTATTTAATGAACGATGAAGTATTAGTCCAATTCTAGGACAGATTGTTGGTGCATGTACCCGGCACTATGGAAATGCTGAGATTATTGTGTGGTTTGTGGCCATTTCAGACCATGTGCCTGGGACCAGCTAACACATTGTCAGGAAAAAACATGATGTAGCAACAATATTAGATCATGCAAATGAGGCTACTGAATAGTAATAGTTATGGGCAATATTTTGGAAAACACTGATTAGTGACAGTTTTATTATAGCAAATGTATGTATCAAGTCCCCAGATTTCATTGTAATGCACTGAAAACAGATGTCAAAGTGTCCCAAACAGAATTTCATGGTTAATCTACATATTCCATGGAAAGTACAAACAAACCATTTAGAATTCTGTTATTTAATCCTTTTAGAAGGAACAAAAATATACAATTTAGATTTACTCCATTCTTTCTTTTAATTTCAGTTTTTTGTTTTCTAGGGGCTGACAATATATTATTTTTGTTTGTTATTTTCTTAACGTGCACTTGGAAGAAGACACATTTGCATATGGCTATAGTTTTAGTTAATGTACTTTAAACTGTAAGTTTCTGAACATAAGGTCTTTGCATTAAAAAAAAAAAGCAATCAGTAGGTGATAAATTATTTAGTGACCTAGTAAGGGAATGACTTTCTTTTCTTCCTTTGTTTACTGATGGAATTTCACTCTGGGCCAAACAGTGATTGAAACAGCTTTCTAAAGTGGAAGAAAAAAAAATTATTGGCCCTACTGCTTACAATTACCTGAGAGACTTCATGTCTCTCTGTGACTCGATTTCTTTATCTGTCAGGTGAGAATTGATGTAGAGGACATTGACTGCGATTCTTAGCTTTGGCTTGCTAGTAATTTGGCTTCTGCTTTTCATAGCTGAGTCAGTGTACTTCTTGGGAAGCAGTATTTATTAAGCTGTAGCATACTCTTGCTGAATTTGGGTTTTAATGCGCTTTATTTTTTTTAAAGAGTAGAAAATGTGTAACCTTAGTATTGAGTAACATTGCCATGTTGTTCTATTCAAAGTTCAAACATCAAATGATTTGGTTCCATCTAGATTTTTAAAAGCTTACTTTTTAAGAAAGCAATAGAATTTTAGAGCTGGGAGAATCCCCAGAGATCAAAATTTGGAATCCTGAGTCTTAGACTCAAAGCCACTTTGGTTGTTTGTGTTAGTCTTGCTTCTACAGGGGCAAAAGTAAATAAAAAGAAGTGTCACTTGGTGAAAGCATACCAGCAATTTTAAAAAGAGAAATAGATAAAACTCATAAACATCTTGTACGATCATTTGTAACTTATTGAAATAAATTGATTCTAGTATCTAGTATTTTTTATTTTTTGCATTTTCATATAGAGTGCTGAAGTCAGCAATAGTCATGGTTATCATGAAAATATTCTACATCATGATACATGTTGAATGACGGTTTTATAGGGTTCACTGTGTAGATAGGTCAATTGTTATTTTCCAAGGTTTCTGAGCCCCAGAGTAGGTATGAACTTTATTTGGCAGATCTGAGGATCAGATGGGAAGTGGTTGTAAAGTCCTCCTGACCATGTTGCAGAGAAGATGAAAACATTTGTAGTTCTGCTGTGACCGCCAGCAGGCTCTGCACAGTGCTGGGGCATAGCAGCCCTCAGTTCTCATCACCTTCTCACAGTAGTCTGCCATGTGTGTGTGTGTGGGAGGGGCAGAATCTTAATTTGATAACAGTGATTAAAGTGGGGAGAAGGAAAACCTAAAGTGATATGCTGAGAATTTTAATGTCAAAGTTGCTCTTGAACATCTCAGAACTTATCCCTGTAATGAGCAAGATTGAATCACAGCAATTCACTGTCCCCATTTCACTATTTGTGGGTGACTTAAAGACATCACCTTCCCATGCTGGATGCTGGTGGGATGCCTTGTTAGAGTTTAATATATATCACTACTATTCAGTTTCCTAAAACCTTTAATTTAGTTTATAAGAAAATCTCTCATATCAGTGGAATCAGAAACAAGAGTAGACACACCCAGAAATATTCTTGAGGGCGCGGTGTTTATGTATACAGGAAACAAGACTTTAAGATCCCAAATATTTTCATAGTTTTGAATGATGTCATCCATATATATATAAATATATATATATATATAATCTATATCTATGATTTCCCCTTTCTATCCTGTTCATACTGAATTATAGTTCCCTAGATCAAATGAGAAGAAATATTTCAGTATTATGTGTAAGATTACTCTCTAGAGAATAGCTTGGACTATTTGTCTTATCAAAAATATATCATTAAAATTTTTCACTGATAATATGTTTTAAGTGCCTAAAACTTATTGGTATTGGGAACTTTGCCTCAGCAGTCACTGACTGGATGGTAATCCTTTTCTTGTCACTCTGAGTCATTACTTCTCTAAAGTTTATAGGTGTGCATGTGTGTGTGCACGTAAATACATGTGTAGCACATTAACTTTTCATCCTGTCATCTAATTAATATGACTTTATACATGTCATATATATATAGTTAAGGAAGTAGACATTTTTGAAGTCATTAATGCATGTCATTCAAGAAAAACATAAGGCACTTGATGCAAAGGAGGAAATAATTAAAAAGTGTACTTATGGAGTAACATACTGTGCTATTGCTTTAGTATTTTAAGGATTAGGAGAAAAATAGTTCGAATATTAATGACTTTGCCCAAGTAATTCATGCATAGAAAAGAAAGAGTAATGGTCACATGAGCTACAAAAATCCACAGATTATGGAGGCAGGCACCCAACTATGGAACTGTCACATCAACTACTAAATATAGCCGGCTTTGCAGAGCTTGCTGGGAGAAGACCCTGTGGGACTATAATGGAAAGGTCAGAGAGGTGGTGAGTCTTAGGCAGAGTTTTCTCAGGGGTTATGTAATAAAAGCAAAACAAAATTAAACATTAGATACTAACCAGGAAGATACTAACATGAATTGGCGATGATACACACTGTATCGAGAATATAATATCTGATAAGCTTGATGTTTTCTTAATTATTTGCTAAATAATCTATTAGATGTTTTAACCAAGATGGAGATGCTCAGTACAAAATGGCTTTGATGAATTCCTTTCATTTTTTTTAACTGAATAGTACCATTAAGTTATAATATCAAAAATTTTCTTGTACATTTTAGTTTATACATTTCAGTGTCTATCCAAGACATGCTGTTCATAAATGTTTTATAAAATATGATTGTATTCATTATAATATTTTGTTTATTATCTTGAGTGGGAAATGTTAGCATATAATTGTTATGCATTAATAATTTAAGATAGTTCATAATTTCATGAGATAATTCTTTAAGCAAAACAGTTAAAAAATTCTGAAAAGCAGATTACCCTGCAAAATATTTTAAAAATTATTTTGAACTTAGCTGAATTCAGTTTTGGGCCATCATTATATTATTTAGGAGATCAGCTTTGGCTCCCCAGCTCAGTAGAAAAGGTTCTTATTCCTGTCTGATGAGCTTCCTTACTATCAGACTAAAATATAAGCTGGCACTAACTCATGTTTTGTTGTTAGAAACAATGGGCTGCTAAATGATATACCTCCAAATAAACAGTGCCCCACTTTCTATATTGCATGCTCTTAAATAAGTTTATTCTCTGTTCAGAATATAGTGTTTCCACAAAGGTAATTACAGAACAAATATATGCTAGAGTCCTGTGATGTCATATATATATATATATGCGATAGCAGTTTGACAGTAGCTTTCAACCTTTTTGATTTACAAAATGTAATGCTCAAGAGAGAATTGAATCTTGTGTGTGAAATTCTTAGATCCTCTACTTTTATCACCTCATCTGCCAAATAGAACTAACCTGAATCTCAGAGGACAAAGAGGAGGTTTTTCTCATTTTCATACTTCTTAGTCTTTGTAATGGTGAGTCCTTAATATTTATTATTTATTTATTTTTATGTGCATGTGTGTATGTGTGTGTATACACAAGCATGTATGTATGGGTTCTGCTGATTGTATAGTTAGGTAATGATTAGTAAATATGCAGTATAAGAAGATTTTGACTCCTGAGATGTGAAGTCTGTGAGTTCACCACTTTTCATGGCACTTTAGAGCCTTTCTTATGTTTAAAAACAAGCTGCCTATCACTCAGCCAATATTCTCTGAGCAGCATGACTGTGTATCAGGTACGGATGCTGGCACTACATTATAGAAAAGACAGATATTATGAAATCTACATTAATGAGAACAAATTTAAGAAGAATTATTCAATTTTTCTTAACTAAAAGCATTGCTAGTTAAGTGCCTATTAAATACTTGGTGACAAGAGTCCTGGCACTGATTATACAAACATCATCTGCAGGAAGTAACTTATGAGAATTTGTGACAATTTCTAAGACAATAGATCATGAGAATGGATTTCTCTGGTGAGCAAGGATAACTTTTTACCCATATGTCAAGACCTTCATTTGGGTCTCTGTAGTAGTTCATGATGATGCTTCTGACATGCAGCAGTTTATATCCCTGCTTGCAGGAACCTGGAAACTCATCAGGATGCTTTCTGGACTCTTCTCCTAACTGGAACATGGTGGCCTCTGATTGACAATTACTCCATCACACTTAGAAATACAAAATTCAAGGACAGTGGAGCCTGGAGGGCATAGTGCATAACAGGCTCATAATAAGGGTTGTATTTAATTGGACAAATAGCAGAATAGGAGGTGGCATTGGAAAAATCTAGCGACTTCTCCAACTCCACAGCAGCAGTCTAGTGGTGGGCCACATGGGGGAAGTGAGTGAGAGTGCGGACGTGTCCCCTCTGGGTGTGAGAACTTTCCAGTCTCTGCTCTATCACTTGTCTGTGTGCTGTCTTGAGTCAGAGTCTCTCACTGATTCTGGGGTTCACTGTTTACACAAGCCCCAGCCATTCGCTGGTCTCTGTTCCCACTCGGCTGGGATAACAGATGTGTCTGGCTATGTCTGGCTGTTTACCTAGGTGCTGGGGAATTGAACTCAGGCAATCTCAGATACCCACTGGCTCTCATGCTTGTGTGCTTTATGCACCCTTAACCTATGAACCCTTTTCCAGCCCCCTCCAGAGCTCTTTCTTAATTAAGTGGCAAAATTCATCTGTCCACAGGAGGGTAAAAGGACCAAATGAAAATGTTTGTGTAGCAGGGGGAAATAACCCACAAAACCCCTACAAGCCATCTTACTTATTCAAAACAATTATAGCAGTCATTTATTGTATATTTCACTTGTAAATTTTTTCTTTCAAATTTTATTTGTTGATTCTGATATATAAACTTATCACGATTTCCTACTTTATTTTATTCTTCTGAACTAAGCTGTTCTTCTCATTGATTGTTTCTTTCAATTCTACTGCTATGCTTCTTGCATGAGCCCCTGGAGCTGGATATGTGTGTGGGGGGCAATGAGGATGCATTGGGAGAATAAAATAACCTAAAAGATAAGCCAAGAGCCATCCATTGCAGGGCAGCTCCTGAAATCTAAGCTTCGAAGTCTTCGTGATGAACACTACATTTTATCTGCTGGAATGGTTTTCCTTACACTTTACAGCATTTTTTTCTACTATCACAAGTTTGAAAAGTTGAGCTATTTTTCTCAGGTGTATTGACATCTGTATGTACCTGAGTGAAGGGTATTACTGTGGGTTCTTTTATAAGACTTTTCTGAAGGAAATAGATATGTAGATAGACACATAGATATTTTGGTTTCCTTATGACATCTTTGTTGGAACTTTCCTAATCAGAGTCAATATTTCATTACAAACTTTTTGTAAAGGTTTGAGTGCTTGGTTTAAAGATGTCTTAGACAAGAGTGTATGAAATTTGTACACATCCTGGGATTTTATTACTGTTAAATTCATTGTCTTTTTTGGTTTTAAGGGTGGAGTTTCTCCTTAGATAAGATGGTAAATCTTAGTGAGAAAGACTGTGATGGAAGAATTCAGACATGGCCTTATTTTCTCTTTAGAAAAAGAGGAATCTCTCATAATTTTAGTTTTATTATTATGACAATAAGGTAGTAATCATTGAAACAATTAAAGCATGTTGAGAATGTCCTATGCACACCTTGAATTAATTACTATAATCTGTATAATTCTTTAAGGACTCATGTATTACAATCGACAAATTGAAATGAAATATATTGAATGAATGTCCTGTCATAATTTAGTGACAACACCAGATTTGGATTCAAGATGGCCCTATCCCAACTCTAATTCCAATATCGTTGCCTCTGCTACAGTCAGAAGCCTGTTCTTTTAAAAATATTTTTGTTTATTTAGTTGAGTATATACAAATACATGCATATATACATACACACCAACACATACACAGATAGATAGATAGAGAGAGACAGAGGGAGAGAGAAAAAGAGAGACAGAGAGAGAGAGTGAGTATAGGTGGTGTAACAGGATCTCCTGCCATTGCAAACAAACTCCAGACACATGCACCATGTGTGTCTGGCTTTACATGGGTACTGGAGACTCTAACCCAGGCTGTTAAACATGGTTGAGCCATCTCTCCAGGCCAGGAGCTTTTCTTTGCTGGGATTGTTGCTCAGTGGTAAAAGCACATGTTTAGCACACATAAGACCTGGTTTGATCCCCAGCACCACAAATGAAATAAATGCCTGCTCTTCAACCTTCTTCAATAAAACAAAAATTTAAAAGTGTGTTTTCTGCATTGTCAAGGGATATAAGTTGCATTTTATAATCATGCATATCTGGGAAGCAGTTCAGTGGCTGTCAAGGTGGCCCTGCTTAGAGGAAGAAATAGTTGCATGGTTTTCTTTCCCTGTCCACTGTAGGTTTTTCTTCTTGCTACCTGCCTAGATATAAATAGGTTTATCCTTGGAACCTGCATCTCTGTAATCCAGGAGCAGCAGAACTCTCTCTCTGGTATTCTTGGAGACTGCACAGGGCATTTAAATATATAGCTAACATGTTTGTCTCCAAAAATGAATATGGATTATTTCTCTCCTATTCCTTTTTCAGAGAAGTTTATAAAAGGAATGGTGAAGGCCCAGGCTGAATCAACTGGCTTTCTGCAGCATTGACTGTTATCAGGGTTGCTCTTGCCTTGAATGAGGAAAGACATTATGGTAAAGCCTTTAGCTGGGAACTTTCAGTCAGTATGTTCAACTCACCAGAAACTATTCTGTCTAGGCTGGACTGTGGCAGTTAAAACAGGGGAACTTTGATCCCCAAGATAAAATAGGTACAGCCTCCAAAACACTTTTATCATGGTTTTAGTGTGCAGACATTTTTAAAACCAATTTAGTCTAAATTCCTTTAAATATCTGTCCAGTGGGGTGATATGATAATATAAATATATGAGCATTTCATCAAAAATTCAAGAACAGCCGATGCAACTCATTCCTCCAACACCTCAGTCAGAAATAATACTAAAATCCAGCTATGCAGTTAGTTTTCTTTTAAAATGTGTGGCAAACTTTAATGTCTGGAGTTGATGTTTATATGGTTATTTACTTAATCTTTTAACCATGGCAGAGTTATCTTGGCCAGACTAGCTGTTAGGTGACAGTAACGATAACAATGATTCTAACATCTGATATTTACTGAGCACGCACTATCTTCTAGGCCTTATGTTAAGAGGAATCTCCATCACTCTTCTTATGAAATCTACCTGTATTATTGTTATTATCTTATTAGAAAGCTGTTTACCTAGGCAAGATTCAGTCGTTACCTAAGTTTATATGGCAGTGGTTAAAAGGAGGAACAGGGATTTGAACTGGGGATTCCATAGACCTATGTGGCTGAATGGCCAGGCTAAATTCTTCATTCGTCAGAGAATGTGGGACAAGTCAGCACATCTTCAAGAACTTGTCAAACAGTCTTGCCTTTCTGGTCAAGAAATTAAATCACATAAACCCCTCCATGTGTGCTTTTAGGAATTAGGCACATATATGATTTTAATGGCATTAGCACATTCTAAAGATTAGATATATTGACATTTCTGTGAATGTTCTCATTAAAAGTTGCATTGCTTGTAAATTATGCAAAGTATGTCACCACATATAGTATATTTTATGATTTTCACATTTACATTGTTGCTTATTACAGAAATCATGTATGGAAAAGTTATTGAACATAATATTATACATAACTTCTTAATATTTAATTTATTATGGTTGTGCTCTTGATACTCTTGGATATCACTTTTGTGTAGGAGGGGAAAACTGTTACAAGAAGAATTATTATATTCTGTATATAGCAAATGGAATATTTCTGTATATAGCAAATCTAAAGTATATAATTGAGTGACTTTTGTAGAAAGATATCAGTGTAGGAAGACGGTTAAAGCATTTAAAAGTTATCCTCCAAATAATTGTACTTCAGCCCATTTTACACTGAGTCAGGTTTCTTCATGCCTCTTTCTTCTGTGCAAATCCAGCTGCAGAATAAACACCACAAGGTTTTTCTCCTAAGATTTACATTATTAAAAATATAATAAGATTTTTACACAAAGGAGAGTCATTGCTTTATAGAATATATACATTTCATGTCTTTTAGGTGTTTAGAACTGTAATTTAGTAATATATAGTAGTTCATATATACTGTAACTTCATTTTCTTAAAGAAGACAGGCATGTTTGCACACATGTGTGCATCTGAATGTGTGAAACAACGCTTAGGGATTACAGCAATTTAGACAAGGTCATAAGTGACCCGACATGCCCTCCAGTGTGCTGTTTATAATTGCTGTGGTTACTTTCCTTTTCACTGTTTTTACCTATAATGTCAAAACACAATTATATGGAGTTGGTATGTTCACTAATAGCAGTTTATCTCTGCATGGTTTATAGACAGAGTCAAAAGCCAACAGCTATAATTATATCCATGTTTCTGCCTTAGCAGCGAGCTAGGGAAGTGTGGTGGAAGTATGCAGTGGGTGTAGCGGAGCCAGTAGGAATTACAGGGTAACCTCATTGCTCTGCATTCTTTTGGTTTGACAATAATTGTTACTTAAATTTTGTTTTCTGGATTTTACCACTGTCTGTTGTGTTTATATGACCACATAAAGAGCGGTGGAGTTACGTGTCCTTCCCCTCTGTCTTTCTGCTCCTCGCCTGTACTGGCTCTCCTTTCACTTTCTTCTGACTCAGCAGACAGTACATTATAGCTAATAGTTTTCTGAAGCAGCCTGATATTCATGCTCTATGGAACCCATAAGACTTCTACTATTTGCATTGTATGTTTAATTGGATAATTATGGGACCCATGTTGAACTGTTAGCAACTGTCAAGCCTCTGATTAATCCTTTGAAAGTTCATTGGCCTGGTTGAAGTTAGCAACCACAATGCAGATTTTGTTGTCGTTGCTGCTGTTTCATGATTATTCAAGAAAGTGAAAATGTATTTTTTTCCCAGAAAAGTATGTATTATTCCCATTTTGGCTCATCTTATCATGTTGTGGCACAAAAAAGCAATGCAGGTGCTGGGAAGATAGCTGGACCTGAATGTAACCCTCATAATCCATGTGGAAAGCAAACTGGAAAACAAACAACAAAAGCCAAGTGTGGTGGCCCTTATAATCCCAGCACTGGGGAAGTGGAGACACAGGATCCTTGGGGCTCACTGGCCAGCCAATCTGGCCTACTTGGTGAGTTCCAGTTCAGTGAGAAATCATGTCTGCTCCCCACCTCTTCATCACACACACATGTGGACACACACTCATTCCCACCCGGACACAAATGCACACATAAGACAATGCGATTTCAGGGTCACTGTACTTCGTTTTGATATGTCATATTGAAATTTAATAACTCTAGGAAACAATGTAAGAAATCCTTATTTTTTAATGACCACCATGGTGTGAAATGTAAAAGGATCCTAGACCTTCTCCCAAGAAAGCACTTATCAGTTGGATCTGTACCTTCCCAGGCTTTCTTTGATATTTGTACCTCTATTTTGCTATTGACTGAGAAGAGTCTTCCTGGTTTAGAAGAGGTACATTCTCCAAGGAGTACCCAGGAGCTGCCCATCCACTTCCCCGAATTCTCATTTCCTAACAAAGCTAGAGTCTCTGGGAACCTGTTGGAACAGCCAGGTGCTAGTCAATGATTTGCTCGATTCTTTCAAGTTATGTTATAAATTAAATATTGAACACAGGGCACTAGTTTTATGGGCACACTGTCTCAAATCTAGCTGCAAAATAAAGAAAATGAGAATGTAATATTAGAGAAGATTGAAGTATTAAACATGTTTAGCATCAGTTTTACTAAGAAGCTAATCTTAAAGATTTGAAAGAGATGGTAAATATAGGTACTATTTTAAACTTTTGAGTTTAAAACTAGTCCATACACCAGTTCAATGAAACCAGCACATTTATTGTCTCCATTTTATATTTGAGAACACCCCAAACCAAGAAAGGTCATGCCTCAGGTTCACATGATTAGTAAGAGGTAGGATCAGGATTTGGATATTTTGTTAGGCTGTTACTTTAAAGCATCTTCTGAGCTGGTTTAATGAAAGTAATCAGAGATAGAGATAACCTCTTTAGCAGACTTAATGTGAAATGAAGTGTTCATGACTCAGATTAATTTCGCTACCTGGACAATCAAACTCTAGATTCTATCTGTCATTTCCAAAGAGTGCCACTTCTAAGCACCACTTTGGATCAAATTGATAGGTTTCACTATCACTAGCAAAGCAATCCTGCTATTTCTGTTAAAAATGTATTTTGGTGATTTAACTAATGGACAAAAGATGTGTGTGGGGGGGAATAAGGTTTTAGATGTGAAAAATAGGAAAGCAGTTCAAACACCATTCTTAAATCGAGTTTGAAATCTTATTTAGATTATTGGGTACAGTTGGGAGCTTTGTGGGAATTGGGGTTCAGGATGGCCTCTTCATAATACGGCAGTGAGCAGAGAGGAGGCATAGGAGGAATGTACAGAAAGAGCCAGTTTTGACTAGCAGGAATCCATGTATGCTGTGGACACAAATATTCATTGTGGAAAGTTTATAGGTACTCTGAGTTGCAGATGAGAAGCTAACTTCAAATTAGATTTATACTTTTTTGCTAAAGCAAGGTACATTAACCCACATGGCTTCCAAATTCTTTCTTTGAAGTGGTGCTTTGTGACCTGTTTTCTCTGTGGAACAGTCTGATTGGCATTATCTTGATTTTCCTTTCTAAGTTCCTATAGGTTCACAATCTTAATAATTTCTCAATCTTATTCTTAAGTGGAGTGTTAGGTAAAGTGTTTGTGTGAAAGGTGATGAGAAGATGATCTAACTTCAGTAATAAATTTATTCATGTTGAAAATAGGATTCATAGTTTTCAGACTTTTGCACTTTTTGAAAATGACAGTGATCAGTAGAAATAATACTATCACTGAAGAGATAAGGTCTGTGAGAAGAAGATTTTGTTTCCATTTTTGGTTCCATTGTCATCTCATGAGACTGAGCTTTAATCGCCTCCTGTTCAATGTATAACAATTTCTCCTGAGTCCTCATAGTCGTTAAGAGTGCTTCACACACAGACATATATATATATATAGATATAGATATAGATATAGATATATAGATATATCTATACCTATCTATATCTATATCTATATATCTATATCTATAATATATATCTATATCTATCTATCTATCTATCTATCTATCTATCTATCTATCATCTATCATCTATCTACCATCTATATGTTTTTATATACCCCCTCATTCACTAAAATGAAAATTTCCCAAGGATCAGAGAAACCTTACTGAATACAGGTGCTGATAAGGTTTTGTGTATTGACCCCATCTTGGACTTTTAGGTCATCTTAGATATTTTAGCAAAAGCTTTCTAAAGTTAGTTCATATCACCCCCTTCAGTGTACTCAGAGTTTATAAGCAGAGTAGATTTCTACTGCTGGAAAATATAAGATACAAGGGAGAAAAGATAGCTTCACTTCCTGATTAGAACTATTTCTCCTCTTTCCTTTCTCTAGACAAAGTCACTACTTAGGAATCATGCTGGGGTTAAAGGTCTGAATTCCCTATCTTGCAGTTGATGACATTACCTGTTTGCAATGTCCCTTACAGGTTTCTAACCTAGTCCCCAACCCACCTTTGTTTTTCATGTTTTGCTCCCTAACCTCCAAACCAAACGTTCTAGGATATACTCACTCAGGGTGAATATATCCCCTCTTTTTACCTCTGGGCATATATTCATCTTCCTTATGTAGAGTGGTGCTTATTAATTTTTTGCTTATGTTTCAAACCATTGGACCACCCAATTTTGGAAGTCCAAAATTAGTCTTTGATTGAACATATGTATCTTCTTAACAATGTTATGACAAATAGCACAGCTGTATAAACTAATCTTTATGTAGCTACACACTGGGGACTCAATTAACAATGGACCACTGTCAGCATTTAATCCTTTTTACCTCCTAGATTCTGTGAACTTTTTCTATTGGGTATCAGGATTATTCTTAACCAACAACAGAAGGAAATGTCAAATAGTACAAGTCAATTGAAGTTCCCTTGGCTTTCTCTGGGTGACCTGCAGAGGGATTGATGATAATGATAGCTGTATTGATTCTGATTGGGACAGAAATTTAGATGAACTCCTCTTGAAAACTGTTTCTCAATTTGCCACCAATGGTCATGGCCATAAAGAAACCCTCTAAAGTTTGAAGCCACTATGGTGTGAGGCAGGGAAGAAAGAACATGTCTTCTCATGCAGTCACAGGAGACAAGAAGTACTTTGTCATGTACAAGTCTAATTTTTTGTGTGATAATTTCAAAGCATAAGGAACAGAAATCTCAAGTGACCTTTTACCTCTTTAAATAATTTCTGTCTTTGTTTCTTGACAGAAAAAGGAGGGCACCTTGGTTGTTTAAATATGGGGGGAAGCTAGAAAAGAAGAGACACAGCCTTAGAATAACAGTGTACAAAAGTTTGGGTCACGGGTTAAGTGTACTTGACATTTGAACCCCTCCTTGGAAGTCTTTGCTTTAGGTCTATCTGCAGAGGACATCTGAAATTCTTTCGGCTTCTAATCTGTGGCCAGTGAATAAGAATGGATGACAAAGGGGTATAAAGATAGAGCTCAAGCAAGTTGTTTTTAATTCTTTCTTTCACCTAAGAGGACTAATGGAAAGCTTAAATTACTAAATTCAGACTAGACCATTGTCACTACTTGCCAAATGGTACATGCTGGTGCGTCTGTCTAATCCATATTGGAAAGCCGCAAACAGAAGCACATAATTTGGCAATACACCAAAAACATGCCTCGGCACACTTCTGGAAATTCTTCCAAATGACTTAATGATTCAAGAATGTGTGTGTGTGTGTGTGTGTGTGTGTGTGTGTGTGTGTGTATGTGTGTGTGTACACATACATATTGCTTAGAGATGCTTACAACAAATTATCTCAGCAAATTCTGCATATTATACTTTTTCGTGTGGATTTAAGGATGTCTTTCCAAAATTATGAATTGTCAAAAGCAAAAGAAAACCAAATGGCAGCTACTTGGTATTTTCAAAAAAAAAGTACACTCTCTTTAAACCTCCCTGAAATACAGTATATAAAACAATTTGTACTTTAGCAAGGATAAAATATTCTATTTATTTTTAAAATGTGTTTTCAGGTTCTTGAATCAACAGGTGGATCATAAGTGGCAATTCAAGACAAGCAGAATTCTTCAGAGCACCATGAAGAAAATTCCCAAATTGGGAAATTATTCCTTTCTAAAAATTTTCCTTTAACACTTTCTCAACCTTTCTCCTTTACCTGATTTCTGCTTGCTATAGATAAGACACACTTTTTGAAAAAGCACCTAACGAGGTGTGATGGTGCACGCCTTTGATCCCAGAACTGTGTAGGTTGAGGTAGGAGGATTGCCATGAGTTCCAGGCCATCCTGGAGCTCTAGAATGAGGCCCGTGTCAACCTGGGCTAGAGTGAGACCCTACCTCAAACAAACAAACAAATGCACATAAACTGAATTCGCTCTAGAATACTTAAAGATATTTAGAAGATGACTATATGAAGTTATATTAATAAGATTGTTGTGGGGGAGGAAAACAGTTCATAAGTCTTTGATGTGGTCAGCTTTCTCTTGCATGACTATCATTTTTAAAAGCCAGATACTTTTATGTGTTATATATGACTTAAATATTTCAGCAATCTTGACAAGATAGGTACTTTTATTTCTTACTCAAAGATGAGGAAATCAGAGCTCAGAGAGTTTCAAATAAGTCTCCCAAGGTCATGCAGCCAGGAAATGACAAAAGTGGGATTAATTGCAAGTCTTCCTACTTCCAAGGATAATGCCCTTGACATTGTATGCTTCAGCCTTCTCTGAGGGAGGTAAATATTGAAGATCGTCCCCTTTCAAGTATTCATCACCCTTTCATTCCTTGATTGGCAATGCACACTGCTTTGAAGGCAAGGGGGCAAAGATAATGCTAGTATATTTTGTGTCTGGGTGTTTGAATTGTACTTTATATTTTCAAGTTTACAAAGCACTTATGAAGGCTAGGTGTGGTGGTGCCTGCCCGCCTGTAATCCCAGCCATGGGTTGGGAGGGGGGAGGCTGTGACAAGAAGATTATCATGAGTTTTGTGTGGGTTACCTGGTGACATTCTATCTCAAATAATCAAAGCAAACCAAAAGCCTCAAAGTACTTTTTTTTTTTTGGTCTTTTTCTTTTCTTTCTTTCTTTCTTTCTTTCTTTCTTTCTTTCTTTCTTTCTTTCTTTCTCATTTATTTATTTATTTTTTGGTCTTTTTCAAGTATGTTATTTAGTGTTTGTTTCCAGTGATTGAGATAGATATTGTTCCCACTTTAGAATTGAGAAAGAGGATTGAAATTTATTTAATAGTTTATCCAAGAGAAAGTCTTGAGGTAGAATTTAAGAATAACATTTTTCCCTGGTTGTTTTTTTCAGGATATTCTCAAATCCAAAGGGCAAGCATTCTTGGCCTACCACTATATATCATAAAAAAAAATACTGAGTAGGTAAACCTAGAAAAGGGCTTTGTGGTACTTGACTATGTACCTGTGAACACTCATTGCAAACTGGTTACTGGTTATGAGTAAGAGTTTTTTTCTAGTTTCAAGAGAGGTTTTGTTGTGTGGGTAGTTGAACAGCAACAGTTTTAGGTTGTTGGCATATTAGGATTAGAGAAATTAAGGTTACTCAATTTGTACAAAAGTCAGAAAAAATAGAGACAAGCAAGGGAAAGAGAAAATGCATTGCTTTGTTTATCTGTTTTAGTACTATTTGAAAGTTACTCTACGAATGGAACACTTTTTCTTTTCTACTGCCGAATTTCACCTCAGTTCCTAAGTGTATAGTAGAGGATTTCATTGTCCTCCTGTCTCACAGGTACATGCAACTAGGAAATTAAGAAGCTGAGGATTTAAGCCCTAGTGTGGAGTGAAGGGGATGACTCAGGAGGTGGAAATGAGTCCTCCTGGCTGTACCATGTGATTTCTCTTCATTGTGCTATAACTACACTGATAGCTCATTGTTATTCTTTTTATTAAGGTTTTGAGATTGACAGTTGCCCCAATTCCAGGACCATTATGAATTCACGTGCTCATTGATGGAGTGAGGTGAATGTTGGCTGATCAAGAAGTGACGTTAGACAAAGGGGGATCTAGTGGACTGCAGATTACTTATTTAAGTAAGGAGAATTCAGAGTTGCCCTTCTGTGCATGCAGGGACCATGAACTTGGCCCTCATCTGGAGGATCACCGCAGTGTCCTGCCATTGCCTCTGAGGCTACTGGACGGAGTAGACAGCAGCAAGTTCGGGACTTCTGTGATAGTTCACCATGGATTTTTCTCAAACATCTTGTCAGACTTATGGTCTGGGAGAGTTAACTTGACTTTCTCATGAAATCAACCATTCTAGATAGCAAAACTCTATTCTGTCTTATCTAGTGCCCAAACAGTGTTTCATAAAATTTGTCTATGGTTTCTTGTGCTTTTGATTATTTTTCATGAAATCAGTTAATTTAGCTGGGGGGCAAACACAAGTCCACTACCTGTGGTGTATTTTTAAACAGTGTTTGTAAAAAAGATTCTTATCCTTCAGTATACTATCAGGATATAGTAGGCCCCTTTTAAAAATAGATAACGTTCCTTCTTTATTCTGTGAATTTAGAGTCAATTCCTGGGCAGTACAGTGGGTACTTGACTAAGGAAATGTGATCCCAGGAATGCTGTTTTAAAATGGTGTTGTGCTTTAGACTTCGTTCAAATCTAAGATTTCAGAAGAGCCAGTAACTGCAAATAATCTAAAAGGGGAAGAGTGAAGAATGCTTGTAACTTCCCTTTGAAATGAATAGCTTTGCCAGAGCAGCAGCTATTAGAAAAACAAAAACGACAAAGAAAAGCTGCTCAGCCCAGCACAGAGGTAAATTTACTTACATCAGACTGAAAAATGAGGGCTGGGCTTTGAAAAGACATCCCTTCTGAGGAGAGAAAAGCAGCCCTCTTAAGCCCCTGAGAAATTCTGAAAAACATTACAGCAGAAGACTGTTCTTAATATTAATGGATGTCTTCCCCTGTGTGTGTGTGTGTGTGTGTGTGTGTGTGTGTGTGTGTGTGTGTGTGTGTGTAGAAGGCCAGAGAGAGAAGGTGGGGTGGGTGGAGAATTGGAAGATTGCTTAGGATGAACTACCAAAAAAATGTTTAAGTTTTGAAAAGTAATTTGTCTCTGTCATTTTAATCTACCACCATAGAATATTGATCAAGATGGAATGTCGAAGAACATTAGCTGTCTAGATACCCCAAGTTAGCCTGGCAGCACTGTGGTCTTTGGGAGACTCTTCCTAAAACACTTTGTAGATAACCTTGCTACCAGATGGGATCTCAACTCAGGGTCTTCTCTATTTTATGCTATCCGAGACTATTTTCCTGAGCTTAATTGTGATGTGTGTCACGTGATGGGTATCAGTGTGCTGTAGGGAATCATTGCTGGGGCATCAAAGTCCTGCTGTTCTGCCGCTAAGGAAGGCACTTTTCCTTTGCAGCTTAGTTTCTGGAAATGTGAACATTTGTGTTTTCAAGCCCATATACCTTTGGGATGGAAGCAGGGTAGAGATGGGTGCTGAAGCTGAGTTGATGAGGGAATGCCTGGCCTGTGCATGATCTGGAGGATGCTGGGGTTTAAGTTACCCCATTGCTGGCACACTCTTGGAATTTTCCAAGTCAGAGTGACCATACTGATACCTGCTAAGGATACTTTGCAGTCTTGGGCTAACCTCCCAACATAACAGTGGTCTTTGCTTGTGAATGTGTCTAGGAAATAGAGAAGACTCTATTGCATACTCCATATACCTACTCCACAGTTGTGTTTCTTAGGGATACCTATCATCGTAAAGGAATTTAATAATTGTGTGAATCAGTTGTTAAAAAGCAACTTGGGAGTTATTTTCAGAAAAGAGTCATTAACTCCTCCTGGCTGCAAGCTTGTGATGCCACCTTGGACCCTGGCCCTCCCACCTTACAAAATTCAAGGTCCATTCTCTTCAGAGCTGCATGGATCATACACAGAGAAGCTGAGTTTAGTTTCTTTTGATATGGAGGAAAAAGACAGGAAGTTCCCATTTAGAAAGAGTGCCTTGACTTGCTGAGCAGTTTTAAACTCAGGCTATGTTTTCCCAGACAGGGAAAAGCTTCTTAGCATTGCTAACTGGTTAATGAATGATCTTGTCCCTGGCCAGGGCAGACCCTGTTTTCTTGATTTAGGACTGACACTCTCAATATGATCTTAATTCACTTATAGTCTAGGCTGACTAAATCTTTGAGCTGGCAAAGCGGAGTGTCAGGGTTGCCATTGTTATGTTTACTCTGGATTTATATCTTTAGTTGAGGTTAAGTAACTTATTTAAATAAATCAACTCTCAGCCCTAGACATTAACATAAAATTGTTTTCCTGGGAGTAAAACCTTAATTGTTTTGCTTCCTGAGATTTACTTTCATTTTATATTAAAACCTCAAAGCCCTTAGCAGAGTAGAATCTAGTTCTCTGTTAAAACAGGCTCTTCTGGAGGTGTTTGCCTTTATAAAACCAAGGGTAGAATGTTCTTTGGAAGAACAGGTTGTGGCTGCTGCAAGGCATGGCTCTCCTGGAGGGAAAGTAGAAAGTTCAAAGGCTAATGCTGATGTTTCAGCTGATGCTGAAAAAGGTTTCTGTGTTCTGAAACTCACAGCCCAAGGATTTCAAAGGAACCAAAAAAGTTTTTTCAACAATGATGTTGGAGAAAGAGGGAGAAGCCTTAAAAGTTGAGCTGCAAAAATTCTTCATAGGAGCATTAAAGCAACAACACCACCACCACCAACAACAACAACAAACCCCACATTTCTTGTGATTTGTACAGTTAAGTTGCAGATGTGATTTCCTTTAAAATTATGTTCATGAGAAATTCCATTGCTATTGTGGAAGGGTTATCTTCTTATTAATTCAAGTTCAAGTTCTATTTAAAACAATCTAACTTTATTAAAAATGATGCATTCATTTCTAAATCATGGCACAAAGCAGATATGAAATCTTGGGGTAAGATTTTTGTTATAGTTGCTAGTATGAGAAACAATGAGATATTAGTATCTATTTTCGGTTAGTTCAGAATTTATAATGAAAACCAGCTACTTTGAATACTATGAAATATTGGCAAAACAGTATTTCTCATGAGCTATGTTGTGAGATGTAACTTAAAAAATATAATTTATTTGTGTGCACGTGTGTGAGAGAGAAAGAGAGACAGAGTAGGAGTATGTACACACCAGGGCATTTGCCACTGTAAACAAATTTCATATGCATGTTTCTCTTTGTGCATCTGGCTTACTTGGGTACTTGGGAATTGAACCCAAGCCATCAGGCTTTAAGCAAGCACTTTAACCACCTCTCCAACCTGAAATGTTAGACTTTTAAGTGTGTGTGTGTGTGTGTGTGTGTGTGTGTGTGTGTGTGTGTGTACTTTATGGCCACTGAATGGGATTTGCCTTTTAGCAATGCTAGTTTTATTCACTCATGGCTAGGAAATAAATAACTCATGACAAGTTTTTAAAAAAATTATTTAATGTAGTTTTTAAAGTTAAATTTATTAGCAACATGGAAATGTCATTTTGTACATAGAAGGGCCCCAAATGGCATGGGGTCACATTCACTATGAACAATTTCTTTGGCTCTGTGGGGTAGCTTTGTAGAACATTTTGGGTTGTCTAACCAATTTCTTATTGGATTTTTAGAGTGTATCCCTGAAGTTCCCTGTTCTCTGACGTTATCTCCTCTATTTAGCTCCATGGAGCAGCAGTGTAGTTATCTGGCCTCTTCATCAGCGTCATTCTGAAGGAATGGATCCGTATTTGCTGCGTCGGAGAGGGGAGCATGTGTTTTGGCCAGCTGAGTCTCTTGGTCTAATTTTTTTTCCTGGTCCTAATACATGTTTATTCGTACATGTGACAAATCTGCAGTCGTGTTTTCTTTCTGGGTTATAATGACTCAGATGTCATAATTAATTTGATGAGCAGGTGGGGGTTATTAGCCTTGTGCTTCACTTGCTAATAGCTGCACAGTTTTTCTAAAGTACTCTTTCAACTAAGGAGGCATTTCTTCACATAGAATAAACAGTACAGCACAAAAGCCTCAGTTAGATAACTATCCGTGGGCTTGAAAAGCTGCCAAGCAGATGTTGTTATTGGAGCTGGCCCAGGCGAGATTGGGCCAGGCAGATGCTCATGGGGAGGGGAAGGAGGGGAGCAAAGGGGGAGGAGAAAAGAGAGAGTAGAGGTTGTGGGGAGAGGGGGAGGTTCCACAGGACTCCAATGCTATATTTGCTGGGGCTGGGCCTGATTTTGTTGGGATGGGAGGTGTCTTCTCTTCTCAAGAGCCACCTCCATAGTTATGAATCCATCCAAATGGGGATGGGTGAGGGGATGCTTTCTAAAAGTCCACACAGGAGCGAGGCTGAATATTCATCCAGCAGTCTGAGACTTCTGGTTTGCATTAGGAGGGCTGTGTGCAAAGGGGCTTATGGAGACTGCTTCATACCTATCCACGTATGTAATGGACATGACATTTACCAGAACTCATAGGTTCTGCTTTATTGCTCTAAATTAGGTTGTGCAAATTTAAGACAAAATGCTTGCTTTGTTTCCTGTCACCTCACCATATAATTTTTCTTTGAACATTCTCCATTGCTTACTAAAATGTTGCAAAGTAACATTTAGTAAGTAACCACTTACTTTTCAAAATTAAAATCAGTCTTGGAGCTAGTCAGATTTGTATGAGGTAAATGTGTGGAAGGTTTTATCTAAGCTGATCTTGTTTCAGCTCTTAGCCTGTGTGCATGCGTGTGTGTGTGTGTGTGTGTGTGTGTGTGTGTGTGTGTGTGAGATCTAAAGCTTTTTAAAACTCATCTCTCACTCCCCTCCACTAGATTAAATTCTGTAATCTCATTTTTCTTTGAGCCGATCTCAAGCCAATGGTCTGAGGATTTTATAGCCAAGGGATAATTTTTGATAATGGGCTATTAAAACACTTGCAGTGCCTACCCTGTCTTTCAGATTAGTGTGTGCACAGATTGTCTTTCTGGGGAAAAGTCCTTCCCTTGGCAATAAGCAGCTGATTATGTGCTGTAAGCAGCATGAAAGCTTCCTGGAAGGCCTCTATCCCAAGCACAGGTACATCCAAATTGATAAATAAAGAAAGCAGCTGCACAGTATGAACAACTCTGTCCAGGACTTGTGTTCCAGTTTTTGAAGGAAAACTCTTATTTTCCCTTATTCAGATAGATTTGGTGCTGAAAACAGGACCATCTAAAAGTTTCCCTAGCAATGGAAGCGCAGTGACTTGAGGCAGCCGTGGAAGGTCATGTCACTTTGTTGTTGTTTAGAGTGTGCTGATTAATAGAGTAACACGAGTAACTCACTAGACAGGTCAGGTAACACCTGTGTAAATAATGAAATTGCACTTCTAACATATGTAATAAAAAATTAATCAATAAATGTAGCCTACTACATTTTTATTTTGTTTACCTTCATTTTTATTTTGTAGTTTTCCTCAAGGATTCATGAAAGAAAAACTTATGAATTCTGAGAAGGCAAGATAATTTTCTTTCCAGTACATAGTTTTTAGTAGGAATGAGATTTTGTTAGCACAAATTAAAACTAATATCCTCTAGCTAAAAGAATACCTCTCACTTTTGCTATTAATACTTTTCACACAAAATTGTACATACAGTCATATGTGGAGTAACTAACATGAAGTTGACAGCTATGAAACTGAGGTGATGTACATTATATTGAGTGTTGGCATGAATTCTTTTCTTTTTCATGTATAAAAGTAGGTTTCAGACATGTATACATCAGTGCACTGCTACAGTGTGTTCAGATGGTTTGTACAGTCTCAGGGCCATTGTCTTAGCCTGTGGTTTGTATCACTCCATAGCCTGACAGAGACATGTGGGTGAATCCATCCAATGCTCTCTGTGCTTATTGGTAGTACTTTTGGAAAGGCTGTTATAATTTGGTAAACTGTATCTTGGTTGAGCTGCACTGAAAATAATGAAGCAATGGCAAATTAATAGTTCTGAACCTTACACTTAAAATTAGAAAATGTCTTCAAATATAAGGTATGTATATTTAAAAGGAGTATGTAATGTTCAAAAGGAGATAAAAGTTTTATGCTTTGGTGAAGGATTTGGAAAACTAATGTCTTTTATGGCAAGTGTGGATTAAAAGATGCCTAAATAATTTATATGATATTATATGTGATATCAGATTTAAGAATATAAGTTTATTTAAAAATTTTTTTAAAAAATTTACTTTTATTTATGACAGAAGAGAAAGGACAGGCATGCTAGGGCCTCCAGCCATTGCAAATGAACTCCAGATACACGTGACACTTTTAGATCTGGCTTTACTTGGTGGGTGCTAGAGAATTGAACTTGGGTCATTAGGCTTTGAGGGCAAGCACCTTAACCGCTGATCCATCTCTCCAGCCAGAATATGTTTAGAAGTGAACAAAGTCTATAAAATATTTTTAATATAGTAGAAAATCTCATAACATGAGTCATTGCTAGGAAAAAACATATATGTATGCACGTACTTTGGAATATAAGTTATATTTTCAAAACAAGAACTGCAAGCAATAATTACAACTATAGCAAGGTAGAGATTGATATTCTTTCCTGTGTAGAAAGTCGCACTATACCTACACCTTCAGCTGTGTACAATTGAAACCCAAAGGAACCAGTGTCAGCGCCTCTTTCTCACTTTCAATTTTGCAGATGTTTAATTCAACAGTCACTTCTTTAGTGCCCACTGTATACCCAGGAGTGTGCCAATGGTTGGGGATATACAGAGAAGAATAAAGTGTTGATCTCTGTTCTCAAGGAATTTATCACCTAACCTCATAATGTAAACGATATGTAAAAGTAACCATCTAACTTGTATAAAACAGATGGAAGAAATGCCATACAATTGGATAGAAAATACTATTGGAAGGTGCAGAAAGATATCAGTAGTTAACAAGATTCAAAGGCAGTCTCTTGTGATTTAAGGAATAAACGTGTAAGATGTGGCAGAGATGTGAGACATGGGCTTCCTAGAGGCTGAGTCTAGCCTGAGAAGAGTTAAGTTATTGGGAATTGGTGCCCTGCATCAGTGGTTGGGGGTCCTGAATGATCGTAGAAAGAGTGACTGAAATTTGGCTTTTATGGGAGGGAGTGGACACAGCTGTAAAAGATTTGCTGAACCATTAGGGTTGCTGAGGGCTTCATCCTCCCAAAAGAGTTTCCAGAAGGTCGCTTCTCACAGTTATGGCAAGGTGGACTTCTAGACTATATTACCAACAGAATGCAGGATGGTTGGGGGAAGAAGAAAAATGGAGTCAGCAGAGGAGATCATTTTAAGCCAGGCTCTTTCATTTGCATATGAAACTTTTAGTATTTTTGTCTTCTGTTTATAGATGACAGACAAGATACAAAGATTTGGAACATAAAATATAAATACATGTTTGTTCATCTGTTTGGTAAGAACATTTGAATTGAGTATCTATTACAAGTTAGCTACATTTCTAGGGCTTTGGGCTTAGTACTGTGCATGAGAGACACTGTGTTTACCTTAGGGGCACTGACTGCCTACTGGGGCAGAAACATGAACAACTCAGTGCATTCAGAACAAGTGATTGTAGATTACAGTAACTGCTACGAGTAAACACAGTGATATAGTGATATGGAATAAGTTGGAGATGAGATCTAGGGACTTTAGTGAGCCAAAGCCTGGATTCCTTCTGGAGAAAATGAGTTGTGCGAAGGTGAGCTGTGATCTAATACACTAGTACTGTGGTATCAGTTTGTGATTTCAATATGTGCATCATTTTATGAAAGTGCCTTTGATTCATTTTCACTTCCAGAGGTGCACCAGGGACAGTTTCCATGAGCAGGCACTCCTTTGCTGTACTACTGTGGAGGCTACCTTTGCAGGATCCCCATTTAACTCTAGGTGGGCTTCACTGTCAATGATGCATTAAGAAACATTTCACGTGTAAAGGATCCTTAAGTAGAAGATCTTTGCTGATTTTTGCAAAATCTACTTCTTCCTATTAAGTTGTCTCATTATCCCTTATTCAACACTCTCCCATTTCTCTGAAAAATAGCCTGCAGGAAGCAGATTTATCATTTCAGTTTCAGACATGCTCCTTTCCTGCAGTTGATTCCCACAGTGAGGGCTGTAAAGTCATACTGGGGTTCTTTTTTTCCCCCCTTGTATGCTAGGAAGCTCAGAACTGAAAATTTGTGTTCTTTTGTCTCCTTTCCTCTGTTTGTATTCCATGATAGAATTTTCTCCTTCATTCTGCCTTTATTTCTTGGGTTTTTGTGTTTCAATTTACATTAATAGATTATTGTAGCTTTTGATTAAATGGAGCACTAAGCCATTTGTAAAAATAAATAAGCTTGATTTTTAGGATTTTATTGAGGACAGACCACAGAAATGTACAGATTCTAGAGATATTTAGAAAAGATACTTGGTTGTGAGTCCACGGGATGGGGAGAAAGGAAGAAACTGATCACAGCACTGGATGCACGCTGAGGCTGATCACACAGAAGGCAATATCAGAGGAAGAACAGATTCCAGGCCCAAGACTAGATTTGATTTTTAAAAGTCAATTAATTAATTTGCAAGGAAAGGAGAGGAGAGGAGAGAAAAGTAAAGCATGGGCACCACAGGGCCTCTTCCCACTGCAGATAAGCCCCAGACGTGTGCCACTTTGTGTAACTGGCTTTACATGGGTACTGGGGAATTAAACCTAGGCATGCAGGTTTTGCAAGCATGTGCCCTCAACCACTGGGCTCTCCCCAGACCAACACTTGATTTTAGATAAGCCATTGATCATGTGTCTTGCTTCAGTAGATGGCAGTCAACTAAAATTCTAGAGAACAAGAGATATTCTGAGTAGGATCATGGAGCTGAGAATTATGAAGACTTGGAAGTCAGTAGGTCTACCAAAGAAGGCTTGCTTCTAGAGCAGATCTGAGGATATTGTTGGACCCTTATTGGAAACCTATCTTGAGTGACTGTGGACGAGAACCCCAATCTCCCTGCCCTTAGCATCTTTCTGTACCACCCTTATTCTTCAGGGGCCAGGTAATAAGACATTTGTATGATGGAAAGTTGATCTATTCCCTTGTTCAAACTGGTTGTTCTTCTTATATATGCTGATAGAACTTAAGAATGTTCATTTTTCTTTTTCTTTTTTTTTTTTTTTAAGTTTTTCAAGGTAGGGTCTCATTTTAGTCCAGGCTGACCTGGAATTCACTCTGTAGTCTCAGGCTGACCTTGAACTCACAGCAATCCTCCTTCCTCAGCCTCCTGAGTGCTGGGAGTAAAGGTGTGTGCCATCATGTCCAGCAACAATGTTCATTTCTGAATGAGCTCTTTTTTTCTGCTGCTCTACAGACTCACTGAATAATGTGTTTTTAGTGCCTAGCTCAAAGTTCACCTGAGTTCTGACCTTAATTCATATTTATTTCATGAATAATGAAAGTAGGAGTCATCCTAGAATTGAGAGGAATGCTGTCTCAGATGTCAGGGTAAGATGGACGAGTGTATTAAGAGAAGAGCATGTACTCAGTCTACTGATGTCCATGGTCATCAACTTGGGCTTCCACAACAGAATACCACGGCCTGGGTGGCTGAAGTGCCAGAACTGTATCTTCTCATATTTCTAGAGGGTGATTGTCCCAGATCAAGGTGCTGGCAGGTAATTTCCTCCTGAGGTTTTTTTCTCTTGGCTTGTAGGCAATTGTCTTCCATGTCCTTGGTAAGAGGGGTAAGGAGCAAGCTAGTACTTAGTTTTTCCTCATAGGAACTCCAGCCCTGTCATACAAAGGCCCCATTCTTGTGACCTCATTTAACCCAAATTACCTCCATAAACACTATTTTCAAATCCAAAGACTGTCCTGCTGACATTGGGGATGGGCTTCAACACTTACGTCTTAGGACACAGACGATGATAACCTTATACTTCCCTCACAGCTGGACACTGTTGTGGTTTGAAAATAGAAAAATAGAGATTCTCATGTGATATTAGATACAGTTTATAATGGGAGGTGTCCAGCTTGTTTTAAATCCTGTAAATTGCTGGCATCAAGATCCATTTCTCCCAAATCCACAAAGTCTCACCAGGAAATCTTTGGGTTTTTCTTTACTAATCTTGTTGAACTTCCGGTGTTGTCCACTCCATCTGTCTTTCTACTCAAAGAACATTATTGATAGTGAATGTGCTCAGGCTCAGTTTAAAAAAGGAGTTTCATCAAGCATAGGAATGTGTTAAGGAGGAAAGTCATGGAAGCTGATTTCTTTTAAAATGAGATTCAGTGATTATCTTCTGGGTTGTCACATGCATGGATAGACCCAGCCTTGTCCAGGAGGGATGGGGAGAGCCCTGGATTCCTGTCAGCCTTCTCATTGGCCTGGACTTTCTCTGCTTAGAATTTAAATTCCATGTCTTCCAGGATGTTCAAATTCTTTGTTTTTCTACATCTTAGAATTATGATCTGTTGAAGTTAAGAATTGATCCAAGAAAGAGTATGTCTCTAACATAGAGAAGACATTGTTGAACAGGCTTTGAAGGGTTCCTGCAAACCTTTGTTTTTTTATAACCTGGCTAACCCTCAGATACATGTAAACCCATTACTGGTTATTTTTCCTCTCCCAAATGCTTTTTTACACAGACCTGACTTTTCTGCACCATCTCCCTTTTGTTTCTTTATTCCTAGAACATCGCTTATTGGATATATACTCTCAAACAAAAAGACAAATGACCCAGAGGGAGAAATTACCTTCCTTGGATCTAAGAATGGTTGTTGGCTAGGTTGGCAAAATAAGTCCAGGGTGTTTAAGGGGCCAATTCTTTAAGGATGAGAGAGGAAGGAAAAAGACCATTTAACTTTTTGAAGCATAATGCATTATTATTATTCTTAGTAAGAACATCTATTTGCTTTTTATGGTTATTTTTAAGTGGTCACTTCTATATTTCTGTAATATTCACTGGGAAATTGGTTCCCCTAAGGCCGGAAGTCTGAGCTAGAGGCAAAACCTTTGAAGTTGTCTCTTTTCTTCCTTTGTACATCGGAATAAATCAAAACAAATCTCTAATCCCTTTATTATATTTGACAACCACGGATAATTTCTACCCTGTGTCAGTGAAATCAGTTTTTTCTCACTTGAACTGAGGTGTGTGTGTGTGTGTGTGTGTGTGTGTGTGTGTATGGGGTACTTTTTAGTTCTTGCTTGCATTAGGATTCACAAACTGGTCAAAAGAGCATGTATAGTGGAAGTGGGGATCAAGTATCTGCCAAGCCCTGTGGACAAGCCCTGTTGCTCGAGTTCATAAGGAAACACCACTTACTTTCACTGCATTTATCTCTGGTTCACATTTCCTCTGGCTGTTTCTAAACTCTCCAGTCTTGAACTTGATTCTATAAGTCTGTGACTGCTCTTTATAAGGATATATTTGCAAACTCTGGGTGATTTTTCCAGCAGTATATGTGAGGCATCTTGATAGCAGCCTTAGACTCAGCCTCGCAGGTCTCTTCACACTTACCAGGAGTTCCTCAGTTCCATGTTTACGGTAGTTTTGAGCGAGGCCTTTAGGGAGATATGCTCAAATTCCCTTTTGCTCAGAATTAGTATATGTTAGAATATTTTAAACACAACCTTTTTTTCCATAGATGAATACAGATAGTAACTGACTTTGAAAAATAAAAGTGCATTTTATTTAGTCAGAGCAGTGAAGGAGAATATGGAAGGTGAAATTCTTAGAGGGTTTCTTCCTAGAGAAACCTGGAGTTTTGCACCTTCTGGAAGCAAAATCTTTCATGCCATCCAGTTAGCATGGAAACAGCCAAATTTAAGTGATACATTCAAAACAACACCTTGTTAAATGTAGCTTGCATTCGAGGCTGTAGAAATAACAAAACCATGTTATAGGTTAAGACAGAAAGCCACAACAGCCCTCAACATCAGCGCTTTCCTTTGGGGTGGGGGAAGTGAACCAGATGTTTAAACAATATGGCAGGATATGTGCTTGCCACAGTACTTGGAGACCTTGGGAAAGAAATCATGTCTGCACCCCTAGCGTTTCACAGTTTCAGACCCCTGACCTAGAAATAGTTTAAACAGATGTTTAGTTCAAGGGATTTATGTCGACATTGAATTTTTTTTCCTCTTTTGGAAATGGCTGCCTCAAAAATGATGCTTTTTCCTTAAAAAAGAAACAGAGAAACAGGGACATCTCAAAACTTTAAGTTTCATGTTGAAACTCTTCTAATGCTACAGATCAAAACAAACATGGCCTCCCTAGCAGTGACTGTTCAGACATGTTAAATCCAGACTGAACAGTAACAGAGCTTCTTAATGAAGAAAAGGCTTTAAGAAGACTTCTAGTGAGTATGAGCCAGAATAAACTGTGGCCTTTTGCTTTTCACATCTCTAGTGCTCATTCTTACCTTTCTTTCACCCCCATCCCGTCCCATTTGCTCCTTCCTGCAGAAACCATTCCTCCCATCTTGAATCTTGGTGTAAGGAGTTCATACGGTAATTTGGATCATTGCACCATCACTGCCTTTTATGAGTGTTCGTTTCATATCTGAAATGTTTTCATGTGCATTTGTCCTGCGTTGACTTGCAGGAGGAGAAAGAAAGTAGTTTTTTACTGGAGGCAAAACAGCCACCTGTGAAAACTAACTGTGTAGGTAGAGGTTTGATGATATCTCTGGGAGGAATCCAAGCGGGGAGAAAGCAAGTTCTTAATCTAAAAGGAAATCACCTGTATGCCAAACTGACCCTCTTCTTCAAAGCCAGGATTGAAATATCCCCTCAAATGGGTGGCCTGTGTTTAGGAGGTGGGAAGGACAACCAGAGCTAGAAGTCACAGTGAAGGCAGGTGCAAATTAGCTTAGTGAGCTGACTGCATCAATCAGTGAAAAATGACCAACATGATAGACTCAACTTAGCTGCCTCAGTATGCGCTGAAATGTGAATGGTGCATCCTTCCAAACAAAGGTGTGAGATGCTACTCCTTTGAGAGCTTTCTTTCTTTCTCCTCCTGAACTCTTCTCTTTCAGTCTTTTGGGCTGCTGCTTTGGCTTCCTCCCTCTCTTTAATCCCATCCCACCAATCCTATGTTAAGTGTTCCTTGCCATGAAAAGTCAAAATCAGCTTTAGTGCTGAGGCAAGAACCAGTATTGTAGGCCACCTCATGTCAACACTGTGGAACTCGCTTTGCTAACTGTCACATAGTCAGAAAGATCAGGTCCTGCTACAGCAAGCACACGCTCCCTCATCCTGACCCCAGCATAGAAGACTCGTCTGTCGCTAATCGTCTACTTGGCAGAATATGAGCTATCTTGGAAAGTTCTGCATTTTTGTTTGTTGGTCTCAGTGTTCAATGACTATGGCCTTGGCAAGGGTTGTTGTAGACTAACAGACCTTTATGTTGACTTTGTACTTTTCCAGAAAGTGCTGACAGAGCACAGGTTTGAATGCAAGTGATTTTTATATGGCTTTCTTCTATGGGAAATCAAAACGATAGAGGACAATGACCCATCGTGTGAAACACCATGCAATTTAGGGAAACTTTGGGAAAAGTTTGCTGATTCTTAGAGGAGACCAATAAAAAAATCAGTTATTAGAAAGTAACAAAAATTTTTCAAAGCTACACAAACTAAGGACATGAATGAAAATGATGTTTACATGTTTTTAAAAGGAAACAGTTTTGTTTGGAAGACCCTACGCACATTGGTCAATGCCTTTGGTAATGTGTATGAGTGCATCTGTGGTACATTGGCACAGATGCTGAGCTGTGTCAGGGAGCTGCACATAAGAGAGCAGAGGGCTTTATCAGAGCCCCATGGCCTTTGATTCATTGACTGGAAAGAAATTAGATTTCATCTCTGAAGTCCATGTAGCTCCCTCCTTTGCTTCCTTCCTTTTGTTCTCCTCCATCCAGTGTCTTCTTGGCTTCTTTCTTGACCTAGCAGTTCTGTTAGCCTCTGCTAGCAAAGGACCTTTTGACTTCCAAGTACCACTTGGGCTCTTCTACTGAAATGAAGTTCCTAACAACAGGTACTCATCTATTGGCTGGGTTGGAAGCCTACTTCTCAAACTCAACCTCAACTACAGCCAAATAGAGTATTTGTGTCTCACCAATGTGCTTTTGATAGAAGGTCCTTGATTGTTTGTGTGTGTATATGTGTGTGTGCACACACATATACACACACACCACAGCATCCCTCCTTTTTAGAACCTAAGCCCAGCGAGCCTTTACTTATAGGGGAAATGCCTCCTCCTTCCTACTGAAGATTTAGTACACAGAACTTGATCAAGTGTAATCCACAGTCAAGTCCAGTTTACTTTCACAGTGTCATTTTCATATATGGTAGATCCCAAATGTTCATGACTGATTGTCAAGGGATGGATGATCATGAACTTCTAAATGTATAGGTAGAGTTTTAGAATTTATTTTCCCTAAGTATCAATAATTTTTCAAGAACCATCCCTTGCTTAGACTTTATTGTCATTTCCATCACTGTCGTATGCAATTGACTTTTCTTTCAGTAACCTTTCATGTTTTTAAACAATGAAATATTGTTTCATAAGCTTTATAGGTGAAAATAGAGAGCAACAAATCTATTCCCAGATATGAAGTTCATTGACTACCTCAGAGATTCTCTACAGCAGTTTATGCCTGTGGTTAAAAGTTTTTGGAGGAAATACGTATCTAGATACATCCTCCTTTATTCTTATTTCATCAGCTTTAGAACATGGTACATGGAGACTACTATTCTACTTGGACACTCAAAGGAAGACCAATTCTAGAAAGAAGGCTTCGTGCCAAGAGCCATTGACTATATGCTTATTAACTGTGGAGCTCATTTTAAATTGCCAAGTCTTAGTTTGTGTGTATATGTGTGTGCATGTGTGTATATGAATGTTCATGATAATATATGTGTATATTTTTATAATAATTTTGTGCAATGTGCTTTCAAATGGAAGGAGATCCTTGATGTCCTGATTTATGAAGATAAGGTATAAAACTTTTTAAAAAAGAAAATAGTTTGCAATGAGGATAGAGTCGAAAAGTAAACAGTTGAAATAACAACATTGTTTCTCAAAGTAGTTTCCTGGTTCATACTGACAAAACATTCCTGGTTTGGAATGGTTTCTGCTGTAAGCTATCCAGGAGCAAACTCAAAAATACATGGCTGGAAACAGCAGCAGAGAGTGAACAAGAGGCACAGGGCTGAGACTTCATGGGTCTCTGTTCACGAACTCATGAGCTACTTATTTCTCTTCTTGCCCAGTGGCAGCAGCCATCGTTTCCAGGAGACATTCACTTGTGCCGAAGTGCTCTCAGGTACCTCCTGGACCACGGGCTGCTCTTGCCCACTAGCCCAGTTCTTTTCCTGGAAGGGCTGGATTATTCAGCGTGATCCTGAAAGCATTGCTCCTTTACTAATAAGCATTCGAGGCTAAACAGCCTGTTGGTTAAATTGCAGGTTGGAATAAATTGCCCTGTTAAGTCAGAGCAGTTATAAAACTGTAGTTGATCTGAATGAGTGTTCTCAGTGATGATAAGCTGTACCTTTGCTTTCACTGAATTCATATTCTAAAATGAGTCATCAACTAGTTCTCTTATGCTTACCATGTCCATAACAGAACACTCAAAGTGCTTGACAACAGCCACAGCCACTGAAAAAGATAAATGGGGGAGGGTGGGAGAGTCTACCATCCTCAGACAGTTTAGTAAAAATCTAATTATAGCAGAGACTGATACAATGCTCTAAGAAAACCTTGTGGCTTTAAAAACAGTCTCATCTTCTGTAGCACTGTAATAAGGAATTCTGCATACCCTTGTTAGTAAATTCAAAGACAGCCGCCAGCAAATTCATTATTATCCTCATGGCTGGAATGAGCTATCATTGAAAGAATTTTGAAGTTTGATCCCTTGTTCATTCAGCACTGTTGAACTCGGCACCAGAGATGCTGGTTTTTGCAGTGCTGGGAATTTAGTCCAACATCAGCTGGCAGAAGAGTGTCTTCCAATATTTCATATCCATTGCAGCCATGCAGTCTCTTGACTAAGACCCAGCTGTACTGTATTCTTGGGCTAGACTCAGTTTTACATGGACATCATCTCATTTAATAGTCACAGAAGTTTTGTACCTGTTCTTATTGTGTAAGTGAGGGTCCCGAGGCTATGTGTTAGCTGACTTTCCCAAGGATGAACGACTCGGAAATGTCAGAGTCAGGTCTGAATCTGGGCAGTTTAGCTTTAGAGCCCAAACCATTAGTCAGTCCTGCCTGCTACTCCTCCTTCAAGGCAGCTCGACTCTGATTGGTGCTCAGTTCCAGGGAGTTTGGGACACAATCATCAGAGCGGTAAAAAAGATCAAACCGAGTCATGGAAACTTAGTTCCTGAAGGGCAGGGTTTGAGAGGAGGACCACTGAATGTGCTGCCTGTCTCAGTAGGTTTTGCAGAATGCTGCTGGGATTGGGGCACTGCTCCAGCAGATCACTCTCTGTCTAGGTCCTCTGGTCCTTCTCACCCAGTTGGTCTTGTCACCTTGGATCCAGTTTTATGAGCTCATGGTGATTAAGTAACCATGATTCTTAAGGTTCTGTGACCTTGACTGCCAGACAGGCTTGTGTTCCTGCCACATTTTCATGGTCTGGCATATTCACTTTCCTTCTGCAAGTAAGCAGTGTACAGGTAGGAATATGAATGAGTTTCTCTCTCGCTGTCTCTCACATACATCCCTCTTTCTCTTCTTCTAGTAGTCCTTCTCTCCTTCCTGAATTTTCTTCTATATTATATGCATAACAATGAAACTAATAGTGTTTAAGAGATTTCATTTTTTTTAAAGAAAGGGAACTTAACCCAGTTAAAATGCTCTAGAAATGTATGTGCCGAATAGGAATGTGGTTAATATTTTTTTTTGTGTGTGTGTGTGTGAGACCACATTCTTTCCCCAATCACTGATTTTGGGATTGAATGAAGGGTGAAATGGAAATTATTAAGATAAAATTACAGTAAATTCTCTTCCCCCTTCAAATGCAGCGGCTGTGGAATCCGCTGAATGCTTTTGTTGCTTTTATATGTGAATATTGTTAGAGGGAGTAGCCTCTGGGCAAAGAATTCAAAATGAATGCTTTGTTTATTTTTTTTTAAAGATGTTTGAGTTTACCTTCACAGTAGCCCTTTGAGGGCAGTTACTGTCATTAGCTTCATTTTGGGGACCGACCACCAAGAGTACATAGCTCATATACTGTGGGCTTAAGCCTGGACTCCAGATCCTGTGTATCTATCTACTACCATTTTAGCATAGCTGTGAAAAAAGTAAATGATTCCTGGAGTCTGGGGCTAACTTGAGTGGATATAGTTGAAGTAAATGTTTCAGAACCATGTGCAGGCTGTTATTTGGTCATTTTTCATATATGAGATTTACACAGTCAATTGAATGCTCCGCAACATGGAGCAAGACTAAGCAATGAGTGGGATTATTCATAGGTAATTTGTAATAATTGTGTGAATGTCCAAAACTTTCCACATTCCAACTGTCCCATTAATAAAAAAAATAACCATAATTTTTGATGCCTTCTCAAAGGAGCAGGAGTAGTCTGTCACTACCTATAAAACATTTTGTATAAATTAAAGCATTATAACATGTTAGTATTAATGACATTAAATGAGTTTAAAATATTTTTATTTTATTTTATTTATTTAAAAGCAAAGAAAAGGAAGAGAGAGGAAGAAAGAGAAGAGAGAGAAGAGAGAGAGAGAGAGAGAGAGAGAGAGAGAGAGAGAGAGAGAGAGAGAGAGAGAGAGAGAGAGAGAACATCCACCAGGGTCTCCTGATGCTGCAAACAAACTCCAGACACATACACCAGTTTGTGAATCTGTCTTTACGTGGGAACTTGGAAAACAAATCTAGGCCTTCAGGTTTTGTAAGGAAGCATCTTAAAACACTGACTGATATCTCCAGCCCTACATCTGAGTCTTGATAGGTCATTTCTAGGCATTAGTATGCCGGACTTTTATGTTGTGCTTAGGTTATGTGAAGTTTATCATCTCCTAAGTCACTGACCACTCACACATTTAATGAGGATTATAAAACCAGGTAATGTCAGATGTTCAACAGCAATGAGACATGTTATAGGAGAGACTTAAGCACTATTGAGGTCCGTCTTACATTAAAGAAATGTTATTAATCTGTAAAACCCAAAATGTTAAACAGATTTAGCAACATTTTTCATGTAGTTGCATACCAAAATGTGTCCAAGTTTTGGATCTTTTTGGTTTAGTTAAGCTTATTTCAGTTTGATGTTTGGAAGCATGATTGCTACTTTAATAAGCAAATACGTTCGTAGCTTAAACATTTTTGTCCTAAGTACAAGGAGGAGAATTCTTGCTTACACCTTTGGCCCCTTCTTGTTAACACACACATCTACACTTGGACACACTTCATCCCAACAAAAGAACATTCAGAAATTCCTTTATTCAAATGAATATAAGGTTTTCTCCTCTTGTTGAGACATTTATAAACATGTGATAATTAAATTATTTATCTTAGAATCCTATGTGTTATTATAACACTAATAGAGATAAGATTTTGGATAAGTAGAGGGCTTTGAAGCATTCAGTACGGAATGGATGCATAGGATATCAGTAAAAAAAATCAAGCTCTATCAACTCACCTCAAATCAGCAAATGATTATTGCATACAACCCCCCCAGCCTGATGTTGCTATGCTTATGTCTGGTGTAGGGATAAGATCAGTAAGTAATACAAGGCCATATCAGCTTTGTCTTTGAGTGGGATAAATATGAGGTTTTGAAATACAGTGCAGACATTCACACCTGGTTCTGGGAAAGAAGTAGGGTTTTTTGCTGTTTCATCCATTGCTGTTACAAAGAACCTGACCAAAAGCAGCTGATGGGAGGAATGATTGGATTGAATGACTGCGATAACATTGGCTTTGAAGTCGCCATAAATCTGTTTAAACTTTTTTTTGCTTAACCTTTTTCATAAATGTAATGAATGAAAATTATGAAGTATCAATAGAAAATATTTTTCTTTTGGTCTCCCTTTCTTCCTAGAAATAAACATATCTTCCTTTCCTTCCTGTTCTCTTTGGCTTTATGATTGGTTCTCTCTCTCTATTCATCCATTTATCCAGTCTTTCCTTTCTTTTTTTAAATATTATATTTATTTATTTGCAAGCAGAGAGATATAGTCTTAGACACACACAGAGAGGGAAAGAGAGAGAGAGAGAAAGAGAGTATGGACACATTTGGGTCTCTAGACACTGCAAAGGAACTCTAGATGCATGCACCACTTTGTGCATCTGGCTTTATGTGGACACTGGAGAATTGAACTGATGCTATAATACTGGGGAATTGAAGGCTGTTAGGCTTTGCAATCACTTTGCAGTCACTTTAACTGCTGAGCCATCTTTCCAGCCCTTGTTTTCATTTACAAATAAATATTTGATTAAAAACCTATAAATATAATGATCAAATGAAAAATATAATATTTTAAAGTTACACTTCCAAAATTTTATCTATTCAAAAGTGAGTTTAGGGTTGGGACCTCTATGAGTTTGAGGTCAGCCTGAGCTGCAGAAGGAGTTCTGTGTTAGCCTGGGCTAGTATGAGACTCTGCCTCAAAAATAATAAAACAGAGTAACAACAAAACAGCTCCCACACCCAAAAGTGACTTATAATGAATTCATGTAACTTGGAGTAAAAATGCCATAAAATAGTAATAAAGAGAGTTAGAAATACTTCAAGCAGTGTTTAAAATATCTTGCATCATTGAACAGTATGTTCCAGACTTGATCCATGGAACTTGTTGGCTAGACCATTCACTTGCTGTTCCTGATGCTTTTTCCTAGATGAAGAAAGGGTTAGAAGTGAGTCTTGCTTTAAATTCTCTGCACTGTATGTTGGGGAGTGAAATAGTTTTTCTCACTAAGAGATAAGGGTTACCACAGTTTTCAAAAACAGCTACTCCCTGAGTGCATGTACCCTTGTAAATCTTGTAGCAACTGAAAAATATCCTGATAGATGGTAAAAATTAATTAATATCTTACTACCATGCAAAGAATGTGGGCACATGTTGATAAAGGTGACTAAATCCCGCAGTTTGTGCGGCTGGCCTGGTGAATCTCCAGCAATGCAGCAGAAGTAAAGGCAGGAAAAACTGTCATTTGTTTTCTTACCCAGTTGGGTATTTCTGAAAGTTGGACCTGTTTGTTTTGTTCTCTGAGTGGACCCTGCCCAGTGATCCTGTGTAGTTCCTGGTCCAGGGCAGACTTGGGTATGCAGGATGCCTGGGCAGGGTTTGGTTGCTCTGAAAGGGACACACTGAAGTAGCTGCAAGAGGCCCGTGGCCCCTGGGCTGAGGAAAGGAGCAGCACCTTCTTGTGTCTTTGGCCTCTCTCAGTGAAGTGCCCGCCTGGCTCACTGATACCACTCACAGTAACCTGAATGACTGGTTATTCTGGTCAGGAGAAAATAGCACTGACATCATGTGATTCTGGCAAAGTAAACCACATTGGAACTTGGCCTTTGAATCCCCAAGGGCTGGCAGCAATCTCAGGGGTTGGCTGGGAGCCCCATTGAGTTCACTAGTAATCAGTTGACTGCTGAGCTGGACAAGCTGCCCTAGTTTTTCTGACAAGCTCTGTCTAAAAGAATGATGGGCATTCTGCCATTAGGATTTTTTAGCAGAGTTGCTAAAGATTAACTCTTTAGCTACTGTACATATAGCATGTCCTTCATTATATGTTGGTATGCAATTAAATTAGATAAAACCTTGGAGGGAAGGTGCTAATTCCTCATTCAATTACTGCACCCGGAATTCCTCTCTTGCACAATATATACCCAAAGGCAAGGAAAAATAACGTAAAGCCTTTATATGCATGTTTCAAAGGAATGCCAATGTACTGGTTTTCCTTGAAGTTTCTAGTTTGTTGTTTTAAACAAAATGCTATAATCTTTAATTATATAAATGTCAGATGGTATATCTCAGCCATACCCCATGAGAGAGGTGTTTGGAAAACTATGAACTTTTAATATTTATTTGTTGTGACACATACCCATGCATCTATTTTCCAGAAGAGCTTTTGACAACTCTGAGTACCTCAGCAAGAAACTATTGGCAATCAGTTGTTGCCAGTTCAGAGAAACTAATTCTTTTCGATAATCTGACTTTTCAATGGAATTATCAATCTTTCTCTTACTAGAAAGGATGATTTCTTAGTAAATTTAGTTCTTTTCTCTATGGGCTTAGAATAAACTACAATTCATAGGGTTCACCAACAAGTTGATTCAAGAATTCTTCATGCCTTGTTCCAGTGACTCAGAACTCCTGGGTTTTGAAGAATGGTTTCCTAAGGCGCACTTTCTCTTCTACAGTGGTAATGGACACTGTAGTCCTATGGTGGTGGGTCAGCACCCCTGGGGGAGTGTGAGATTTTCCATGCAAAACTCAAGGACCTTAACATCATCTTCTTATTGAGCTCATACCTTAATTCTGCCTTTCCTTGGTCTTTCAAACAGCCATATTTGAACAGTGGGCCAAATGCTTTCTTGTGTTGAGGAGGCTTGTGAGGCTAGCAATCCTAGACTTCATCACTCCCCAGAGAATTTACAAGAGGATCCAGAACATAGGCTCTCTTAGGTTCCATTTCCCTGTTTCACTTGTTCCCCTCCTGGGAGTTCAGTGACAGTCCACAGGCCCCTGCCTCACGAAAACCCACCTCCATGGCAGAGCTGGACATTTAGTGCGATAGCCTGTTAGATGCAATGTTAAAGGGAAATTTTTAGTGTGTTACAAAATTGACTTGTTACATATTAAGATTTACAAAGAGCAGATGAAAGAGAATCTGGAATTTCTAATAGAGTTCATTATAGATAGGTGAAACTTCTTAATAGGTTCATGCCTCCCAGGTGGAGCTTCAGAGGAGGAGTAGAGATAGCCACAGTCTTTGATGTTCCCAATAGTCCTGCATGGTTGAGGAATTCCTTGACCTGATCTTTTGGAGGAGAGTATCGCTTCTCTCTATTGTTGGATCCTAATTTTACCCAAGAAGGGGCCTATCAAAAGCAAACAGTTAGTGTCTTGTGCCTCATCTCTCCTTCCTCATTCCTTCCCCGCGTTCCAGCTCTTCTTTCTCCCTCCCTCTCTTTCACTGACTGTCCCTCTCCTCTTTCCTCTCCTTCCCTCACTCTACCATTGAACTTACAGAGCATGTGACATGAGCAATGATGTCCACTGGGAGCTTCTAGACCATTATGAGAAGATTGTCTCAAAAGCACACAGAGATACACGTAGAGTGAGCGATTATGGTAAATGGCTTTATAATAAGTAACCAATGCTATAAAATTATAAAATGAAAGAATCTTGTAGATATGAAATTTTAGGTGTTTTGCCAATTCGTGGTAATAATTAAGAAAATCAAGAAATTTGACCTGATATTCATCTCAGTTTTACAACTTACCTTTTTAATTTTAACTAGGACAAGTTCTTTGAGTCTTAATTTCCTTATCAGTAACATAGGAATAATAACATCTACCCTTAAGGTATATATAAGTAGAAGCATTAAATATGAAACACATAAGTTGACATGTGTAGAAATTTAACAACAATATGTCATTATCGTCAATGCTGTAATTGACTGAAATGTGCAAGAGCTATTCTGCGGTCATATTCAGATGTCACTGAAAACCTGGTTTGGAGCATGTTCTAGTTTGGGCCGTGCCCACTGATTCCCAAGTCAGTTACAATACATATCATTAAAGGCTAAACAGTGCTCTAAGTAGTCTCAACACTAATATGGGGCGCTCCATAGCTGTACCTTCTGATCTTCCGGCCAGTGGCCACCCTGAACCAATCCCTGAAGGGTGTGTTCTTCTCACTGGCCGCATCCCATCTCCAGCCTCTTCTGGGAGTAGAGCCTGAGCCCCACCCCGACTCTAGGTGATCTGAGAGAGGCAGGAATAGTCGCTCTCCAGAGGGAGCAATGCTTTACTACTACAAGAAAGGGTAGAAATTATGCCGCCGACAAACTCAGACATGCAAACCAACCAACCACACAGATAGATATTTGTTATAGATACAAAAAAATTATAACCCGCTCCCCCGATTTTGCTTTTAACTTAGGTAGGAGTGAAACTGTTAATGAGGTGACATCCAGACATGCAGAATACCTACTAATTACTGAGTCTTGAGCGTATGCCAAACTACTTCTGTATTTTATTTCTGATCTTCACAGTAATCCTACATGGTAAGCATGAACACTATCTTTTAACAGAATAGGAAGTGGACATGGAGCTGGTAAACTTGTTCAAAGTCACCCAGGAGTGGGGGATAACCACTAGATCATGGATGTGGTCATGTTGTGATACCGCTGGTACCAGTGCCATGTCCAGCAGCCCTCTGTGCCAGAGGATTGCAGCAGTGTGCCTTCTAGGCCGAGATGACTGGCATTGTCTCCTGTGGGAAGTAGGCTAGGCTTGTTTTCCAGAGCATGATTGGAAAGCCAGGACTTTGGAGTCCTAGTTTGGTATAGTCACTAACTTTCCTGACACTGGATGGCCAAGCAGCGGCCATCGACCCTCAGTTGGCTCTCTGGAAAATGGTGATAATACTAGTAGATAGTTTGGAGATTAATTAGTTTGTAAAGTTATGTGCACTTAGCATTAATTACCCCAGTGCTTTTTCAAATTCAGCCTTACCATAGTCGTAGAATATTTACATTTTTTCGACTAGGATATATGTTTCAGTCAGCCAGACTCACACAGAAAAGTATTGTTGGCTGTGCAATTCAAACAACAGAAATTTATTTTCTCTCACTTTTGGGGGCTGGAAGCTGGAGAGCAGGTGTTCACATAGCTGGGTTCTTGTGAGGACTCTTCCTGGCTTGTTGAAGGCTCCCTTTTCAATGTATGCTCGAGGCCAAGCCATCTAGTGTTTCTTCATGTAAGGAAGGGACTTGTGGAATTTTTCTTTTTTGAATGTGTGTGTGTGTGTGTGTGGTGCGCCATGAACATGTGAGTGGAGGCTAGAGGAAAACATTGGATGTCTTTGTCTTTGACTTTGCACACTTGCTTCATTTTGACGGAGGGAATGTCTCACTGAATCTGAATCTGGAGCTGCCTTTTTCGGTTGAACTGGCTGACCAGTGGGCCCAGGGATCTTGCTATCTGCTCCCTGCAGGAGTAGGGTCACAGGTATGCATAGCTATGCCCAGCTTTTAAAAGACTTATTATTACTATTTGTTATATGGATCCTGGGGATTAAATAACTCAGGCTGTCTCAGACCCTCATGCTTGAGTGGCAAGTGGTCTTGGTCTCTAACCACCTCCCCAGTCTCTCATTTAATCTTATCTCCATAAAGGCTATATATTCTCATTCACTCATATTAGGTACCAGGACTTCACTCTGTAATCTGGGGGAGCCTACAATCAAGACCATAGTAGAATTTTAGTAATTTTACAGGAATCTCACATACAACCTATTATTTCTCTCTGGGTTTGTCAAGGAACCAGATGAGAGCATTTGGTGTAGGGTGTTTTCTAATATTTATTTATTGATTTTGGATGAAGCTGTTTTAAGTTATTCACTATATCATCTAGATGTGAGCTATGTGTAAACAGAAGAACTGAGAGCTCAACTGAAGAGCCATCCCAGGTCCCCTAGGGAGACTTCAACAGGGAAGGACATGGTGTCACAGGGCAAATGCCCTCACAAGTGAGAGGCAGATCAGCACCTTGGTGGCTGGGTCATCATCCCATGAGAAGTTGTGGTGGCCTGTGCTCTTATGACAGTATGCTATTCAATATTGTCAGCTTGACAGAATCTAGAATCATCTAGGAGAGAAACTTCTGGACATATCTCTGAGGGAGTTTCTAGGTTAGGTTAATGGAAATAGGAAGATCCATCCTAATTTTAGGTGGGACCATTCGATGGGCTGGTGTCCCAGATGAAACAAAAATGCGAAAGCAAACTGACTACCAAAGTCATCACTTTCTGCTTCTTGACTGTGGATTGAATGTGACCAGCTGCCTTCTGCTGTCCTGCCTCCCTGCTATGACGGATGATAGCCCTTCAAACTATAAGCTGAAGAAAACCCTTCTCCCCTTACATTGCTTCTTGTCAGGTCTTTGATCAGAGCAACTCATACATTGAGGGTGTGGAGAACAGTAGAAGTTGATTCCCTACTCACTTAGAATGGAATCCAAGCACTTTGCTAATACTGAACATTTGAATTTTATTCTAGAGATACCAGAAAGCCTTTGAAGGTCTTCAGGAAAAGGAGAAGGGTCATAATTATGTATCAGTTTTTTAACAAGATACATGTTTATTAGAGAGCTTTGAGGTCTAGCCCATGCTACCACACTCTAGGATGCCTTGCCCTCTCTTTACTCGCACAACCTTCTGCTTGTTGTTCCCCAACCCCCTGGAGTGATATCTACACTATCGTCATTCCGGACCTGTCCTGAGGGAATAATCACTCCCTTCTTTGTCTCGCTTCTGTGATTTATGTGTGCTTTTACTGCTTGAATCCCATCACAGCCTAGTGATGTTTTTATTTTTCACTCCCACTGCTTGACTTGAAGGACCTTGGGGAAAGGGAGTATGTGTTTTTTCAGGTTTGTTTCATTGGTCTTTTTTGTGTACACAGTGTATGGTCTTTGGTGCCTCGTAGGGGTTTTTATTGGCTGAAGGTAATACACTAAACTGAAGCTACTGTGAAAGTCAGGAGAAAAGCAATGGTGAAGGCTGCCTTGATAAGACTAGAAAAAAGAGGCTGTAACACAGGTAGAGATGAAGAATTGGGGATGATTCTGAAGACTCAAGCTTGTTCATTTGGGAAAATGTTATTTCCCTTAACAGTGGCAGTAGAAGAAGCAACCACTCTGTTGGAAGATGAGTTATCCACTTTGGTTTTTCCTTTTTGGAAAGCAGTAATGCCTCACCAGCGAGTAAAAAAATACACATTTAAAATTAGCTTGTTGGTATTCCAAACCATTGAAGCTAAAGTTTGGTAGAGATTAGAGGTGGCGAGAACCTTAAGGATATACAGCTTTGGGGAATTCAGACTTTGCAGGAAAATGAAGCAGGTACAGAATGAAGACAGTTCCATGTCACAGAAGTCAGGCACATGTCTGTGGCCAGTGACTTTTATCATAAAAGTACTTTTGGATAATCAGAACTCCAGCATCAAGCATCATAAAATAGTATGTACTGTTTTCTCAGGACTCATTATGCCTTGGTGCATTTTGCTAAATGCTTTTCCAACATAATCTCGTTTGTTTCCAACTTTAAGCCTGTTATCCTTGTCTAAACAGTCTGCAAATTCAAACTCAGAGCTAAGTCATATCGAAGACCAAACATCCAGGAAGTATTGGAAATGGACATGCTTTGTGGGTTTGGTATGCTGCAGGAATACTAAGTAGTTATAATTTTGTGGCACAATAATCTGTGGAGATCATGGAGTTTACCTTCATCTATAGAACTCACTCTAGTCACCCCAGTTCCTCAGAAGAAATGCAGCTTTCTTCCTTAGATGGATGGGAGAAGACGAGGAGTTACATTCTTTTTGACTTTCTCCCATTGAAAACATCCAATTCAGAAATGTTAGGGAATGCAATATATCCAATTACAAACATGTTTTAACTTTGTTTTCTAAGGACAATAAAAAAATAAAAATTCTGTTATAAGGACAGTAAAAAAATCTACCATTTTCTTACAAAATATCCATATATGCATTGTGCAACTTGAAATTTTATGTAATAGAATTTTTTAAACAAGACCCTGAATTTTTACAATGTAGTTTATGTTTGGACAGTTTTGTACATGTAGATAATGTATTTTGATCATCTCCCCCCATTAAGTTCTCTTCTTCCCCTTTACTCACTGAACCCCTCTTCTTTTTTTCATTTTTAAATATTTCTATTGGCTTTAAATTATATATATTAACACAACAATATGCTCCGTATCATAGGTTATTAGATAAAGCCATTGAATCCATGATGACATTCCCTTTTATGCATTAGTTATTCTCCCCCCCCCCCCCATGACTCTTACATTCTTTCCGCCTCCTCTCCCGCAAATTTCCCTGAGTCATAGTGGGTAAATTCAAGTTTTCCATAGTTATTAGGTTTGTAAAAGTCTCTAAATTTGTGTTTTGGACAATTTTGGGCACCCTTGGTGCCTCTCTCCATTGTCCTTCCATAGGTTATTTGCCTTGCTGTGGGAATAGCTCTTTTGCTCATCATCCTAATTCCTTAGAGGTTTTGTTTGGGATCTACATGGATCGTTTTCTTCTTGGGTGTCCCCTGTCACATCAGGTCCCTTTGATGGAGTTCCGTTGTCCCAGGTTCTTGTTTCCTTCTGAAAGATACAAACAGTCTCCAGCAGAGTGAGATTATTGCTCAATTGAGACAAATATTGCTAGGTTGGTGAGTGTTTGGAGGGTGTAGCCTTTCTGAGGACCTATGGTTAGTGAGGACTTCCCCACGGAGATGGATGAACCCCTCTTCTTGCCAACTAGTCCCACTTCCACTTTGATGTCTCTGTGTTTTTGGTAACCCAGTGAGTTTAATTAAGGTGCTTGCATGAGCACAGGAAAGGGCACTTATCAGAGCATGAACAACTTACCAGTGGCTACACCAAAAATATCCCCCCCCATCCATTACCTTCCAATAACTCCTTTGGGAGGGGAGATGAGAACCTTATAAGCTCTTACCCCATCCATGACTATTACTGACTGACCTCATCTTGTACAAGCCTCGTGCAGGGAACAGCAGCCACTGCAAATTCACCAGTGCAATGATCACAGGAAGACAGTGTCCCCACAGCCCTGTGCCCCGTCTTCTGGCTCTTACATTCTTTCTATCCCTTTTCTACAGCATTACCTGTGCCTTGCATGATATCAATCGCCTGTTTAGTGCTCAGCCACCAACAGTCACGGATTCTCAGCACTTTGACAGGTTTTGAGTGTCCCAGTCATCATCACCCACTTCAAAAAGGTTCTTCTCTGACTGACCAGAGCGGAGAGCAGCTCTCATCTATGGGCGGAAACAGAAATGTTTAGAGAGCTGTGTGAGGTACACACCATGTCCATTTAGCCAAGCAACCATAGAGCCTATGACCTCCAGGCTTTTGATCCTGAATATTTTTAATCAATTGTTGTTTAGTGGTTCCCTGCTGTGCTATATGCTTAAGAGACATACCCAGAAGCAATTCCTGAAAATATTTGCTCATAATGGCTGCACTCATTGCATATCTTTTGTATATAATTCAGGCAATATAATTATTGCATATGATAGATTAGCTTTATAGCAGGAAAGCACTGATTTGTATATTTTACTGTAGTGCATTGTTAATTCTCAAGAGATCACGATATAGTAATGTTCTTTTTTTTTTTTTTCTAAAAAGTTTGGGCTGGAGAGATGGCTCAGCAGTTAAGTTGCTTGACTCCAGAGCCTAACTACCTGAGTTCAATTCCCCAGTGCCCATGTAAGCCAGATGCACAAAGTGGAGCATGCATCTGGAGTTTGTTTGGAGTGACTCGTGGCCCTGATGTGCTCATTTCTCTCTCTCTCTCTCTCTCTCTCTCTCTCTCTCTCCCTCTATATCTCTCTGCTTGCAAATAAATAAATAATATTTTTAAAAAGTTGAATTTTGGCCCCAGAACCATGTTAAAGCATTAACATGTGCCTGCAGCAGTAGCCTGGCTTCCTCTAGCTTTGCGCCTGGAGTGGCTCTCAGCAAGGCCTTGGTCTGGCCTGGGCTCACCCCTCCCCTTCTTCCCACTCCAAACTTTCCTACAAGGCATCCTAGTCTTTTAGGGGATAAGCTTTTCTGCCTTTTATACAATCTGAGATCAGTTTGGGACTTCTTAGAAAAACCTTTTACATAGAAATATGCCAAACGAAGTCCAAAACAGCATGATGTTATAATGAAATGGATGGGCACAGTTGAGTTTTTTTTTTTTTTTATTTGATTAACTAAATCTAATCATGGACAATTTTCTGGCTGGACTTGTACATTTGTTTATATCGTTTATCTTCGTTTATTAAAACAACAGTATCAACAAGTAAACAAGAAAAAAAATTCAAGCAAACCAACAGACAAGGCCAAGCGTTTGTTACATCTATTCTAGGTTGCAGACTCTAGAGCTTATAGTGATTGGTGTAGTAGGAGGGTCAAAATAAGTGTGACTATAGCTCTCTTCCCACCCGATGGTTTCTGTTTCTGATTCATATTTGTTTTGGAATTGCATGTTAGATTCTCTGCTCTCAACAACCTTATGCAAAATATTTTTTAAAGGCAATCTAAGATTCTATATATCTTCAAATCAAATTATTGGTTATCTTTTCTTCAATTTATGTACCAGAAGTAAAAATGAAATTAAATATATTTTTAAGAACTCTCTGGATTCCCACTAAGTAATTGGTTTTCATAGATTCTATTTCTTTAAGGAGAGAAAGAAAAAGATTTAAATTTTTATACTATAGTCTGATGACTAAAATAGTTACAAACTTTGTTAAATCAGCTCACTCTTGTTTTACATAACTGTTGGATTTCTTTCAAGGTGCTGTCTCCTAACCAATGTATGTACAAAAAACTGCAATTTACTATAGATATATCTTGATGTGTTTAGATTTGGTATAGCCTCTTATCTTTCAAACATGCATCATTTATTTAACATGCACAGGCATATGTTCAGAACAAAGTTATTTTCAGTGCATATATATTCATTAGCCTCTGCGTGAAAGTACATTTCAAATGACCATTTCAATATTTATATTTCTTTTAAAACTTTCTTTTCTTACCATCTTGGTTTAATTGAACCCTAGGCCTGAACACTTTTAAAGCATTCCCATGGAGCCAGGGTACATTTGAATGTCTTTGGCTGGTATAAAATAATGGCTTTGTGATCATATCCCCATGCATGATAAGATATGCATAAGAAGAAATCTGGTACAGAAGTATAAATAATACTCATCTTGAAGCCAGCATCTGTCATCTGCTTCAGCAGACAGTGCTTGCTTTCTTCTGAGCACAAAAAGGGCTGAAAGATTTATGTAGCAGCTTTGTTTGTGCTCCGTGATGCTTAATCAATTTTTATTAAATTCTAAATGAAGACTTGGCTTTTACTACTACACTGACATTTTTGATATATACAGCAAGGAGAAAGATCATGAGACCCTGAAAAAGTTAGGCATAGATGAGAGCCACAGCCCCAGTCTCCTTCCTCCTCCCAGACTTCTCTTAGTAACTTGTAAGACTGACCAAGTTCTTATAGGAATGTATTGGGAAAGGAAAAAGCCAGCTCAAACTTTGGACACTTCAGGCTTCTTCAGAGTCTGGGTATTTGCTATGTGTTTTGAATACTGTTGTGATGATCTCTATGTCTGAGAAAAGAACACATCAGTTATTCCAATGTGCAGATAACGTGCACATTGTACATTTAGAAGGTTCTGATAGACCCACTCACCAGCCATGATTACAGAGAATTCTAGTTTCTGATTTTAATAGAGGCCTAACATATGAGAGGTCTCAGACAGATATGAGTATTATAGCCATTTCCTGGACAAATTGTCTGATAAGTTCTATATTTGGAATTTTCTGGCCTTTTCATCCAGAATCTCTTAGTTAAATTCCAGCATGTGGAGGAGGCCCACTCAGAGAGACCAATTTATAAATGGCCATCTTATCTTAGGGGTCTTATGTATAAAGAGGTCTTACAGTCTTGAGTCAGACTGAGTTGTTTTTTTTTTTCAGGAAAAAAGTTCAAAAGTACATTTTTGATTTGTTTTTGATTCTGTATAAGAGGAGAAATAATGGGATTTAATTAAAATGTATTTCTCTACTGAATACTGATATTTTTTGTTTTTGAATTTGGTTTTCCTTACATCTGGTACACACCAGACCAACCTGTACATGTTATTCCTTTGGAAGCATATGTTTGTGGGCCCTGATCCAAAAGAAGCTTATGTATCTACATTTCAAAGTGTAAGGTTTCCCGAAGAGAAGAGAGGGGGAACCAACTCGGAGATTTGTTGTTAATTATTGTTTATTTTCTAGGAAATATGGCAAGCTGTAAACTTACGATCAGAGTATCTGTGTTTTTGAATTATGTAATATGCTACTTAGGAAGAAAGCCTCACAAGCCATTTCTTACATGTGCAAAGGAAATTAATAATTCATGCAACCGGTTCTTTACCATCACTCATCCTTGTCACATTCTACTTTTGTATTACCTGTCATGTGTTAGTGGTGTCACATGGGAGGAGAGGCTGACATGGCAGATCCCATTTATCAACTTATTACCCAAGAATGAATGAATATATATATATATATATATAATTTTTTGTTGTATTTACCTGGTCTTGGCAGTGGCCTGATATTTATTCTATTCATGTGTAAATAGAGATATAGCCCTTGAAGTTCTGGAATTATTCAAAAGCCTAGAAACAGTAAATGGCAGGAAATTACCCAATATATCTGCTCCTCATTTGCTTAAAATGTAATTGGTCTATGGTCTGTGCGTTCATTGTCCACATGTGCTTTCTTTCTCTGCTTTGCTGATTCAGAGTAAGTCTGGAATTGCTGTGAGAGTCAAGAAGAACCCCCAAGTTTCTGATGGGAAGGTGACCCTATTCAATTTGATCCACATAAGCTTTGAGCTTTGAAGTTTTCTAACCACTGCTGCCTGGACAGAGCTACTTTGCGGTGGCACTTGCAGCCTGCAGAGCAAGGGAGCTCTTTTGCTTTCTGTGCTTCTGAGGAGTAATTTTGAGTAGATGAACTGAGGCTTGGGAGAGATTGCCAAATGAGGTGGTGATGATGGCTAAAGAGACTTGGACTTAGGGAGTGCTTTCTGGCAGAAGTACAGCACAGACTGTATCATGTTTTTGACCATGGTACTTTAGACAGGCTGCCAAGTGTTTGTAACGAGATAGGGCTGTTACTATACTTTGCTTTTAACTTTACTTTTGCATACAGTCTATCGTTCTTGTTTTATAAACTGTGTCGCATACTTCTTGTACCTCTATAAACAAGTGAAGCTGTTGAGTTTTTGGACAAAGTTTGAAGCAGTCTTATGTTGCTTTTTTCTGCTTTATGCTCCAAGTTGAGAGCTGAATAGTAAGATCTTTTTTTCACACCATTTATAATGTGATGCACATTTCGAAGGCAATTTAAATTCTTTTGGCTCCCCAGCCATATGCTTCAAAATGGAAGCATTATCCATGTCTGGATGGAGGAGAGGGGTAGGTAGGAGACTGGAGCATAGAGGTATATGGGAGGCTCTTTAGTGGGACATTGTTATCCTTATTTAGCGTGGGGGGAGGAATTTCATCTTTGGAAGTTTTTCCAACTAGCCCTAGTTTCAACAGACTTTAAATATTTCCAAGGTTACACATGAAAATATATATTTATAATGAGTTTGTATAACTTGACTAATGTGCTATTTGAGAAACTGGCAATAGAGTCAGGAGTAATGAACTTTAAGGTATAATTTTTAATGGAAGAACAAGAGCCAATCTGAGTGAAAACTACATTCCTGTTTTATTATTATATTTTGACCCATTCCCTTTTTTCATGATCTTATTCTTCTCCATTCCTGCCCCCCCTCATTTCTTCTCAGTTTACTTCTACATTGGAAAAGTGAAACAGAATATTCTTCTCAACACATAAACTCTTTCACTCTGTCTCTCTGGAGGATATTTTTCACTGTTTTCACAATCCATTCTGCCTGGGTAGAAAACACCAGATTTCTCCAATACTCTGAAAAGAGTTTGTACTTTCATAGAAATATCCTGTTTCTAAACTTCTCCTATTATACTCATGCTGGCGTCTTGTGGCTATGTTGCACTGATCATATGAATCACATTATAAAATAACCCATGTTTGGATACATATGTCTATGTATCTTTTTGGTTTTATGAGAAAGAGTCTCACTGTGTAGCCCAGGCTGGTCTCAAACTCCCAATTCTCTTGCCTAAGCCTCTCCCGTGCTAGGATGACAGATATATGTCTTATGTTCCAACAGGGACCCCCTTCTCATTTTCACTGAAGCCTTTTCTTTATTTCCCACTTTCCCCACCATAGTTAATAACTGGCTTCTGATATTTGATCCGAGAGAAAAGCAGTTCCCTCTGTAACTTGCAGTAGAAATGAAGGCTGTGTTCATCCAGAAGTTGCTGTACCTCATCCTGAAGGAAATAGTTTGTAGGCTGAATAGACTTATGAACCTATTCATGTAGAGCCGTACTCTTAGTACACATACACATGACATTTTCTCCTTTTCTCCACTGTACTCTGTGGATACAAAAGTGATAGGAACTTTTTGCTAGAAGACTTTTGAGACCAACCGTTCTGTAAATGTAGCTTTTAAAGGTAAAATTCTCTTCTTCTGTGTAACACTGAAAACAAATGGTTAAGTGATGGATAATTATTTCACTCTTTACAACAGATTTCTTATGATCCCTGTATTAATGGGGTACTTTACCGAATGCTCTTACAAAGTCACATATAAAGTGTGTTTTGTAGCATAACAACTTCTGAATGATAATCCTATGGTGTACTTTCACCTTTAGTTGACCTTATGCTGTTTGGGAGATTCATGGGAGGGCTGCGAATTCAAAAACAAAAGAGAGAGGGAAAGAAAAGAAACCAGGAACTAAATTGCTTTCTTTCATTCATTCATTGATTTTTGAGAGAAGTCCACAGATTTCTATCTCAGTTGGGTGAAATTGTGTTACTGTTTATCTGTACCTTTTTTCCCCTGTGGCAAGAGACGTGGTGAATAGACACTCACTCCCAAGATACCAAGTTCCAAAGCACTGACTCATGAGTCTACAATGAAATACTAGGATGCAGCCATTTCCTACCTTTGTTTGGAAGTGAATTGATTGGACCAGGCGGATGTGAGCCCTCAGCTGCAGGGCTTCACAGGAGGAAGTGCTCTGGGTGGCCCTTCAGTACTAGATGCTGTTTAGCAACTTCTTTGTATTTGACCAAACTGGCAAATGTGGAAATGTTTCCTTGCATATACAAAACCAGTCTCAGTGCCTTTTTTTGCTTTGCTTTTGTGCACATAAAGCCTTCATGCAATAGTCGAGAGAAGCGTCCACTAAGGCTAGTGCAGAACTGTTCTCATCACAAGTCCTTCTCTCTCTCGACTAGTTAAGTTTGTAGTCTCTATTTTTTTTTTGTTGTTGTTGTTTTTTGAGGTAGGATTTTGCTTTAGCCCAGGCTGACCTGGAATTTACTATGGTGATCAGCCATCTTCCTACCTCTGCCTCCAAAGTGCTGGGATTAAAGGAGTGTGCCACCACACCTGACATTTAATGGTGACTTACAGGTCTTATGGCCTGGCCCCTTTTTCCCTGCTCCATTTGAAATATTCTGCTTGCTCTCTAAGTTCTAGCAAGACTGATCTCCCCAGTCCTCCAACACAGCTAAGCCTCTGGCCGGTGACTGTTGGGAACCCCCTTTTCCTCAGGTGGGGCTTCCTTACTTTATTCCGAAGTCTCCTCAGATTACTTGTGCCTGAAGAGACTTCCTATCACTCCAGTCTCTTTTCTTCTCCCCTGCTGTCCTGTTGCCCTGGAGCTGGCTTATTTCATATCGGTTTGCTCCATGATGTATAGCTTACCTGTTCCTTATGCCTTCAGACTGTAAGCTTCATAGAATTTTGATCATCTTGTGTTCTTTTGTCCAGGGCCTAGAAACTAGAAGAATTCATCTACATATGCATCCAGTACTGTGAGGAAACTGGCAGAGTTACGATGCATGTTTACTGAATAAAAACCAATGCAGAACACAAGAAATGGTGATAACTACTTTTAAAATGTAAAGATTTATTTGTTTATTTATTGCAAGGAGAGAGAGATAGAGGGAGAGCAGGAGTGAGAGCGAGAGCGAGAGAGAGAGAGAGAGAGAGAGAGAGAGAGAGAGAGAGAGAGAGAGACTGAGATTATGGGCTTATTGGCCTCTTGCTACTGCAAAGGAATTCCAGATAATATACACCACTTTGTGCATCTGGCTTTATGTGAGTACTGGAGAATTGAACCTGGGCAGGTAGGCTTTGCAAGCAAGCACCTTTATCCACTAAGCCATCTCCCCAGACATGCTAACTTCTTAATTAGGTTATTCCATGAGTTACTTGACTTTATAGATGCCTTAGCTTTCCCATCTAATCTGTGAGAATACAATTTATTTTATATATTTATGATAGAGAGAGAAAAAGAGAGAGAGAAAAAAAAGGGGGCAGATAGAATGGGCACACCAGGGTCTCTAGCCACTGCAAACGAACTCCAGGCATACGTGCTACCTTGTGCACCTGGGTTTACATGGGCACTGGGAAATTGAATAGGGTCTTTAGGCTTTGCAGGCAAGCACCTCAATCATTGATCCATCTCTCCAGCCTCCATGATTTTGCATAATTTACAAGCATTGGTTTATTCCAGTAATGAATAGTAATTCTGATAGTGAAAAGGTCAACACTAACTTGATTTTATAAGAAGAAGCAGTGCAGAAGAAATGAAGTGGCTGTATGCCCAGTGGGGAGCAGGGTGTGCCAGGGGCACAGTCCTCCACACGTGCTAATACAGAGGTGGCTCCTCCGGAGAGGTCTAATTACAGCTAATGTTTGGAAGGTAACTTTTGGGGTGGAGAGGTCATAAGAAATAAGGGAAAAGGAGATTAATGAGAGAAATGAGCTCTAAAGAGAGCATTGGGAACTAGATTATTGTTATCGTTACTAAGGTCAGTTCTCAGATCTGATAGCTTCCAGCCAAATGGCCCTTCCAGGAGGTTCAGACTTGTGATTTCACCTTGTGTGGTGAGTGGTGATCCAGGTTAGTGGGTATAGGTTAGTGGTCCTCCTGTGCAACCACATGGTTGCTCTGTGCTAGGAAAATACCATATGCACACATACTGTTTTAAAAAGAATGTTGACATTTGACATTGGCGTTAGGGGAAGAAGTTAAAAAAAACACAATACAAATAAAAAGAAATTCTGGAAGCCCTCCAGTAAGAGGTTAGGAAAGAACTTAGGGACAAATGCTCCTACTTGGATCATACCAGAAAATAGTGGTTTTGTAAGTGTGTATGTTTTTTTTTAAGTAGAAGCCAAAATTAAACACAGTAGAGTTTACTGTTTGCTAATCAGCATGTGTTTACTTTCTCTTCCAAAACTGAAGTTGCCAACCAATACATTTCCTACCCAGTGCTATGAATCTGTCCAAATAAACATGGGAAGTAGTAAAACAATGACACCACACGAAAACTATATCCCCATTCATTCAATAGAATCCAAAAATTCTGTGGAATTTAATTGTAGCCATGAAGCAAGGACGGTTTGCTTCATCATGGGAGGACAGAGACTTCCCCTTGTCAAGCAGGAACTATTAGGATTTTCAGTGTTATTACAATTCGGAAGTATTGTTCTAAACCTAGAGAGATGAAAATGGATTATTTCATTATAGTTTCATTCATGTTCCCAGGGACATTTTGGTTTAGTATAGTGTATGATAACTACAAGCATAAGCAATTTATAGAATTCAAATATTCAATCTTAATTTTTGTCTGAATCACTGAAGACTACTGACAACGGAATTGTCACAATGAAATTGAGAATTGCTTTCTTGAGAGGACAAAAGGATGTTATAAAAGGAAACCTTTTCTTTGAGGATTTAAAGTTTTGGAGAATAATGTCAAAAGTCCAAGTCATCAACCATCAGCTCAGAATGCTAACAATTTATTTTTGCTGTTACTGGGTTGTGCTGTATAAAATATTGTCTGTTATCCACATGTATGTCTCTGTTTAAGGAACGTTGTTGTAGGAGAATAAGATGAAGATATATTATTATTATTATTATTATTAGTGTTATAGTATAACTCTGCCTTCAAAAAGTATACAGTATAACTCTTGTGACGATAGGCCAGATTCATGTCTTCTATGAAAATATACTTTAGAAATTAATATCTTATTAAAGTATATTGAGAAAATAAGATATTATTTTTTAAAGTATATTTAAATACAATGTAATGAAGTACTTGTACAGAGTTTTACAAACTCTGTGAGCATTGTAAAGTCCATAGTTAGAGATCAGTCACTAGGGATAAATGGTGGTGTGTGATAAGGTCAGGCATTCTTTCTGTCTGGACAGCAACATGACAAAAGACTCATTTGAAGGCAATTTAGCATGTAGTTGTAGTTCAGTAACACATCAAGATTAGTCATTTCATCTATAGTACTACAATAATATTTTTAATATAAAAATGAATTATCTGAAAAAATTTGCTTTTTGAATTTTAAATGGCATGTAACCAAATAATAGCTCTCTATAAAATCAACATTAAAGTCTAGGAATACTCAAAGGGATATTTTAAGATGAGACAGTCTATGTCCAAGTCGTCAGCCACAAGCTGCCTGAGCCTGGATGTTGCCTTGGTGGTCTCACGTGAAGCACAGATGTCTCTCGAAGCTTCTCTGGCTGGTCCTTACAGGGTCTGTGGAACACCCAGAGACCTGCATACAGAGTTCTTTCTCCTCTCTTCCGCTGCCTCGCAAGCAAGCTTTAAACAACAGATTCTTTATTAAAAGTTTTCCCAGCCTGAATGTAAAGGAATAAAATATAGTTCGTGATAATTTCTTAAAAGCTAGTGTTCGCAGCATCTTTCAACACCTCAACACATACTTGATATACTAGTTAACAGTACAAACCACTCGTTCTGTGGGGCGTTTTGACACTCAGGTATGACAGTAAACACTTTTCTAGGTACACACACTTTTCCATACATCCATACTTCCTACTATTAGGGAATAAGTATAGTGGGAATGCTGTGTTTATCCTTCAAAATGAAGAAGAAAGTAGAGAAATTCCAGCATGATTCTGGAGTTCAGCCAGGCCTTTAATGCAGGAATCCATCGTGGGAATGCAAACTGAAGACCAGTATAGTCCTGGCCTTTATAAAACCGTATCAAGTAATTGTGAATATGTCAAAGAGACTAATCAATGACATGTGATAAAAGTTTGAGAAAACATAGGGACTTATGGGAAAAAAGGAAAAGAGAGCCTGTGTGGAACTGAGAAAGTTCCAGAATGAAAGTTAACACAGGAAGGGCGGTGGTGTTCCAGGAAGAGGGAGCAGCAAGTGTGAAGCTTTGAGAGGCTCAGGAAGTGAGGGAAGGTCAGTAAAGGCAAAGCCTCAGTAAGCAAGCAAACCATGTCCAGGTTCCAGGAATTCCTCAAGAGACACAGTGTGAGCGTGCTGTCATGTGTTCCCAATAGATGCTCCCGTTCTCTGAGCTTGGTGCTGGTTCTGGTTCTGGTTCTTGTACCACTGCTGGCTCATGTGACGGGCTTTGGAATGTTTGAAGGATGAACATTTTATACATATATATGACCATTATCCCAAACAGTCATATATATATATATATATATATATATATATATATATATATATATATATATATATATATATATATATAATGTTCAGCCCCTCAGCAGGAAGACTGCTTCATCTGCACCCGAGAACAGTAAGAGCTAAAATCTAGGAGATTAACTTGTTCTCAAGGAGTTCTATTCAAAGAGTTCACATGTTCATCCTTCAAACATTTTTTTTTCTTTTGGCTTTTTGCTCCTTAATTTTTTTGATCCCGAAATTTCATTTCATTATTCTTACTCTAATCTTGCTATGTATAGTTTTAAAATGCATTTTGAAATATTTTATATACACTGACTATATTTCAATAAACATACATCGAGATGTTTAACAAATGAAATTTTAGTTAAATTCACTTGCATTAAAAATAAGTTGAGGCCAGGCGTGGTGGCGCACGCCTTTAATCCCAGCACTCGGGAGGTAGAGGTAGGAGGATTGCCATGAGTTCAAGGCCACCCTGAGACTACAGAGTTTATTCCAGGTCAGCCTGGACTAGAGCGAGACCTTACCTCAGAAACCAAAATAATAATAATAATAATAAGTTGAATTTTTCAATGAATGAATAAATATAAAAAGGTTTTGCACTTATTAACCATCTACCTACATGCCTCCTTTTCCTGAACTTACTCTTCCTTATCTTTCTTTAAGAGGAGGAAGCCTGTCTCCTGAGCATGGAGGTTATTGTTCCCAGCACTTTTATAACCCATACTTTTGTTGTGCTTGGGTTTGTGATCTGGGTTGGATGCTGGGAATGCTAACCCTGCCATCCAGTCTGGAAAGTGACCCTCTGACATTTTATCCCAGAATAATTTTCCCTAAGTGTATAAGTTCAAGAAGCCAAAAGACTTCAGGATTCTATCCTGGAGTTTCCTAGTCACCAGAAATTCTCTAAGCACCCTTCCCTGGGTATGCATCATAATTTTAGAACATTGCCTTTGACTCTTGCTTTGGGTGTTAGAACCAGTAGATGCTCTATGTACAAAGGATGATGTCACGAAGGAATTTTCCTTATGAAAATGACCACTGATGATGACCACAGTGCCTTCAGGGTCATTACCTGAGGTAGAAATTGATAGCCTAGAAGTCAGCTGCGGTGGGTGAGCCCATACTGCTCATCAGTGCTCTTTCGGTACCTGAGCTCACCTTTCAATATGTGCAGTCTGCAGGCCACCAGCAATTCAGAGGGATGGTCCTCAGACTTTACCACAGTTTTGGCTGACAAATTGTTAGAGTTTTTTTTTTTTTCTGACAATTTTTGGGATCATTTTCTGAGAAATTCCTTCACATCTAAAAATTTTAGATCCCCATGACTTATGAAATAACATAGTTTAATTGTTATTTGCATTTGGAAGTAGAATATTTAGTTACCGTTGCTGCATTGATTCACATCCTTGATGCATCTTCTGTCTCTCCATTTTAAACACATATCAAAGACTGCTAGAAAAGCAGTGATAATACAATTGCTTTAGGAAATGTCACAGATGAAACTTCCTGTTATTTGCCTGGCTTTTCATGCAGAGTGAGGAATTTTTGCCCTGGTTAGTCGAGAGTAAGTGTAACACATGTTGGTAGCAGAAAGGAGAAAGGGGCAGAGTTTACTCCTGACCTGTCCTGCGGGGATACCAGCTGAGAGCAGGCAGCCTTGAACTCCACTTCAGGAAGCCTGCAAACAGGTAACAGGGCACTTCTGACTTCCTGCTCCTGGAGCACTAGACTGGCCGGAATAACAGGAGGGCGAGCAATAAAAATCAACTTTTAAATAAAGTAAGATGCCTAGTCCAGCTCATTATGGGACCTTGCCTCACAAAAGAATAGGAGGTGTCTGCTTCCTTTAATCTTTCATCTTATAGTTTCCGAGGTAATGTCTATTTAGTAAAGAATTTAATCCTGAAGCTTGATCCATAGCTTCATTTTTATTTTTATTTTAAAATTTATTTTAGTGACTGGTTTGGAACTCAGAGTCCTTGGTAGGCTCAGGTCATGCTCGACCATTAGGCTACACCTGCAACTCTAAAACTTGAAAATGGACTTCGAGACAGCATGCCTCACACCTGCAAGTCTTTCTTGTCTTCACAAGCCTGAGGCATGCAGTCAACCCAGTGGCTTTTGTGTAGTGTTATTTATTTTTAACTCCTTGAGCAAAGGCTCTGTGCTGGCAACTCCCTGTCTGGTGGCAAATGAATTTGGAGGCATGCAGGATTGCTGTGTGTTTTGTGCACTCTGCAGCAGAAAGGCAGGCGTGCACAGAGTTAAGCCTGCACTGCTCTGTGCTAAGCGAACATTCCCAGTGTGACAGGGTCATAATCCTAAAGCAGATGCTTTACGGGGTCTCGTTATTGTCCAGAAGTGGCTCTTGGATGAGGAAATGCAGCCATGCAGAAAGAGCACAGACACTATTGACTCGCCCACCGTGGCTGTAGCTTTTTCCTTTTTAGCATCCCTGAGCCCTCTCCATCCTCACCTTGACATAGACCATTGCTTCATCCCTTGAAGCAATGAAGTCATTAAAGATGAAAAATAAAACAAAAACAAAAAGCTGGAGTCAAATCCTAACCTCCATCCTGATAAGAGACTTGTTTTACCTTGAGATTTTTTCATGTTGGTTATTATTGGCAAAGACCTTGTTTCTTTCTCAAGTATTTCAGCCTCATCATGGCCTTTCAAAACCTCTAAGTCCTGTAATACTATATTTTGTGAAGAAAGGAGAAAATGAGATTTTCTTTCCTCCTTGCTTTTGTTAACCCATTCTTGTTTTAGACTCCAACAAAAAGGGTTTTTGTTAACTGGAGCTTAAAATCGGCCAGCTTGCAAAGTATTCTCTCTTTTTATGCAAGGAGGATTAGCCTGGCATGTTATGCGGTTCTCTTCTATGAGCATTCCTCTGTCCTGTCATAAGGTGTATAATTACTGCACTTCACCCTCAGCAGTCATTCTTAAGTTAAAACCCGTTTTAAACCTCTCATTAATATAAATCATACCAGGAAGGTAGAAAATACACCTTCAAAAAGAGTGAAGTGTTAGGGAGTTAATCTCTTTTTTTATAATAGACCCAGAGTAAATAATTTTTTACTTAGTGCTTTTTTATGCAATCAAAATAGTTTGTGATAAAAGATCAGGTACCCAGATTGCTTAAAGGTACAGTGTTGTATCCATAGAATTGGGTTTCCTGCTTGGTGCCAGCCTCATTTTCTCTGTCAACCTTGAATGCTAAGGTGTGTAATCCTCTGTTTTTTTAGAGTCAGCCCTCTGGCAAGATTCTCTCTCTCTCTCTCTCTCTCTCTCTCTCTCTCTCTCTCTCTCACACACACACACACACACACACACACACACACACACACACACATTTGCCCATATTCCTACATTCAGGAAGGAGCAAATGGTTTTTATTTTCAGGGCTTTCTTCCAAAGAACTCTCCCAGCATGCTTAGTTCGCTCTCAGACTTACAAACAAGCATCTCAAATAGTGATTTTTCTTTCATGGAAGAGCACCAGAGGACTCAGTCATAGTCTACTTGTCTATGAGAGGTTTGTTCCGGTTTAGATGAGGTACTTCTGCCAGGATAGGTTTGGAGGCCAACATGCTCATCTTTCTTACACACAGATGCATGTCTGCTCCACTCTGGGTCGCACACCCCAGAATGTGACCCTGTGCAAGAGCTTGTGCAAGGGGTGGTTTGGGTGGCTCAATCTAAGTGGGGGCTCCGAGGAGAGGGGGCTGTCATCTCAGAGAAATGTCTCATCTTGCTGATCCCCAAAGGTGTTTGATCTGACCTTTATCTGCCTCTCCAGATGCACTCCTTTCCTCTTCCTTTCAATCTTTGCCTCATCTTTTACAGCCTTCTTCTTCTGTGACTTTTTGAAGACCTACTTTTTTTCTACTTGAGAATCCAGCCAATTGTTCTTTATCCTTCTGGTTTAAGCTTAAAGTAACTTTTCTTTATCCTTTTTTGTGCTTTAATGAAGTGCTTCCTGTGTGTCAGAAATTACTCTAGGCCCTTGAGTGTGAAGGTTGTTTGGGATTGACTACATCCCTGCTTTCATGGATTTACAGTCTACAAGGGCCTTCAACAAAGACATCCTCCTCAACACTCCATTCCTTATTAGCTCTCATTCTGCATTTCTGGCCTACACCAAAAATTGTGTAGCATTTATTTGTGACAATCAGCAAGCATTTCTTATAGCCTATTGGAAGCACTCAACAAGCTTGGATGATGAATTCTGCCTTCCCTGATGAACTTGAAGTTCTGTGATGACATTATCAAATCTTCTCTCTGCCATGGATTTGTTTCAGAATATGTCACTATCTTTTGCTGTCTTAATAATACAAATTATGTATTCATCGATATTAGACAGCTTTTCTCTTAAAAATAAGATAATTACTGAAAATACTTGTTTTAAATTCATATTGTCTGCTTTGCTTTTAGCAGGCAGCAGACATTAGTGTTTGTAGGAAGGAGAAAACGAGTAGGATTGCAAAGTGATATTTTGAGAGGCTGGGCCTGAGAGCGGTACCCAGGGAGGCTCTTGCATTGGGCTCTGGAGATGGAAAGGTAGGTTCCAAGGATGAGGAGAGAATGCAAAGGGGACAAGAAAAGTTCAAAGTGAAGCATGCCACACTTCAAAAATTTGTGGAAAGTGTAGACTCCCCTTTCTTCTTCTTGTCTTTCAGAAAAACAATGCAGCTAACCAAAATTGGAAAAGAATCCTTTATGTGCCAGGGACTTTATATCCATTATTGCATTGAAAGCCTCATTGTATCTTCAGTTTATATTGAAGATCCAGGCCTCAGGTCTGATTAATTCCAGGATTACATCCTTTTGGCGCACAATTAATATCTGTTGACTGAATGAATCTACTGTGTGAATACTTGGTCATTGTGGTTCTTCTTCAGCCACATTTCTTTAGAAGTAGAATTTCTGTTTGCACTACGATTCTTATGATAGTTTAGTTGCAATCAGGTTTAAAATGGACTTTTGTGGGCCGATATAAAAATCAAACTCCCTGTATGCTCTTGTTTCAGTAGGAGAAAATTTTGTGTTTTAGACACAGAATGACCTATGTGGAATTTAAGAGTCTATTGATTAGTCTTTTAAAGTATGGGTTGTTTGTATATGAATGAAGAAATGATATAAAAGTAATTTTATATGTTCTTTTGTGATGTTTAGTGTACTACCCCTTAATAGTTTAAATGGATTTCCCTCTGTTTTCTTAAAATATAAAGTTCTTCAAGAAATATCTATGAATAGGTGGTACACGTAATGACAACTGTAATAAAGATACTATCTAAAGAAAAGTTAAAAAGAAATGAAAGAATAAAAGAATTTCTAATATCCCAAAAATAAAAAGATCTGATAGGTCCTCATTTCATCTTGAGTTACAATGACTATGACATTAAACTGGGTTGGTTTGGGTTCATGTGAAAGAGAAACCACATTAGTGCTCAACCATAATAAAATTAAAGTGTAAGCATAAAGAGAAACTCCAGATGGACTGAAAGACATGAACTATAAGATCCTTTTTTTTATATAGTGGTCAAGACTGGCCAGAAAGGAAGCTTTTTCACTAGAATATTTTCCAAACCAATCATACTCTAATTTTCAAGCAATCTAAATTCATATATAATTAATATCTCAAAGAAATTATAGGAACAATAAAATGTTTACTATTTGACCACAAAACATTGAGTGTGGCTTTTGTATGTGGGTTCAAGTGGAGTATTGAATGGTTCAAATGTGGGTGAAGAATCATAAAGTTCATTGTAAGCATCTCAAGTCTTTTGATGTATGTGTTTCTCTTCCTATGTAATTAGTTTTAAAGTCAGCTTCAACACAGTGTCTTTAGAGCCATGCCTCCTCTCACCTTATCTATTAAAAAGATAAAGAAGGTCAAGTTGTATAAGCCATTTGATTAAAAGGATAGTAAATTAATTATTATCAATGAGTTAAAAATAAAAATTTAAATAGCCAAAAAGTATTATGTTAAAAGGGACTTGTAAAAAAATCACATAAAATCAATTTAAATTAATAGCATAGTAAGGTGTAGATGATTTCCAAACCTGAAGGGGGTTGGGGAGTTGGCTCAGAGGTTGAAGGTACCTGCTTGCAAAGCCTGATGGTTCAGGTTCAGTTTGAGTCCCCAGCACCCAAGTAAAGCCAGATGCACAAAGTGGTGCATGTATCTAGAGTTTGCTTGCAGTGGCAAGAGGCCCTGGTATGCCCATTCTCTCTCTATCCTTTCCCCTCTGCTTGAAAATAAATAATAAAATATTTTTAAAAATCTGGAAGGTTCAGTGGGTGGAGTTTAGGTTTCAAAGCACAGTAGTGCCTTTCTGTAGCTCCTTAGCAATGCTAATTTTGGCAAATTATTTAACCACTTCAACCTTTTCCCTCAGATGTCAGATGAATTGATGATGTACCTACTTTTGTGATTTGTATTGAGAATTAAAACCAATCTTTGGGAAACTTATTGTAAAATGTGTTTCTTTATGATTAACATCTACAAATGGTTTTATTATTAACAATTCTATTCCATTAGAAGAAGTAGATATTAAAAAAGATCATATTACAATTGTTGTTTTTTATACCTACAGTCATATTACTAAGGTTAAGGTGAAATACTTCATTCACAAAAATTCCAAACTGTCTTTTCTCCATAGTAGTTATCTTAGGATTTTTAAAAGACTGAGAGGCTTATATGTTCAATGCTCTTCTTGACAGTGGTTATAGTTCATATATATTAGCCAAAATATATTCCCTATAGGTTTATTACCTTATTATAAAAATTTGCTTCTATGATTTGGTATTTTCAGATTTTTTGTAGTGAAACTATTACCATTAAATGATGTTAGACAAAGTATTAGGTTCTAAGATGTGTAGTATATATTCTCTTCAATAATTATTGTATTGATGTATAATCAATAACTATAGGCATGTTAAGTTTTAATAATTGAATCTTTTGAACTAGTATTTAAAATGTCACCTTATCAATGTTCTAAATCATATTTTAATAATTTCATTGGAAATGGCACATATTTCATCAGAATTACCAAATACTGTGTGTAGTCAACATCAAAGAAAATCATTGACTAGATGACTTAGACCCCTAAAGACTTTGCTCAACACTTCTGAATGCTTTTTGTTTTTGTTTATTCTTTGTAGCATTGTAGCAAAGTCCACATGAATTCTGACTTTGGAATAACTAGATGTGCTCCTAAGTAGCACCCTTACCTATTACAATTACAAAATACATTATTTTTATAGCAGAGTATAATATTGTAGGCACTGAAAGTCTTTTTATGTTGTTTTCATAAAATGAGATTTGCTCATAAATCTGAACCCACATAAATCCCAGATAAGCTCCGTCACTTTGGTCCAACCCATGTTTAATCATTGTTTTCAAATATATAATAAATAAAATGTCCCAATATGTTTAAAGGTTGGAGAGTATAGTGTACAGATGAACCTAGTATAAATCATTGACTTCTTATGGGGTGTTTCAAATGGGATGCTTTAGGTATCTGAGAAGCTTATTCATTAATTCATTTATTTGTTTAATAACATTTTTAAGATAAAATGAGCCCTGGACATCCTAATCAAATGTACTCAAAAAATTAGGCTGCTTTTCACTTTTCAAACATTCTTTCCATTCTCATTTCTATGTGGAATTTTAAAATGTCAAACACATAGAAACAGAGAATAACTTGATTATCAGGGTTTGAGGTCTTGAGAGAATGGGCAGATACTTGGAGATAAAAATTATATAAGGGCTGGAGATATGAGATATGGCTCAGTGAAAGAGCGCTTGCCTAACGTATGTGCTTTCCTGGGTCCACTCCCCAGTAACACACACACACACACACACACACACACACACACACACACACACACACACACAAACACACGGGTGCTAAAGTTGTGAAATTGTAAATTCGTAGGGCAAATAAGCCCAGTGAATTTATATACAGGATGAGGACCATAGTAATACTGAAAATTTCCCGAGTCTAGATTTTAAGTGCACTCATAAAAAAGATGAAAAATGCTTTCAAGGGAAACTTTATAAAATCTTGAGAGAGTGCTTGACATTCTGTAAGGGAAGATGCTGTGTTAATGGTAAAGATACCGTAGCAGTGGCAAATATATAATTATGGCAGAGTCCAAAACTGGCAGGAGCATTGGACTATGATCAGATACATCTTGTACTTCCTCCCCAGTGTATCTCAATTCCAATGCCACCTATGGTCTTTGCGTGTGTGATTTTAGAGGTGAGATCACCTTAATAGAAAAAAAAAAAAGCTTCTATAAGCAGCTATTAAGTAGGGACTGAAAACCAAATGATGATAATGAAAGGGGACAGTCGTGGTTTCCCAGGCAGCCTACCATGGATTCTCTACTTTATGCCTCTACCTACTGGATAGAAATATTTTAAGAGCTATTAATTGTTCCAGAAGATATAATAAGGAATACGATCAAAAGGAATGGAGGAGGGATAGTTATCTTTTTTTCTCTGTATGTTAACTTCTTTTAATATCATTTTAGATTATTTGGAAGCGAATGAGGATTATGTAGAATCCTATTTGAGAAGAGCATCTCTCAATGGCTTCTCAGGTGTGTAGAACATCTTGGTGAGGCCAAAGAGATGCAGAGCCTGGAGAGCAAGTGAATTCCTAGTACTGAGCTTCTCTGCTGACCACAGGCACTTGTATTTCTTTACTAGATATAGAAGAACTGAACAAGAAACAGCCTATAAGAATTCCCTGGTTTTGCATTTCTTTGAAACTAGATTGGTCTCTAACCAGTTTCATTTCATATTTTCCTTCTTTTTTTCTAGTTTTCTTTAAACATTAAGGGAAAACATAGTGTTTCAGAATTTTATCGTTTTACTCATATTTCCTCCTGAATTATACAAAGGTAATTCTTTTTAAATCTGTTTCAAAAGAGAAATCTAAGTAGTAAATGGATTTTCAGAAGTTGTCACAAAATAGTTTCAATTCAGAGAAACCATGAACATAGAAGTTAGTTAGTACTGATAAACAGAACTGTTTTTTCTCTTTGAAGTGTGTGTGTGTGTGTGTGTGTGTGTGTGTGTGTGTGTGTGTGTGAGAGAGAGAGAGAGAGAGAGAGAGAGAGAGAGAGAAGAGTACAGGCTGTGCCCCTCTATCATCCACCCATCTGTTTCCTTTGTGATAGAGTATGAAGTATCTTACTGATTCCATAGATTGCAGTTTTCTGGCATCCTTTCCCCCCAGGACCAGCATTATAGACATGCACAATTATGCCTAGAGGTTTACAAAGGTTCTGGAGACTTGAACTCAGTTGGTCTCAGCCCCTCATGCTTGTGCAGGAAGCACACTTAGCTACAGGTGGGTCCCATCTCTCTAGGTCCCTGATCTAGTGTTCTACAAAGTCATTTACCAGTAAAGTTAGCAAGAGCGGATCCACTCACTGAACAGAGACGATTGTAAGTTGCCTCCACTGCCTGCTTTGCCTCATAGTGCAACGTGGCTTCCTTGTGAGAGACCAAGATTTGTATCATGATGTCTCTGCTCTATTGCTGGACACAGGGCTGTCTTCTCTCAGCTTCTGTTAGCTGTGTTTGCATATAGAGAGTTGCATGTGGTATTAGATGTGGGCATTTGAGCTGGTTTACAGAAATTACAGTTTCTAACCTCAGTGAAAGAGGTCAGACCTGCCTGGGGTGGCATCAAGGATACTGGTCACCAAAGCTTGAAGTTCATGAATTGGTATTTGCTGAGTCTGTAATGAGGGAATGGACTTTTGAGGACATGAATGCCAGATGATGGAATGACTTCCCATCCAATAGGTAAAAATAAATGTCTTGGGCTGTGTAAACAAGTACCACAGATGTAGTGGCTTAATGTGACCTCTGTTTATGCACTGGCGTTGCTGTGGTCCCTGTCCTGTGCAGACGGCAGCCTTTGTCTGTGCTGTTAGGATGTCACCTAGGGTAAGTTTTTATCTGAAGGCTCAGGGTGGGGTGGGGACAGTCTATTCCAAATCCTGTAGTGGTTATCATTGTTGGCTGAATATAGCTCCTTGTGGGGATAGGCTTTCTTTTCTGGCTCTAAGGGTCTGCTCCCTGCCCTCAAAGGCTACCTGAATTCTACCTTCAAGCTGGCAAGGGCCCACCTTCCTCATGTTTTAAATCTCTCTGACTTGTCATCTAAGCCAGAGAAAAAATTTGCTTTTAAAAGTGCTCATGTGATTTGGTTAGGTGCACTGGGATTCTTCCCTCTTATAATTTAAGTGTGCCATGTAATCTAATGAGGGGAGTGAAATCTATCATGTTCATAGTCCTGAGGACTATGCAGACTTGTGGATCAGAGCAGGAAGGTATAGGGATCACCTTAGAAGTTTACCTTCTATGTTAGGTAATGGGAGAAGGGGGTGATTGTAGATGTCTGAGCAATGAATTTACATGTTCCAAGCAAAGCTTTGAGAGTGGAAGATAAAAATGTGCTTTGGAGATATAAGAGATTGGATATAGTTATTTCAATATAAAAAAAATCTAAGAGCACGGGTGTATTGGAAATGGAGATCCAAAAATCAACAGAGGATCTGAGAACTTGTTACCTCCTGAAAAGCTGGGATGATTCCTTTGTGGGGTTTGGAAGGAAAGGTAATGGAGGGCAGTGTTGGACCTGCAGGCTCTTCTGTCTTCTCCTCTTAAACACAGGTGCCTTTATTTACTTATATGCTCCATGTATATCATGTAAACTAAACAACAAATAGGAGGACCACAGGACCTTTCTGACATCACATTTGAAGAGAGAAAATGATGAGTGCAGAGAGGGGAGGGCCGTAGTCACGGCTGTGTCTTTGCCAAATGAGCATTTAGTTTGAGAAGAGAGAAGTCAGTGGTATGGAATGATTCGTGTGTCACAGAGGTGTAACAAAGGACATCTGGTTCACTTAGATCATGGCTTCTAGGGGAGGCTGAGATCAGCTGGGCTTGACTTTTGCCAGGAAAGCATCAGGGGGTGGGCTGGCTGTTAAAAGAAGTAAAGGACAGAGTGGGAACAGTGGCCAAGTACAGGTCAGCTCTGCTAAGGTGGGAGGCAGGGAAGATGCAGAAGTTGGACGTTTGGTGTTGTGACTGTGAACTTTGGAGGCTCATATATTTGAGCTGTGTGACTTTGGGGAAGATGTTTTGTCTTATAAGCCTCAATTTTCTCCAGTTGTAAAATGAAGTCAATAACACAAAATACATTGGATAATGATATTTGGCGAATGTCATCTCTTTCCTCTGGTCTGACAGCATTACCAATGACTCTCAAAGCATCTCTGTAAGCCTGGAACCACTTGTGTGCTAGAAGATTACTTCACAGTGACACCTTGTTTTGTTTTCTTTGTGGCCTGAGACTTTGCAGTGGATCCTCTCACCCTCATTCTTCATAATAATACAATAGCATACAATAACATGTGTTTGGTTATCCTTGATGAAGAGAATTCCCGGGATCCTGTTCCCTGATTTTGCCAAGAGGTGACAAACCTGTCAGCTGATAGCTGGGAAGCAGTGTGTTGACTCAGAGGGAAGACAGGGTGGAGAATCAGGGAAGCTGCCTGCCCCTAGCTTGCTCTCCTGAGCCTGGAGCTAGGGAACTGGCTTTGCTCAAGTTCATCCCCTCACAGGGATGGTGTCCACCTCTCAAGCACAGAATGCCTGCCTTCAGAGTCACTGTGTGGATTCTGATGAACCAGGCCTGTGGTGGATTCTAGACACATTGCTTTATATACCACAGCTTCCTTTCCATTGCACCAGAACCAGTTATGTTCTGCTCATCTGGGGAATTCCTTATTGATCTTTCTATCTTATCTTTCTTTCCATTGGTTCGTTTATTCTCTTTCTTTTTCTTTATTTGTTCATTCTTTTCCTCCTCACCCCCTCTCATACACACACACACATACATACACACACATGCACACACACACACACACACACACACACACTTGTGTGTGCATGGTGCTGAGGATGGAACCTAGGGCATACTAGGCAAACACTTCACCACTGAGCACATAAGGTTTTTTAAATCCCATAAAATGTAGTGTTATTCACTCAAGCTTTCTTCCTGAATTCCGCTGTGGAGTGTTAGTAGGCAGTTGTATTTGTCTCTAACTTTACTCCCTATTTAGAAAACAAAACAAAACAAACCCCAGCAAAAATACCTCCTCCATAAAATGCATGTAAAACAAGAATAATGTGAATGAACAAAACCCTGGCGTGATTCAGTTCTCTTGTAGCACATGCAGAGTGGTTTGTAATTTTGAGTAAATGAGTCGACAAACCTAAACAGTTAGCGGGCATAATTTTCAGGTTTATAGTTTGACATTTTAACCCTAAATTACATCTTATTTGGAAGAATCTTTTCAAGTCAGACTTTTTAAAATGTATTGTCATAAGAGGAATGACTCTATATAAATGGTTTTTTATGAACATAATATAGCAATACATTTGTACCTACTTGTCTGAATAGCATACTGTTTTTTTTTCAGCCAGATCTTAGACTTATTGTTCTTGTTTGAAATGTTGATAATCCTAAGTACACAGAATCAAAAAACAACAACAAACTTTCATGCCTGGCAGAGAAGGACTAGTCAGATATTATTGCATTCAAATCCGACAGGATGCAACATTTCAGGGTGAAAAGGGACTAATGTCTTCAAAGTTTCTCTCAGACTGAATAAGAGACATGAGTTTTGGTAGCTACACTTTCATGAGGAACTAGTTCTTTACAACTGATTTTGTGGTGGGAGACTGAAGCCATCTTTTGATGGCTTCCACTTAAATCCAGAGGGAACTGGGAGGCACACTGGTTTCAGGTCTCCTCCAAAGCAAGGTGTGTTTCTGTACATGTCATTCTCTGTGGTGCCTCCAAAAGCAAGGTGACACACTGCTACTTGTCTTTTGACTATGGCAATAGCTGGAAGGAGATTGAACTAATAACTGACGTTTCCTGGACTGATCAGACTATAGACAATAGAAATGTAGGCCCGAGGTAGGAAGTATGAAGTGCATCTAATGAAATGTATTTCCACATGGAGTTTAGGGGAAAGGGAATAGAATGTTTCAGATGCTAAAGCCCTGTCAAAATCTGGGTAATCATTAAGAGCCTCTTCAATTGCTTGGTAAAATCTCCAGTCAGCTAAATACCAAAGTCAAATACCAAACATGCAGAGAACTCTGTTGATTGACTAAGTAACATCTGTGGTCATTAGTGTCCCAGGGGGCCAGGACCTCTACTTGGAGCTCCATGGAGCTCATTACCATTTGCTGAAGATCTTTAAAATCTCACATGGATACATGAAAAATCTTTTCCTAGTGATATATTTAAGTCATGCTGGCTTGGACTGAATGCCACTTGGTGGGATCTGAGTTTTATCAGCTACAGCTTTAAGGAAAAACACTTTGGTAGTTCAGGAAAGCTCTGGAAACAGAAGCAGGCTTTTGAGATTATTTGAAGTCAGAATCTTGAAAGTATCCTGGAGACAAAGCAATCTTGAACTTTTAGCCACTGAGCCGTCTCCCTATCCTGTTCTTAAACTTTTAAAATGGCTAGCATCAGTTTATTTTATACTTGGCCTCAATATTGGGATAGTATTTGTTTCTATTTCTTGGATGACTGGCCATTTTCCTTTACTATTTTTCTTTGGGGAAAATGTATGCCTTCCTCATGCTGTCTAGATGCTCACAGCACATTCTTACTGTCTAGCCTGGTAGAGTAGTTCCTGGCTTTTTAAACAAGTACCATGGGTTCTCCAGTGAAGGAAGGGTTCTCAGCACACACAGATGAAAGGGGGGTCCCAGGACAGAAACTACAGCTTACTGGGTGAAATATTAAGACATAAAGGCTTACATTTTGGTGTTCTATTCACTACTCATATTTATTTTCTTATATTTTTTATTCACCCAAGTTGACTCATATTATTTTTTTAATCTCAGTGATATGTATGTTTTTATAAATGTACTTCAATCTTTTTGAGAATGAAACATAGTACAATGAGTAAATACTGATACAGCAGAGTCATATCTTAAATGAAGTAATTAATAATCTGACTCTTCCAGAATAATTGTAAATTTGGTTTGCTTAGTTTTCTATCTTCTAACATTACTTAAAAAATTAGAGAATTTTCTCTTACTGTTTGGTTGCTTACACTAATATCAGAAATAATTTGTATGATAATTTAATTTAGATTTGAATTTATTTAAGTGAGAAAGAAATCTTGACTGACCACTAGCTTAGACAGACACCACCACCAATCTAACTTTTCCTAACAATCAAAGTTTCTAGTATTTCTTAGAATTCAACAGTATTTTTTTTTAAAATAAATTTGAATTCCATTGTAGCCAATAGAATTAAAAGGACCAGCTTTATCACTGAGTGATGATAATGCCTAATATTTTTTATGTATCTACCATGGTAACATGGTACATGGCTAGGAATTTGTGTAAAGAATCTCAATTCTGGAGCAGCTCTTCTTGGGAACACACAAGACAAAAACCACAGAGGTGTTATGTCATTTACCCAAGCTACACAGCAAGTGAGTGGACAAATTAGTTGAAATGTCTTTTGTAAACTACACTATGATCTTAAGAATATTTTTTTCCTATGTAATACAAATATGGTGTCATATAGAAATTATGCATAACAGTCACAGTTAGACTCAGAGTACATAATTCAGAAAAATGGTCATCTTTGTCTGACTTGTTGAAAATAATCTTTACAGGTAAAGTGCTTGCTTAAAGCTTGATGGCTTGGGTTCAATTCGCCGGTACCCACATAAAGCTAGATGCACAAGGTAGCGCATGCATTTGGAGTTCTGTTTGTAATGACAGGAGGCTCTGGCACATGCATGCATGCATGCACACACACATACACACTCTCTCTCTCATAAATAAATAAATCTCATTCTCCCATCCTTTCTTCTCTAGTCCTTGCTCTTAAATTATATTCCTTAATTTAGTCTGTTTTCAGCTTTTCTTTCCCTCCCTCCCTCTCTCCCTCCTTCCTTTCCTCTCTGCCTCTCTCTTCTCTCCCCTTTTCTCCCCTCCCCTCTCATCTTGTTTCTTTCTTTTTCTCTCTCTTTCTTTCTCTCTTTTTTCTTTCCCTGTTTTTCCATGCTGAGAATTGAAACCAGGGCTTAGCCCATGCTAGGCAAGTATCCTACCTTACCACTCAGCTATATTTCCAGTCTCTGTCTCCACATTTTCTTTCTGGGCATGCACCCATGTACATATTTCATCTTAATGGACATATACCAATGTACAGATTTTATGTAGCAGGATCTTTTTTTAAGATCAAACTATGTAGGATGACTACCTTCAAGGGTTAATCCTCCTCTTTGTGTTTGGTCTCTTGTTGAATAAGCAGCTCTCAGTAGGACACCCTCAGTAATTTAAGGATACATTTCACATGTAAATGTGAGTTAGTACCAAAAAAACATTAAATAGCATGAGCTTTAAAAGTGTTGGCTGTTATATTAATAAGCATTGTACAAGCAAGAGTTTCTTGGTAGACAGGGAGGAGGGTAATGGGGGTACTATCAGAAGACTTGCTCATACAATATACCTAATTATTGACAATAAATGTTTAAAAAAGGAAGATACAATTAGGAGTGTGTGTGTGTGTGTGTGTGTGTGTGTGTGTGTGTGTGTGCGTGTGTGTGTGTGCATGAACAAGGAAGTATGGCAGGTTCTTAGAGGAATGATCTCAGTGTGATGTCCTTGGGAATTTGGCACAGGCTGCCATGAGCCTGGCCTGGTGAGGAGTGTGAGAACCTCTGGGGAACTGACAGGTTTCTATGTCCACACTGTGGATTTCATGATCAACTCAGTGTACCCTCAGGATTGCTGACCTAACACAAGGAGCCTTGGTTAAAATACGAAGATATTCAAAATATAAGGGCAGGGATTAAAACCATTCTGTGTTCCCTCTGAGTGTGTGTGTGGGGGGAGGTCATGTACAATTGCTCAGGCTTCAGTTTATGAAGTCAGTCAGCCATGTGTTTTGAGAGACTGAGTGTGCTAAGGGCCTGTCGGAGAGGAGCAGGCTACCCAAGAGGAAAGGGGTGACTTGTCTGGGGGTGTGTTCACTCCGTGCATGTTCTCTTCGGATGTTCCATGCTTTTGCTGTTCTGTTAAGTAAAGGGTTCTGTGACTGCTGAGCTTGTGGTCTACTTGAGGAAGATGGAGTGAAGAGTAATAGAAAAGGGGTGGGGGCTTTCTTAGAGACATTTCAAGTGCATGCATCTTAAGAGCAGACAGAAGACGAGATGAGGGGATTCATTCTGTCCTGCATGGGTGAAGAAGGGGACAGTGGGAATGTTTCCTGACCACTACCAGTGTTTTGAACAGAGACAAGTTCAACTTGTTACAACTTCTTAAAGTGTCTGGACAGAGGGAGCCAACTTTCTGACCAGACCGAAGTGGATGGGCAAAAAGCTGAGAGAAGGCTTCCCTCAGGAGCTGGCACTGGGTGGGATCCTGAGAAATGGGTCGGCGGCATAGAGACCTGGATATCCATGTGGTTTTACACATGCCACACTTTGGACTTGATCCTAAGGTTTATGGGGAAACATTCCTTCCACAATGTGGTGGAGTGGGGTTTTCCACATCCCAGTGTAGCAGCATCCACCAAGTACAGTCTCCAGAATGGCAACATCAGTGTGTTCTGTGAACATCTGAGAAATGCAGATTCAAGGGTCCTGCTCAGACCTTTTTAGTCAGACCTCTGAAAATTGTCCAGAAACTTAAAACAAGTTTTGCAGGTGATTATTAAGCCTGTTAAAGCTGAAGAACTCCTGCTATTGGCATGAATGGGAGACAGAACTATTATGAATTCCTTATTTGACTAATGGAAGGCTTGTGTAAACAAGTCACTTCTTAAGGCTCAAGTTCAAGGTGGGTCATGATTAAGAAACCAGTGTTTTCACTGTGGTCACTCTTTCTGCAATGAGAAGGCTGCCAGAGCCCCCTATCAAAGACCTAACTGTAGGCTATACCGTCCTTTAAAAACCATGCTTACAAAACACAAATAATAATAGGGAAGTAACATAATGCATAGAAGCGATTGTGATATAATTTTTGGTTGTGTCACATTTCACAAGTGGTGCATATAATGTTTGTGTGTGTCAGACTGGAATGAGGAAGAAGGAAGTAACTGTTATCTAACTTAAGCTAATTATTCTCTAGGCAATGAGTTTATTAGAACTGAGACCTTGGGTAAAACATTTAATGTCTTTGTACCTCAATTTCTTATCTATGAAATGGGGATAATGATACCTACCTGACATGCTTGTCTGGATAAGGTGGCTTATGTGAAAGTGTTTTATCAGTTGTAAAGCATTGAGAATGTGAGTGGCATTATTTTCATCATATAATTTAAATGTAATTTCGATCACCTACTCTGTACATTTATTAAGCATGTATTAGGTAAAATTGTACAAGTCTTTTTAGCAGTGCATTTTTGCTCAGAAGAATTACAAAGCTTTTGAGATAGTCCCCTAAATTATTCACATTATTACACAGTGGGAAATGGATTTGAATCATATGGAAAAATTTATTTGAAATCCCAATCTCATATTTTGGATTGATTCTTGCTAGTTGATTGCCTTTTGAACTTATCAAGTCTGATTTTAGTAGGGGACTTAGCACATTATGATGTAGTGCATTGTGCTTATTCAATTTAAGAATTACATGAATACATACTCATTTATAGAACCTAGAACAGAAAAGGTAGTAAAAGAGTAGTTTGTAAACAACATTAAGTCAATGAATGACTCATCAACTCTTAAAGTAAATTGGATTAGTTTCATTTTAATTATTTAAGCTGGATGTATTAGTTTTTAATCTGAGTTTATTGGTTACCTATTCAATCAGGGTGTGCACATTTCTCTCAGCAAGTCTCAAGACCTGATCATCTACTAATCTGTGTCTCTTTGGTGTTAGAATGGATTATTATTAAAGAATACCTATTTTCTTCTTGAGGCATTTCTTACTCTTTAGTAAATAGCAATTTATTTGCACTAACACTAAAGTCATATTCTGTTTTACAGCAAATTGTAGTTACCATTAAAACCTAGTGTTATGCTGTTTTGCTATGGATGTCCTGATTAGCCAGGATATCATTCTGTACATCTCATTCTAACTCAGGCTGACCTGAAACTCACCAGGTTGGCTTTGAACCCAGCCTCTCAAGGGCTGGGACTAAAAGCATGTGTCGTATGAATTGATGGCTGATTATAGCCAATTTGTGGTTTCAGCACAAATTCAGAAGTAACTAATGATGCTATTTGTATTTGTTTGCACATTAAATGAGTCTCTCTCTCTGTATATATGCATGTGTGTATTTGTAGTTACATTTTAGACTTTTTCTGTACAGCTGAAATGATATACACAGTTAAAGGAATTCTGAATTTTTGATATTCTCCAACTCGGAGTTTGAATCTTTAAGTTCTTTTAAAAATATTTTCAAACTTACCAACCACTTTGAAAAAACTTTGTGTTTAAAAAAAGGAAAAATCCTTTTTGTCTGTGCAGTGGAGCTGATGCGAGGGCAGAGATCTTAGCTGTCAGGGGTCTTCAGTGCCCTCCGTTTGGTATGATTGCTTTACTTACACAGCTTGGATGCCTCTGCATGTGTTTAGTTTCATTCAAGTTTTCCAGTTTTCATTTGAAAGGGAAGCAAAATATTGAATCTTTTTTTCCAAAGGAAAATGTTTGTAGCATTGTGAGAAATGAGAAGAGATGGCATTGTCAGGCTCTGGGGAGAAGTACAGAACTTCAATTGAAATTGTTAGGATTTCATAGTCAAAGACAACCTCAGCTCCCAATTCTTGTAGTTATTTAAATGACTTAATTCAAACATGTTAAACAAGACAAGTGAAAGGGAGAATTCTGTTTATGTTTTAAATTAATAAAAGAGTTTTTTTCTCATTTACAATTCCAACTTCATGAAATGTATGCCCAAATAACCAGGTTTTATTAGGAAGAAAGACTGACCCCAAAACAGCTCATCCCACAGATGCATTCTATAATTTTGGGTTTCCCAGTGGGCAAGTTTACCCAGATGTGTGTGACAACCTATTAGCCAGATCAACAAATCTTTTGCACTCAGAGTCCTCTGCTCCTGCACTCCCTCTGAGCGAATTAGCTTTGCAGCTTGCTTGTGGTGGGATGCGTTAACTTCTCCCACACGGTGGGTTCTGAGGCAGCAGAGCATCCATTACCAATACTATATCCAAAGTGACGTTTCCATGCAGCCTGCCTGCTGTTTCATTCATAACCACAAAACAGACCAAAATCACCTGACTTCTTTTTACAACTTGCAAAGAGTTAATGGACTGTGTTGGCCCCCTGCCAAAACCCTTAAGAAACTTTATTAATGTGTTATGAGGCCGGGACACCATAGTGTGGGATTTTATTGGTAATTCATCTTAATGAATTAAAATATGTAAGTACAATTAAAGCTGCATTCTCTCACAGTTGCCTTCTAATGAATGTTGTCTTGGTCGGTGTTTGCCTTTGCATTTGCTAGTCAGTGTGGTTCCTCTTAGTTCCCAAACCTGAGGTTAGTAGTGCTATAAAATAGACTTCATTGACAGAAACACTAGGTTAGTATTTGAGTTGAATAACCAATGGTGAATATAAGGAGGTTGTAAAATGAATTTTTGAAGAAATCAGCATGTTAGAAACTTAGTTTTCACTCACGGCAAGCTTTCCCTATTATTGATAGAATCTGATGTATATAAAAGCTGGGCTACAATGGGCTCATTATTCCTAAGACAGAGGCAACATGATTCTGCTGTAGCTGATGGTGCAGAGGGATGTTGGGATTGCTAGCATTCAAAAATACTTTACCTGTTGCTTCTGTGTGCCGGTATCAGAAAGAGCAGCACTTTATTTTTGATTAATTTATAGCTCTTTTCCCTATTTTATTTTCTTCTTTCTCCTTAGGGATGGAGTCTTTTAATGAAAGAGAGTGGTGATAATATTATAAAATCAATACAAAAATAAGCTATTCAAGTCAGTGGATTTAGATGAATTTAATGCCGTAGCTACTTAGGAAAAAATAACATTTTTGTACCTTTTGGAGTATGAACTTGGTCTCCCCTCCACAGTAAGAATGCCTGTAACTTCAAAGCATTTTTGAATGGTTTTATGAAAAGAACCCCAAATTCCTAAAGTCCAGGAAAAGTTTCATTCAGGTCATTGTTGACAGAATGGTTTTCACATTATGGTCATTCCACTGGAAAGTTTGATGTCCTTCCATTTACAGTACACGTGAAGAAGGTACCTTTAAAACAAAACCCCAGGAAGTAAACATCTCAGGAGAATAAACATATCAAGTGTAGTATATAATATATCTTTTTTTTATTTTTTATTTTTTTATATTTTATTTATTCATTTTCAATCAGAGATATAGACAGAGAGAGAGAGAGAGAGAGAGAGAGAGAGAGAGAGAGAGAGAGAGAGAGAGAGAGAGAAGGCACCAGGGCCACCACCTTGTGGGTCTGGCTTATGTGGGTCCTGGGGAATTGAACCTGGGGCCTTAGGCACTGGAGGCAAGTGCCTTAACCTCTGAGCCATCTCTCCAGCCCTATAATATATCTTAAGCATAATATTTAATGCAAACTATTTCAGTTTTTATGCAGTTTATCTTAATTCATGCTAACATCTCTAAGACATGGTTTTATTTGCAATAGAAATGAGAACAACCCTCTTTGAATCAACACATTTGGAAAAAATTATAATTTTTTACTTTTTTACCTCAATGTTGGAATAGATACATATTGAAATGAAAGTTTGAGCAGTTGTTGCATTGAACATATCAGTCGCTTTTGTAGTCGCTTACTAAATGCATATCATTGAGTGTAGATGAGCCAGAATAAATCTTGAGTTTTAGAAGACATCCTACCTCAAGATGATTAAGATTAGACTACAAATATAAGAATAAAATGGAAAATGATTTTTACACTACTTTTAGTGGAATTCAGCTATTTCGGGAATAGGAAATAATCTCTCAATTTAGATTTTGAACATTGCATTGTAGCTTGTTACCTTTTCAAATTGAATAGTGCTTTGTGCTGTAATAATTCACACATATTGAAGCAAGAAAAAATGTTTTGGCTTGGTATTCCTTTTCTGAGTTTTATTTATTTGAGTTGGTAGGAATGGTATTAGACTGCTTGCCCATAAGCAGACAGTGAAACTGGTTCTTTTCGGAGCTGTGCTGGCTTTGGAGAATAACCAGCCTAGGCATCCTGGTGGAGTGTCAGGAAGACTACACATGACCAAGAAAAATGGAAGACTCAGACTGTCACTGGGAGATGTGGCTTGGCGGGCGAGGGGATTACTTGAGGCAGTGGTGAAGTTTCAAGACCTTGGTGGGAGCCTAATAGGTTTGTGGGCATAAAGCGGGTGGAGACTTTGATGAGGATGTCTGATATGTTATCTCTGTGCGAAGCTGCTCATTTTGAGCTGGCCCTTGGCCTGTCTGTGGAATGTGCCAACACAATCCTCAGTTTGTGGCATTGGGCAGTAAGGATTTTCTGGTCACAGTTGGTGCACATTACCAAACCACAGCATCATCTCACCACTCCACTCAAGGGAGGCTCCTTTCAGGAACATTAGGAAGTTATGTGCCAAAAATTAAGAAAATTGATCAAGAAAGTCTACACCTCTTCCGTCACTACATTGCTTTTTCTGTCTAGTGGTAATTAAATGAGAAAGACAATCATGTAAGTTGGACTCTAGAGGCAGACGACCTTGGGTTTAGCTACTAGCTTCTACAGCTGTTAGCCAAATATCCTTGGACAATTTTCTCATCTTAATGTGAGGGTCTCTATCATCTTGCTCACAGGGTTATTGTGAGATTGAAATCTCTGTATAGAAGCAAGAGCAATGTTGGACATGTAAATAAATGCCCGATGACTCTTAGTTTTGCTCTTTGATTTTTTATTCATAAAATATTTATTGAGGATAAGCTAACATTTTCAGCTCAATTAATGTATAGAAACACTCATTGTGGCTTTATAACTGCCATTTTCCCCATTAGTATCCTTTGAGGCAAAAGTATCGATTTTATATGCACTGCACTATTGTGCCAATTTCTAGAAACTTGTGATCTAGTTAGGAATGTAAAATATAGTCTCTTGACAATTGGGATGAAAAATAACCAAGGCAAGTAGTAAGCAAAATCTGAAATTCTGTGTTTTTGTAAAACATGGTATCTTGTTCTCATATGCATGTATGTAACAACACAGAATCACTTTTTGTGCAATAGGTGATCAGTCAGTACTTACTAGCTTTTTGTGTGTTGAGTTGGTTTAGCTCCTGTTAAGATTCTCAGTGTAAGTTACAGTGACAATAGAGATGTCCTTTGAGCACGCCAAATTTGGTTCACCAGTCTATTCAGTCGGCATTGTTATACAGCCATGACATTTACCATTCTGATAATTCATTAAATAAAGATTAAAAGTTCCTAAATGTCTTCTTTATAGTATCATAATAATGATATGAAATTACCTGCTGAAGAAATGCCTGGAGACTATAGCTGTGTATGTTTCTTTGTTTTCAGGTGAATACTAGAGAGCAGACAATATTAATAATATCATTAAAAATATATTTGACCTTTGTTATGATGTGGACTTACAAAAATGAAGTAAAAATTAGTGTGGCTGTGGTGAGTGCGTGGATGTAAGTAAAGGCAGGAAGTCTGGGAATCTAGTGAATAAGCATGTAAATTTAATAGATGTCACCGGTCTGTGTCAGCTTTTGGAATTCATCTTTTGCCTCTAGTTTCTTTCAGTATAGGCAAGAATGTTATATTGAAGCTTGGAATTATTGGACAGTAATCATTGCCAATAATGATTACAGGACAGTACACTGGGCTTAATGTAATTATCAACCTGAGCTTAACCGTGTAGAGCACCTGAAAGAGAAGAACCAGTTAGTCTTATTTTGCAATTCTTGGCATCTGTGTACTCAGCGCTTTAGGTTGGATTTCATGTTAATGGAGGAGAAAACAGGACAAAGATAGTATGTGTCTTGCTAGAGCTAGGCATACCTATGCAGCATGTTTATTTGTTCTTTGAGTGTTTTTGCTATTCCTATGAGAAATCAGTGTCTTCTGTTCCATTTGCATCTCTCTACCTTCTTTCCTTCTTGTCTTCTGTCTTCCTCTCTCATTCTTTCTTCTTGCCTATCACCCTCCTTTCTTTCTTCACTGCACTTTGTCCTCCCTCCCCCTCCCTCCCTCCTCCCTCTCTCCCTCCATCCTCCCTCCCT